>VFSE01000278.1:10000-317701 GCA_010157825.1 Vickermania ingenoplastis | reverse complement strand
CCCCCTTCGTGTTTTGACTTTGCTGTTGCGTGCGTTTGTTTGTCCTGTCAGAGAGCCTCCCATTATATCCTTGCGGATCTGCGTGTGCGCTTCTTCTGATACATTTCGTACGACCCGTTTTGTATAAATCTGAAGCTAGCGCGGCGCCTGAGTGTGGCGCGCCGTTGCGCGCGGACGTGAAGAAACCTCCGTGGATGTGCCGTGGCGACCCGCCACTGGCTGCTGCTGCTGCTGCTGCTCACTGCGCTGCGTGGCTGCCCGTTTGATCGGCGCTGTGCGCGACCCGGTGCTTACTGCGACCCTTCTCCTCCCCTTCGTGTTTTGACTTTTGCTGTTGCGGCGTTTGTGCGCTGGTGTGTGCTGCTGTGCCAGACCGCTACCCCAGCTCTTACCTACCCCCCTCCTCCCCACCCGTCCCTCACGATGGCGACCCCAAGAAGACCACACTCCCCTGCCGCGCCGCTGGCAGCAAGCGCAGCCACCGCAAGCCGAAGCGCAGCTGGAACGTGTACGCGAGCCGCTGCCTCAAGTCGATCAACGGAAGATGTCCATGTCGAGCCGGACGATGAAGATCGTGAACAGCTTCGTGAACGACCAGTTCGAGCGGATTGCTACCGAGGCCGCGAACCTTGTGCGGATCAACAAGAAGCGTACCCTGGGCGCGCGAGAGCTGCAGGTGGCCGTGCGCCTGGTGCTGCCTGCTGAGCTGGCGAAGCACGCTATGGCCGAGGGGACCAAGGCCGTCACCGCCGCCGCGCAGTAAAGCGTCCGATCCGCTGCCCGTGGAGTGCTGGCGAGCGTGCCCGGGCCCGCCCATAGATGCCGATAGATTCCGTCGGGGCCCTGCTGGCACGAGCCGGTGCGCTCATGGATGCACACTCCCTAGAGCAGATCTCTCTTTACTCTCACTTTTTTTCCTTCAAGATCCCATTATATCCTTTCCTTCGTTCTTCGATACACCTAGACCCTTTTTGTAATCTGCTAGCGCGGCGCCGAGTGTGTGGCGCGCCGTTGCGACGCGGACGTGAAGAAAACCTCCGTGGATGTGCCGTGGCGACCCGCCACTGGCTGCTGCTGCTGCTGCTGCTCACTGCGTGCGTGGCTGCCCGCCTTGACTGTGCGCTGTGCGCGACCCGGTGCTTACTGCGACCCTTCTCCCTCCCCTTCGTGTTTTGACTTTTGCTGTTGCGTGCGTTTGTGCGCTGGTGTGCTGCTGTGCCAGACCGCTACCCCAGCTCTCCTACCTACCCTCCCTCCCCCCCCACCCGTCCCCACGATGGCGACCCCCAAGAAGACCACCGCCCCAAGCGCGCCGCTGGCAGCAAGCGCAGCCACCGCAAGCCGAAGCGCAGCTGGAACGTGTACGAGCCGCTGCCTCAAGTCGATCAACGGAAGATGTCCATGTCGAGCCGGACGATGAAGATCGTGAACAGCTTCGTGAACGACCAGTTCGAGCGGATTGCTACCGAGGCCGCGAACCTTGTGCGGATCAACAAGAAGCGTACCCTGCGCGCGCGAGCTGCAGGTGGCCGTGCGCCTGGTGCTGCCTGCTGAGCTGGCGAAGCACGCTATGGCCGAGGGGACCAAGGCCGTCACCGCCGCTGCGCAGTAAAGCGTCCGATCCGCTGCCCGTGGAGTGCTGGCGAGCGTGCCGGGGCCCGCCCATAGATGCCGATAGATTCCGTCGGGGCCCCTGCTGGCACGAGCCGGTGCGCTCATGGATGCACACTCCCCCCTAGAGCAGATTCTCTTTACTCTCACTTTTTTTCCTTCAAGATCCCATTATATCCTTTCCTTCGTTCTTCGATACACCTAGACCTTTTTTGTACCTGCGCTAGCGCGGCGCCGAGTGTGTGGCGCGCCGTTGCGACGCGGACGTGAAGAAAACCTCCGTGGATGTGCCGTGGCGACCCGCCACTGGCTGCTGCTGCTGCTGCTGCTGCTCATTGCGTGCGTGGCTGCCCGCCTTGACTGTGCGCTGTGCGCGACCCGGTGCTTACTGCGACCCTTCTCCCCCCTCCCCCTTCGTGTTTTGACTTTTGCTGTTGCGTGCGTTTGTGCGCTGTGTGTGCTGCTGTGCCAGACCGCTACCCCAGCTCTCCTACCTACCCCTCCCTCCCCACCCGTCCCCACGATGGCGACCCCAAGAAGACCACCGCCCCTGCGCCGCTGGCAGCAAGCGCAGCCACCGCAAGCCGAAGCGCAGCTGGAACGTGTACGTGAGCCGCTGCCTCAAGTCGATCAACGGGAAGATGTCCATGTCGAGCCGGACGATGAAGATCGTGAACAGCTTCGTGAACGACCAGTTCGAGCGGATTGCTACCGAGGCCGCGAACCTTGTGCGGATCAACAAGAAGCGTACCCTGAGCGCGCGAGCTGCAGGTGGCCGTGCGCCTGGTGCTGCCTGCTGAGCTGGCGAAGCACGCTATGGCCGAGGGGACCAAGGCCGTCACCGCCGCCGCGCAGTAAAGCGTCCGATCCGCTGCCCGTGGAGTGCTGGCGAGCGTGCCCGGGGCCCGCCCATAGATGCCGATAGATTCCGTCGGGGCCCCTGCTGGCACGAGCCGGTGCGCTCATGGATGCACACTCCCTAGAGCAGATTCTCTTTACTCTCACTTTTTTTTCCTTCAAGATCCCATTATATCCTTTCCTTCGTTCTTCGATACACCTAGACCTTTTTGTTCTGAGCTAGCGCGGCGCCGAGTGTGGCGCGCCGTTGCGACGCGGACGTGAAGAAAACCTCCGTGGATGTGCCGTGGCGACCCGCCACTGGCTGCTGCTGCTGCTGCTGCTGCTCATTGCGTGCGTGGCTGCCCGCCTTGACTGAGCGCTGTGCGCGACCCGGTGCTTACTGCGACCCTTCTCCCTCCCCTTCGTGTTTTGACTTTGCTGTTGCGTGCGTTTGTGCGCTGGTGTGTGCTGCTGTGCCAGACCGCTACCCCAGCTCTCCCTACCTACCCTCCTCCACCCACCCGTCCCCACGATGGCGACCCCAAGAAGACCACCGCCCCTGCGCGCCGCTGGCAGCAAGCGCAGCCACCGCAAGCCGAAGCGCAGCTGGAACGTGTACGTGAGCCGCTGCCTCAAGTCGATCAACGGGAAGATGTCCATGTCGAGCCGGACGATGAAGATCGTGAACAGCTTCGTGAACGACCAGTTCGAGCGGATTGCTACCGAGGCCGCGAACCTTGTGCGGATCAACAAGAAGCGTACCCTGGGCGCGCGAGCTGCAGGTGGCCGTGCGCCTGGTGCTGCCTGCTGAGCTGGCGAAGCACGCTATGGCCGAGGGGACCAAGGCCGTCACCGCCGCCGCGCAGTAAAGCGTCCGATCCGCTGCCCGTGGAGGCTGGCGAGCGTGCCCGGGGCCCGCCCATAGATGCCGATAGATTCCGTCGGGGCCCCTGCTGGCACGAGCCGGTGCGCTCATGGATGCACACTCCCCCCTAGAGCAGATTCTCTTTACTCTCACTTTTTTTCCTTCAAGATCCCATTATATCCTTTCCTTCGTTCTTCGATACACCTAGACCCTTTTGTACCTGCTAGCGCGGCGCCGAGTGTGGCGCGCCGTTGCGACGCGGACGTGAAGAAAACCTCCGTGGATGTGCCGTGGCGACCCGCCACTGGCTGCTGCTGCTGCTGCTGTTGCTCACTGCGTGCGTGGCTGCCCGCCTTGACTGTGCGCTGTGCGCGACCCGGTGCTTACTGCGACCCTTCTCCCCCCCCTTCGTGTTTTGACTTTTGCTGTTGCGTGCGTTTGTGCGCTGGTGTGTGCTGCTGTGCCAGACCGCTACCCCAGCTCTCCCTACCTACCCCCCCCTCCCTCCCCCCACCCGTCCCCACGATGGCGACCCCCAAGAAGACCACCGCCCCCAAGCGCGCCGCTGGCAGCAAGCGCAGCCACCGCAAGCCGAAGCGCAGCTGGAACGTGTACGCGAGCCGCTGCCTCAAGTCGATCAACGGGAAGATGTCCATGTCGAGCCGGACGATGAAGATCGTGAACAGCTTCGTGAACGACCAGTTCGAGCGGATTGCTACCGAGGCCGCGAACCTTGTGCGGATCAACAAGAAGCGTACCCTGGGCGCGCGCGAGCTGCAGGTGGCCGTGCGCCTGGTGCTGCCTGCTGAGCTGGCGAAGCACGCTATGGCCGAGGGGACCAAGGCCGTCACCGCCGCCGCGCAGTAAAGCGTTCGATCCGCTGCCCGTGGAGTGCTGGCGAGCGTGCCCGGGGCCCGCCCATAGATGCCGATAGATTCCGTCGGGGCCCCTGCTGGCACGAGCCGGTGCGCTCATGGATGCACACTCCCCCCTAGAGCAGATTCTCTTTACTCTCACTTTTTTTTCCTTCAAGATCCCATTATATCCTTTCCTTCGTTCTTCGATACACCTAGACCCTTTTGTACCTGAGCTAGCGCGGCGCCGAGTGTGGCGCGCCGTTGCGACGCGGACGTGAAGAAAACCTCCGTGGATGTGCCGTGGCGACCCGCCACTGGCTGCTGCTGCTGCTGCTGCTGCTCACTGCGTGCGTGGCTGCCCGCCTTGACTGTGCGCTGTGCGCGACCCGGTGCTTACTGCGACCCTTCTCCCCCCTCCCCCTTCGTGTTTTGACTTTTGCTGTTGCGTGCGTTTGTGCGCTGGTGTGTGCTGCTGTGCCAGACCGCTACCCCAGCTCTCCCTACCTACCCCCCCCTCCCTCCACCCACCCGTCCCCACGATGGCGACCCCCAAGAAGACCACCGCCCCCAAGCGCGCCGCTGGCAGCAAGCGCAGCCACCGCAAGCCGAAGCGCAGCTGGAACGTGTACGTGAGCCGCTGCCTCAAGTCGATCAACGGAAGATGTCCATGTCGAGCCGGACGATGAAGATCGTGAACAGCTTCGTGAACGACCAGTTCGAGCGGATTGCTACCGAGGCCGCGAACCTTGTGCGGATCAACAAGAAGCGTACCCTGGGCGCGCGCGAGCTGCAGGTGGCCGTGCGCCTGGTGCTGCCTGCTGAGCTGGCGAAGCACGCTATGGCCGAGGGGACCAAGGCCGTCACCGCCGCCGCGCAGTAAAGCGTTCGATCCGCTGCCCGTGGAGTGCTGGCGAGCGTGCCCGGGGCCCGCCCATAGATGCCGATAGATTCCGTCGGGGCCCCTGCTGGCACGAGCCGGTGCGCTCATGGATGCACACTCCCCCCCCCCTAGAGCAGATTCTCTTTACTCTCACTTTTTTTTCCTTCAAGATCCCATTATATCCTTTCCTTCGCTCTTCGATACACCTAGACCCCTTTTCCTTAAAGATATTGTTAGAAAATTGTTATAATGTGATATAATGTGGTATTGTCAAGTCCCTATAATGTGGTATATGGCTGTGTTAGAATCGGAACAGAAGTTGTTGAAGTTGGTTGCGTTGTGGTGGATGTTTTCTGGTAATCGGCTGCTGGAGAAGCATTGAATGACGAGTGGTGCTGTATGTTCACTGTGCTGTTTTTCTCTCTGTCTTCCTCTCGTTTTTTTTTTTTGTGTGTGTTTGTTTTTATTGTGATGTTGATGTTTATTATTATTTTTTTTTTTGGTGGTGGACCTTGGACGGTGCGCTTCCTGCTGTATATGCCTGGTTTGCTGGGTGCTGATGAGCGGTGACGGTAGAGACTAGGGCTTCTTTTTGATCGGTTCCCTTTTTTTTTTGTTTGGTTTGGTGGTTGCTCTTTTTGTAGCAGGGAGAAGTTGCGATTGGTTTAGTTTCTCCTTTTTCGTTCTTCTTTTTTTTTTTTGGATAGGTGTGGTTATAGGGAGGATGGCGGATGCGCCCATGTCTGCAGCGGCGAAGAAGAAGCTGAAGGAGAAGTTGCGGAAGGAGCGGGTGAAGGAGCGGCAGGAAGCGGTAGCTCGTCTACAGGCCAAAGTCCTTGGTCGGGAGTGGTGTAGCTGTGTCGAGTGCGACTACGACGAGATCGTCTGCGGCGGCGGCATTACGTGGAGCGCCGCCCCCACCGCTGGTGAAGAAGGAGTTGGGTGGTGAACACGGAGGTGGAGGTCCACCTCTATCCATGAAGGATGAGCGATGCGCGACCGCTGACGCCACCGGCGATGAGACGAGCATGCCGCCTGATTTTGATGTGTCTTCGCTCTTATCAAGCATTTTTGGTGGGGAAAAGAAAACAACGGAGCCGGAGGAGGAGGAGAAGGAGGAACAGCGGCAGCCGTCTGCTGAGGAGGAGGCAACCACTGTCGAGGAGAGCCAAAGAGCGGAGGGACCCAGCCGCCAGGGATTCTCTTCGTCTGCCGCCAGTCGAGGGCGAGGGGACGTGCACGAGGAGGAGGAGGGGAGGAGGAGGAGGAGGGGGAAGGAATGGCGTACGAGCTGGAGCCGCTCGCCCCGGATGCGGCCCGGATGCTACGGGCGGCCGCCGCCGGCAGCGGAGTCTCACTGGCTCCCGAGCTCGAGGAAGAGACAGCGGCCGCCGTCTCAGCGGCGGCGGCGGCCACACCATTGGACCCCGCAGCAGCGAAGCTCGTCGAGGCGGGACGGCGCTACTTGGAGGAGCAGGAGGAGAAGGCGAAGGCCGCCGCCGGTGAGAAGGAGGACGACGAGAAGGTGGTACTGCCCCAACTGGGCGGTGGCGCTGGCCGCCGTGCTGGGAAGGGGGTAGCGCGCAAGGTGCCCCGCAAGGCGACCAAGATGTCGTGGAACATGCTCAAACTGAAGGTCCTCGAGGCGTACGGGAAGGCTGGTCTGGAGGCCGTGCAGGACCACGATGGGGATGCGGCGGACCCTCTCTTCACCGTCGACATGAAGCTGTTGCACCGCCGCAGTGTCCCTGTCCCGCGACACTGGCTCAAGCTACGATCGTTTCTCTCTCACCAGGCCGATCGCGAGGCCGCAGAAGTTGTGCCACCATCGATGCAGCTGCTCGGGGTCGCGAAGATTCGGGCGACCCGAGACAAGGAAGCCGGTCTGGACTTGGCCGCGCTGCTGCGCTGCTTCTTCTCAGGGACCCCGCTGCAGCGCAAGAGCTTCGGGATGTCTATCCCGCCCTTCTTATGCAACACCATCGGCGACCTCTTTCACGAGGGGAAGTGGATTGCCGCAGAGACGCTCGGCAATCCGGCGAGCCTCCAGAATCGTAACACGGGCGTGGGGAAGGGGTGCAGCTGCAACGAGGGCGGGGTGATGATGCCGGAGCCGTTGTCTTCTTCCTTGAAGGAGGCGTTGGGAATGTCGGCCACCGCCCCGCCACCGTGGTTGTATGAGATGCAGAGCCTCGGTCGTCTGCCGCCGGCGTACCCACATCTTCGAATTCCTGGCCTCAACGCCCCCATTCCGTCCGGGGCCCAGTGGGGTAGCGGCCAGGGCCAGTGGGGCACCCCTCCTCGAGCCGCAGAGAGCAACAACTTTCTTTTCCCTGGGATCATGGACGACATGCGTGGCGGTGGTGCGGCAGCGACTCGCAGAAGTGTCCCTCGCGGCTGGGGCGTCGTCCCTGCCTTGACGGCGGAAGAGATCGAGAGCGCCAGCGAGGCGGCGGACCACCAGCCAGCGAATGGGAGGACCACCACCAGCACCACCGCATCATCTCCCACACCCGCTGCTGCTGCTGCTGCTCCATCCTCCTCTGCTAGCACCGCACCAGCACCAGGTATCGTCCCCATGCCCTTTGTGCCCAAGCCGTTTCCTGGCGCGGCGCCCACGGTGACGCACACAGCACCGTCCATCCCGGCCGAACGAGAGTACGTCAAAATTCTAGGAGCTCCGCCTCCCTCTCAGCAGCAGCAGCAGCACGACCAGCAACAACAGCAACTGGTGTACGGACATACGATGGTGTCCAAGGCCGCTGCTGCCGCTGGCGGGATGCTATCGACCGCTGGCAGCCAAGGGTATATGCCACCCGGGGTGGTGCCGCCCGAAGCTGCTCGCTACGGGCAGCAACCAACACCCTCAGGGGCGCCAGGAGGCTTCCCGTATCCGCAACCACAGCAGCACCAACCACAACCATATAATGGACAGCAGTACTTCAATGGTAAATACTAAAACAAACAAACAGAACAACAAAACAACAGAAAAAATAGACAGACAGACAGACAGACAGACAGACAGACAGGGGGTGTGTGTGGATGTGCGAAAAAAAAAAAGAATACGTATCCGACTTGTCGTGATGAACAAGATGCAGGTGGTGCAGGCTCTAACTTCGGTTCCTGCCTAGCAGTACTAACGCTCTTCGGCCTATCCCGTGTTGTGTGCTGCTGGTGGAAGGCGGAAACAACTCAAGAAAGACGTTTTTTTTTTTTGTGTGTGTCTTTTCGAGTTCTCAAAAGAGAGACACACATAAGAAGCCGTGCTATCGATAACAGTTCCCCCCCCCCCTCCCCTCCCCTCCCCTTCCCCGTGAGCGGCCACACAAATCCACATGGATTCTCATAATGATTTACAATTTCTTTTTCCCCCTCTTTTTTTTTGAGGGGGTCTGCCATGTAGAAGAATGAACGACGCCGATGGCCATCTTCCTCTCGTCTCTCAATGGTACACCACCCCTGACACCAACACACCTTCTCTCTCTCTCTCACACACACACATCTCTATCTATCTATCTCTATAGATATCTCTCTCTCTTTGTTTTTTTTGGCGTTCTGTTGTGTAATCCAATAGTCCTCAGTGACCACCTACCGGATGCCGCCTCCCTCCAACGCGATGCCCAATCCCTGCATTAATATTCCCGAGGCGGATAAGACCACCTTCCAGTTTGGTGAACTGCGCCTCGGCCTCGCTGCAGCCCACGCCTACGCAGGAATGGTCGTGAACTTCATTCGGCACTACAAGGGTCTCAGCGACGGCGGCTCCCGAAATCTGTATGACCGTGTGCTCAATGCCATATTTACCGAGTTCATGGCCGAGGAGTCGCTCCCGCACAGTAGCCAAGCATACCAAGGCGTTCTCACAGCTCTTTCGAAACGCCAGGCGGAGGTGCTGGAGAAGGAGCGCCAGCGGGAGCGCCGCAAGAAGAAGGTGACGACCACTCATCGCATCATCGATTTGAACGCGAGTACCGAGAGTGACGAGGAGGATGAACTTTCTCCGGAGGAGCGCCAGAAGCGGCGGCAGGAAGAAGAAGAGAAGAGCAAGCAGGCCTACCTGGAGCAGTGCCGCAAAGAGGAGGAGCTCGAGGAGGAGCGGATGCGCAACGAGGCGGCCCTCAAGGCCCGTGAGCGGAAGGTGGATGCCAGCGCCATGGAGCAGCTGCTGCAGAATGCTGAAGTGCTGAATGAAGGAGGCTGGGGCAAGGGGCGCAAAAACAACAAGAAGGGCGGGAAAGGCGGCAAGCAGAGCAACAACATGCCGCAGGAGGAAGTCAATGCTCTGGCCGAGACGCTGGACCGCGCCCGCAGCGAGCGGGAGATACTCCAAGAATTGATCGCGATGAATGTGGACCAGCTGCCCGAGGCGCTGGTGAAGCTCCAAGCGGAAGTGAAGCAGCTAGAGACCGAGGCGGAGTCGAAGAAGGTGGCGAACCTCCCGCCTCGTCACGCCGGTACCATGACAAAGGGGCAGATGGCGGAGCTCCAGGGGAAGGTGAAGAAGCAAACGCAGGAGCGGAACCAGCTGCTGCTGCAGCTCAAGGCGCTGGAGGGCCCTGAACTAAGCGCCGCGTTGGTCGCCGCCGTGCAGCGCAACGGGGAGCTGAAGGTGCTGCTGCAGCGAGCCATTTAAAGTGGGGACGATGCGGAGAGAGAACTGAGAGTCGAGGAGGAGAGGAGATGGCAGCGAGAAGGTGTGTTTGGTGGGGGGAAAAAAACGAGTACGATCCCATCCTATTCGTATCCGGAGGACCGCGGTGAAGGTAGAGCAGCGCGGCGATTTGAAACCAAACGCGGGAAAGAGAAGGGGAGCGAGAAGGTGGTGTATCAATAGACGCATTTTCTCTCTCTTTCTTTCGTTTTTTTTTTTTTTTTGTTTCTCTAACTTTTCTTTTTTTCTTTTTTTTTCACTCATCCCGCAAGACAATCATCTTCATTAACATGAGGCACTTCAGCGCCCTCTCTCTTTTGCCTCGCGTCCCGTCCCGTCCCTACTTTCGCCCTTGCTCTGATCTTCTTAAATATTTAAAGAACACAATTAAAACAAAAGACAACCATCCCCCCCCCCCCGTGAAGTCAAGGTAACAAGCCTGCAAAAGGGAAGGTTGTAAGCAAGAACAAGAACAACCACAACAGGTAAGGATGGCATGTTCATAAAAAAAACAACAAAAAAACCCACCCTTTACATCAACACCCCCCTTTTTCTCACACCCTTCTTTGAGGAGGCTTTCGTCTCCCCGTCCTCTACATTCCTCAGACAGAGGCGCGAGGTAAGAGATGAGAGATGTTTGTGTGTTTGTGTATGCCACGCTGCAGTGGACCCTCTTCTCTCACTCAAGCTGATGAACCTTTTCTCTAACCTTTTTTTTTCTTTCTCTCTCTCTTACATATATATCGGATAAGCCACACAATACACACACAGAGCAGGTTGTGGTGCTTCCCATTACCTAGCAAAAGATAGTAAGGACTATTACTAATCCAGTCCCAGGAGATATATCCCTTCCCCCCTTTCCCCCCTTCTTACTCTTTCATTCATCCGCAAACGACAAACTACAAACACCACCACCACCAACAAAACAAACAACATGCGGGTTATTATTGAGCCCACATATGAACTCTTATCGCAGTGGGCGGCAAACTACGTCATCAGCCGGATCAACAACGCCAAGCCGACGGATGCCAAACCGTTTGTCCTGGGGCTCCCCACAGGGTCTTCCCCACTAGGACTCTACAAGAAACTGATTGAGGCCAACAAAGCACAGATCGTTTCATTCCGCCATGTCGTGACCTTCAACATGGACGAGTATGTTGGCTTGCCGGAGAACCACCCGGAGAGCTACCACACCTTCATGTACAAGAACTTCTTTGACCACATTGATATTCAGCGCCATAATATACACATCCTTAACGGCAACGCCCCTGATCTTGTGCTGGAGTGCGAGGCGTACGAGGAAGCCATTGCCAGAGCAGGCGGCATCGATCTCTTCATTGGTGGTGTGGGGCCTGACGGCCATATCGCATTCAACGAACCCGCATCCTCGCTACACAGCTCAACACGCATCAAGACACTTACAAAAGATACGCGGATGGCGAACAGCCGATTCTTTGGGAATCAGTATCAGAACGTCCCTCGCTGTGCCCTCACTGTGGGCGTGAAGACCATTCTGGATGCCAAGGAGGTGCTCCTCTTGGTCAATGGGTTCAACAAGGCCCGGGCGCTGCAGGCCGCGGTGGAAGGCCCCGTGACCCACATGTGGACCGTCAGTGCGGTTCAGCTGCACCCGCACAGCATTATCGTCTGCGATGAAGCCTCCTGCCACGAGCTCCGAGTGAGCACCTTTCGGTACTTCAAAGAGATGGAGAAGAAGCATCTGCTGTAGTCTCCACGAGCCCTGAGGTCGATATCGTAAAAAAAAAAAACAAAAAAAACAACAACAACGAAAACACACAAGTAAACAACAACAACAAAACAAACAAACAAACAAACAAAAAAAGCAACAGCACAATGCTGCAAAGACCCCACACACAAACACTCACTCTCCACCTCCCTCCTTCTTTATCTCCAGGGAGCATATATGATTTGATGGTCTCCATAGGCCGGACGGTCTTGCTTACTTTTCTCTACCCTTTATTTATTAATTTTTTAAAACTTATCATTTTTTTCCTCCTCAAAAATAAATAAAAAAAACATCATACAAACATACGTTGCTCCCCTTAAAACAACAACATGATCATTTCAACATCTTTGCAAAAAAAAAAAGAGAAGGAAAAATAAATAAATAAGGAGAGAGCCAAAGATGAGCGGTCTCTACGTGTTCTTGACGGTGCTCTTCTTTGCTCTTACACTCCCCGTGTGCTTGCTGGTGTACCGGTACTTCACACGCGTCAGCATCAAAACGATCCCCTTCCACTGCGCCGTGTGGCACGTCATTGCCCTCTATACATGCGCCGTAGCCTTCCCGCTCCTCGTCGTGGATGTAAACGCTGCGTTCAACGCGCCTAGCCCACAGACCTGGATGCAGCCGATATGGATGACCATCTTCGGTATGTCCTACTTCTGTGCTTGGATCTCGCTGCCCATCGCCCAGATGTACACCGAAGTGGGAGAGTTTCAGTGGAAACGCGCCGTTTGGCACTCTGTAAAACTGAATGTTAAACTCTACGCTGTCATCGTGACGTTGATTCTTGTGCTGCTGGGGTATCTCGTGATACTTAAAGGGGCGTACACCTCCCTTGCCAGCACAGGTAAGGTGGTTATTTCATTAGCCAACTCGTGGGGCTTGCTCATGCTGATTCTTTTCATGCCCGCAGGACTCATTGGTATTCCACGTATGCTGTGGCGCTACTCCGACCCGTCCCGTGAGCTCTGCCGTAAGCTCTTCGACGCGGTGGATCTCCAAGAGGATTTAGACCTTGCGGCGATGGATCTGTGTAAACTAAAAACGGAAATTATTCAAATTGACCCCTTGGTGTCGGATGAGAACCGTGAACACCTTGCGTCCATGCTGGAGGCGATCTACCAGGCCGAAGCAGATATTCCCATGTATCGAGCAGCTGCACAGCGCGTGCGAGTGACAGCAGTACGTACGGATACCAGTGATGTTTCGCTGCAGCATCTGGAGGACTTGAATGCGAAGCTCAAAAAGGCCATCAAGATCGCAACCCGTGTCAACTACCGATGGTTCGCTCTCGTTCACGAATGCGATGTTCTGGACCGCCTGTCCCGTGGCGTTGTCGAGGCGTCGGAGCCGGCGTGGCTGCAGAAGTGGCACCAGTACCGCCGCCCCGTCTACCTTGCCGGGTGCGGCGCGTGCAGTGTACTCACTGGCATCATTCTATGGAGCGAGGTGACACTGCCCTTCCGGGTCCTCACCACGTACCCGCTGGGGCTCATCGAGGTGCTGATGAACCAGAGAGCCTGTCAGTTTGTGACCTCGGTTATTTTCCTCTTCTACATGGCCTACTGCTCCTTCTGGGCGGCGTTCCAGTTCAAAGTTTTTAATGTGTACGTCATCTACCCTCGAATTGCCGATAACGCCAGTTTGTGTTTCAACGAGGTGTTCTTGGTGCGGTTGCTGATGCCCCTGTGCTTCAACTTTTTGCTCATGTCAGGCCTGGCGACAAGCGGGGAAGACGTTCAGTACGGACACGTGTATCGGCGGAACATGGATATCTCGCTGCTCTTTGGGGAGTGGGTTAACCAGTTCCTACCCATCGTCATCCCCGTCGTGGCCGCGGTCGTGCTGTTCAAGCTGGCCGGCCGGGTAATGGAGCTTCTGGGGATTGAAATCTACAACCCGGACGATCTCCTCAAGCCCTCCGTACAGCAACGCATTCAGGACGGGAAGCGACTGGTGGAGATCGAGCGGGGGCGCCCACTCGGTGACATTCGTACAGAGGACGGACAGGACATCGTCATTGTAGACCCCGAGCAAGCCGCCCCACGCGGGGGCGAGTCTGGGGCTGGGGCTGGGTCTGGGTCTGGGGCTGGGTCTGGGGGCGGTCCTCCATCCTCCGCTGCCGCTTCCCGAGGTGCACGCTACAGGGAGTACCTGGCCAAGAAACGCGCTGCCGAGCTGGGTGGCGATGCGGAAAGAGAGAAGGCGGATGACGGAGGGGGCGCCGACGTATGAGGGGTAGGAATCTACTTGGAGTGATGCGGCACATCGCCCTATCTTTTCCCTTGTTCACCCCTACACTCTCGTCCGATCCCTTCCCCTTCCCCCTCCCCCCCCCCTACACTCTCGTCCGATCCCTTCCCCTTCCCCCTCCCCCCTCCCTTTCTCTCTTTTGTTTGCTTTGCGTCGAAGAAAACAAGAACAGCAACCACATACAGATCTTGGCATGAAATACGTCATCCCACCACCAAATACCATAAACGCCGCTACACACACGTACCAGCGGGGAAGTGGAGAAAAGAAGCGAAAAACAAACAAACAAACAAACAAAAAAATAACAACAAAACAAATGATCCAATGTTTCCACCTCAGCGGTGCGACACTTTATCCTCTGTTCCTTTGTTCTATATCTATACACACATCCTTTCACACACACAGACATGCACAAAACAAACTCGCCGGCCATCCTCTTCCCTCTCTCTCTCTCTCTCTATTTTTCCCTTCGGATTATTATTATTTTTTTGCCCTTCCCCTTTCACTCACCCCCCTCACTTACCCTTTAAAACACCAACAACATCAAAAGACACAGCCAGAGGAAGTACGGTACGTATTCTTATTGTTCTTCCGTCCAGCCACATCTGAGACAGACAGACAGAGCCGCGTACGTATGTCATCGCTGCTCGTTGATTCGAAGGTACCGGTGACGTATGTGGACCGCCGCCAGCTGCTGCGCTCCCGCATGAGTGAAGCGGCGTTCACAGCCGTGCAGCAGGGGTTGCAGGACTGCAGCACTACGCTGTACGTCGGGAACCTCGCCTACCACACCAGGGAGCCCCAGGTCTTCCAGCACTTCTCTCCTTTTGGACATATACGTGATATCGTAATGGGCCTCAGCGATGGCGGTATCACAACAGCCACCACCACCTCTGCTGCTGCTACGGGGGCGCCAAAGAAACCATGTGGGTTTTGTTTTGTGGTGTACGAGTCGCGAGCAGCGGCGGTGGCGGCCTGGGCAGCCCTCCATCATTCTATTATGGACGATCGTGTCATACATGTTAGTTGGGATGTTGGTCTGTCGCCGACCCCAGCGACCGTGCAGGGGTCGGCATCCTCCTCTTCCTCATCGTCGCAACAGCAGCAGCAGCAGCGCAGCGCCGCCGTCGACGACGCGCTCTCCCGCCGCTGGGGGGCGAGGCGCCCACGGCGGGCAGGTGGTCGACAGCATCCGCCACACCAGCGACGACGGGCGGGGCGGGCTGGGCGCCTTGCGAAAGGCAGCCCTGGGATTGAGCTCCACCACCACGTCGGCAGGGAGCGTCGGGACCCTCCTCCCCACCCCCACCCCCACCTCAAGTGGCGCCGCAGTGTTGCTGCGCGCCGTGCAGCAGTGGCGCCACGATGGAGAGAAAGGAATGTCAATGTACCGCACCGTCGTTAACGCCGCCAACAGCGGCTCTATGGGCGAGGTGGATGGCGGTGAGGATGCAGTAGTGGATTACTACTGGGTGCGCGGCCCGAAGCGCCGCCGGCCAGCTCCAAACCGAGAGAACAACCGTTTTCGGCAGCCACCGCCACCTCAGAAGGCTCGTACGACGATATCGAATGAGGGAGGGGGAACGAGAGGATGAAGGTGGGGCCGCACCACACCGACAAGAGGGCGGCAGCCACTCAAACGCGGCCGTACAGTACAGCTGAGTGAGAAAGAAGAAAAGGAACTGAAGAGTCAAAAAAGTGGTCTGCCCAAAAACTTCCTTGGCGCTGTAGGCGATCTAACCCGAAGCGATCTATACATCCGCCTTCCTCCTCAACTGGAGAGGGTGGTGCTTACGCATAGAGATGGCGTCTGGATGCGTGGTAGCTGCTGTCCTCGTCGAAAGTCAGAGGCTGTTTCATTCACTCCTTTTTTTTATCTTCTCCGCTGCCCCTTCTCCTTCCCGTCCTTTGGCGTCAGAACTCTCTCCCGTTCGGTACTCAAAAAAAGGAAACAAAAAACCAAAAAAACTTAGGAAGCTACAAGGATATAACTCTTCTCTATTACGACTACTACTACTACTATTATTATTATTATTAGTATTTTTTTTTTCTTTTATTCCCCCCTCTCCTCCTTTTCTACACAGTGCATTTGTTCTCCCCCGCGCGACACATCTCTCTCTATCATATTCCAACGCGGAGAGGAGGAGAGCAGAAGAAAAAAAAAGGAGAACAGGAAGAGACATCGTTATCAACAAGAACAATATTTCTTTCTGGCGTGTGTGCGTGTGCGTGTGTTGAGTAGGAGGGGGACCACTGCACACATATACACACAGACACAGACACACACAAGGGAGGGAGAGAGAGAGAGAGAGAGAGAGCGCCTTGCTCAGCATTCCCAGAGTTTAACCCCGCCCCCCCAAAAAAAAACAACAAAAAACCCCGATGCGCACTGCCGATGCGTTGACCCCGTCCACCTCGTCGGCAGGAGCGGCGTTTGCCTCCACATCTCCCGTCGTGCCGCCCCCAGCACCGTCACTCCTGTACGGGCTGCGTCGAATGTGGCGGCGCTACGGCCCACCGAGCCCATTCCCTAGCGAGTTCTTCACCCCATCCGCCTGGCCATACCAGGTGCAGCTAGCCATGTACTGCAATGCGTTGGGAACGATGATGTTTATTCTACTGCTGGGCTGCGTGGTGTATACGTGGTACCTAAAGCCTCCGCGAGCTCTGCGAGCGACAGCATACATCCCTGTTCCGCTGGCGTCTGGCCCATCGAATCGCCGTCGTCGTCGCCATCGTCGCCATCGTCGTCCTTCGCACTCAGACAAGAAGAAAACGACGAGAGAAAAGGATGCGGTAGATGGCTACCCATCGCATCCCACTGCTGCTCGAGGGGAGTGCCAGGATCTCGATCCCTTGAAGGATGGGCCCCCCAAACGCACACGGCGGCACCACCACCACCACCACCGCGACAGCAGCAGCAGCAGCGGGGGACGAGGGGTTCTGAACGGCACGGCGGCGGCGGCGACAAAGAAACTTCCCGCCGCCGCCGCCGTGTTCCCCGTCCTCTTCCCTCGCGTACTGCTGGACCCGGTGCGAGAGACCCCATCATCACCACCACAGCATCCACCACCGCATACGCCACACGCGTTTGTGCAGCGGGGCGGTGGCCCATCGCCACCATGCCGATCGTGTGCAGTGTACCAACACGGAGGAGGAGGAGGGTATAGAAGGGGAGGAGGCAGCGGCGGCCAAGGAATGGCGGCATGCCACGGAGCCCCATCGTCGTCTCACCCTCTGCCCGATCATCACATGGCGGGTCGGCTAGGGGACGGCTTACCGCAGAGCCAAAGCAGCGGCGCCTTTGGCAGTGATGACCGCACCGCCTCTCGCGGTCCGTCGTGGTCGATCTTCCGCAGTTTTATGGAGGAAGACCAGCAGCTGGAGGAAGAGGGTCCCGAGTGCAGCGGGGGGAGCATCCCCGCCAGCGCAGCACGCGACGGCGAGGACCCAAGGGGCAGCGGCAGCCCCAACCCCGGGACGCCATCCTCCACCTCCACGGCACCGCGCCGGCGTTATCGCGGCTCTGCTTTTGCCAAAGTGGGGAGCTCTGCCGCCCAGCACAGCCAGCACCGCCTCGCTGCCGGGGATGAGATCGTACCAGAGCCGGTGGTCGTGGCAGTGGAGGATTCCGAGGGCGAGGGAGGGCACTTTAGAGATCACGCTGCGCCCGCCTCACTGCTGCAACGAAGTCCTCGGTCTCCCCCGTTGCAGAGCCATCGGATCTACGACGTTGGTGGCGTGGCGACGGCGGCGGCGGTTCTTCAACCCGGGGTGGACACGGACCGTCTGGCGCAGTTGTTCCAGGAACGAGGCGGTGGGCCGAGTGCCTTCGCCCCGTCCTCTGGTGGCGATGATCCTCTCCGTACCCGCTGCGGCACTGGAACATCCCCACGGCCGCTGCGTGCGGCCACCGCCTGTCCTCCTTCTCTCACGGGGGAGAATGAAGCAGGGGGAACCGAGAGCGGCTCGGACGTGGAGGACGCGGTCGCGTCGTATGATGCTGCTGCTACGCGCGAGGGCGGAGGGGAGCATGGGCGCCGAGGAAGGCAGCGGCACGAGAGCGCCTCCTTGTTGTCGGCTCTACTGCCAGGAGGTTCGAACAGTGATAGGGGGCCTTTTGAGGAGGACGATGAGGAGGACGGGAGCTCGTCCTTGCTCATCACCACCAGCGCAACGAATACTCCCAGGACGTTCACCCACGGAAGCGCCACGAGCCAACGACTGGACAGCACTCATTTTGAAGGGGTTTCAACAACGGCAATGCGGGTGGCGGCATCAGAAATTGCACAAGAGACGACGGCCAGGACGTCCCCTGCCGTGAGTGGACGACTACGAGGAGGAAACAACGACAACGAGGAACCCATGGAGGAGCAGAGGGATGCCGCGAGCGGGCATTGCGCTCACCACCACCATCACCATCATCACCCCAGAAGAAGAGGAGACCCGGGTGGGAAAGACGGCCAGCAGCAGCAGCAGGCATATGCTGAAGCAGTTGCCACAGCGATGGCCCAGGCGGAGGAGAAGGAGTCCGAGGCGCTGCTCACCCCGAGCCACCCACCCTGGCGAGTAGCCGTTGTGCTGGGCTCCGGCGGCCACACGGCAGAGATGCTGCGGTGCATTCGAGACATCTCGACAACCCCTTCCCCCTACTCCTCCTCCTCCTCTTCCGTGAAGCAGGCGGGTGGTGGCACGCCGCCCTTACCAGTTCCCTTCTCCCAGTGGCGTCATGTGCGGCCGGTGTATCTGCACAGCGCGACGGACCGCCACTCCCGCGATCAGGCCCTCGCCATGGAACGCGAGATCTTTCAGCGGGCGGCACCGCCGTGCTACTCCATTCCCCGCGCCAGGGAGGTTGGCCAGACGTACGGGTCCAGTGTTCTGAGCACCCTCCGGGCCTTTTGGTTCTGCTTGATGCTGCTGCTGGGCCGCCACCGCGAACCGAGACAGAGCGGGAACAGGGGGGAGGTGGATGGCGGCGCCGTACCGCCTCTCGAGGACCCGGTGCTGCCCGACATACTTCTCATCAATGGCCCAGGGGTCTGCTTCCCGGTCGTCATGGCCTGCATGATGTGGGCCCTGGCGTGCACCGTCCTGCACGTGTGGCTCTACCTCCCTCGGTGGATCGCCCACTGGTGCTGCGGTGGGGTGCAGGACGCCGCCGCCGCGGAGTCCATCTCGGAAGCAAGCAGCACCACCAGCACCGGCGGCAGCGGCAGTGGTGCCACACCAGCGTACAAGCAGGCGTACATCACGACTACCCGGGGTCGGCTGTGGCACTTGGCGTCGTCGATTTATTTCTTTTTCACACGCGGCAACCCGCGACATCATCTCGAAGAGCACAGCAGGAGGCACGCCCCACGGACTAGAGCATCTGTCTGGGACAGCGAGGAGGAGGAGGAGGTGGAGCCGTCTGCTGGGGCGCTCTATTCCAGCAGCTGGGTCTTCCTTCTCTCCTGGCTATTTGTGCCCCGACTCGTGTTCCGCTTCCTGGACCAGCTCTGCCGCCTCGCCTACGATCTGCTTTTCTCCCCCGTCTTCTACTACGAGCGACCGGCGGTTATTTATATGGAGTCGCTCACCTGTGTCTCGCGGCCCTCGTTGACCTTCCAGCTGCTGCTCTGGCTGCGCTGGTGCGACGTGGCAACGGTGCACTGGACCGCCCTGGAGGAGAAAATTCGTGGGTACCACACCTCGCCGAAGGAGTTGGAGGAGCTGCAGCGGTGGCACACGCGGTGGCGAAGCCATGCGGAATCCCGCGGGGGGGCCGCAGAAGCGGGAGCAACCGCCTCTGCTGCCGCCCCGTCCTCCCCTGTTATCGTTTCTCCCTTGCTCCCCACACCGAGGGCCATTGCGGAGCGCCGCCGCCGGTCTCGGCGGTGGTGGCACCGGGCCATGTGGTGGTGCGTGGAGGCGTACCTGACGCTGACCCAGTGCGCGGAGGTCTCGAGGTGGAAGTGTCTTCCCCCACGAGCGTTCCTGCGGAGCCTACGGCCGCTGAACCAGACGACGACACCCCCACCAGCGGTGTGGCCAGTGAAGCTGCGGAAGGATCGATTTCCCCCCCCACACGCACCACCACCGCACCACAAGCGAACGCATCTTCCTGCCTCGTTTTCTTCACGGAGAGCCAAGAAGGCGTTTGAGCGTACCAGCAGAGGGAAGCACTATACGCATCATCACCCTATCCACGGCGGTGGAGCGGGATGTCATCCTCAGTATCCCTCCCCGCTATGGAATGTTCCCTCCCCTGTTTCCACGCCCTCCAATGCCTCTTCGCGGACGGCCACCTCCACATCCTCCTCCTCCTCCTCCTCCTCCTGGGGTTCTGCTGGATCGCGCTCCTTATCTTCCATTTACTTTCCCTTGGAGCAGGACCGGCACCAGCACAAGTGGAAGTGGCGGCATACTTATCTTCCTGTCACGGTCCCGAACTCATCCCACGGGAGTAACCGAACAGGGAGGCGACGAGGCCGATGGTACGGCATGCCGATGCACTGGCCACTCTTCTTTAGCAGCAGGCTGGCCCGCACCGCACCCTCGCAGGTGGTTCTGCGGGATGTCGCGCTGCTGTGTAATGTGTCGAACCCACTGCCCACCATTCGCCCGCGAGACTACACAGGGCTCTTCTATGTGGCAGATAATCCCTCGGGGGAGCAGCAACAGCAGCAACTGGCTGGTTCCGGCGTTTCCCTAACGACGACGGCGACCACCACCACCCCGGCCCTCTACAGCTTCACGATGGACAACGAGGGCCCCACAACGCGCTACAAGAGCGCGGCAGTGGCAGCCGAGGCCGTGTGCAATTTCACCTCGGCGATTCGAGGCGGCGTGGACGAGATGAGCTCCTCCTCATCTTCATTTTCATCTTCCAGCAGCAGAAGCAGCAGCAGCAGCTGTAGCTGTAGCTGTAGCTGTAGCTGTAGTGGAAGCGAGAGCACCACCGCGGATGCTTCGGGGTCCATCTCGCCCCTCCCACGCTCCCCTGGCATCGAGTACCAGGACGACATTCACCAGCGAAAGGAGGCGGAGAGATTTCGTTGGAGCCGACTTCTGCCGTTCCAATTTGCTCGCGTCGCCCCGCAGGACATCCTGCCACTGCTCGTCAACATTGGCGGATTCGAGCGGCGGCATCACGATCATCCATCACCACTGCCCAGCACCTGGCTTGCACCGGCCACCTTCACCACCGCGAGCAGCCAGGCGAGCAGCTTCAGCGGGGGGACGACAGCCGCGTTTCCGGCGATGCAGATGCGGTGCGGGGGGGGCCCCACTGGCGTCACCTGCACGGCCCCGTATGAAGTGTGGCGCGAGAGCTGTTGGTTCGACATGGAGGAGGACGAGCTCCAGCGCGGCGATTGGAGTGAGGAGGTGGAGAGCGATGAAGATGCGGATGAAGAAGGCCTCCACGTTGGTGGAGGTGACGGGGGAGAGTGCGCCGTCCACCCAACAACGAGTACAAGTTTAATGACGAGAATGAAGGAGGAGGAGGAGGAGGTGGGTGATGGCGTGTGGGAGAGGGGGAGCGCGAGGAGGACTCGGAATGGTGCTGGGAGGCACCCACCGCTGCCCGGGGTGGAGATCCCCTTCCCCGTACCTGATCCCTCTTGCCGCCTCCCACAAGAGCCGGGAGGAGGGATGTCGAGCGATGATGTGGACTCCAACTCGATCCTGACGACCTATCATCAACATGCGCCCCCGCCGCCGCCTCCGCACGATCACGAGCCGCTGGGCAAAAAAGAGACGGCGGCGGCGGGGGACGAAGAAGCCACCACAGCCTCCAGCTCCATTTCCTTCTTCACTGCCGGGGAGACTGTCGCCAGCCTCCCCGGGGCATCGCCGCCAGCGCCGTCCGCACCGCTCATTTCCTGGACCTCCTCTCCTGCTGGCGGATCACCGCGACGGGCCAAGGACCTCCCGTCTGTGCCCTCCTCGCCCACAACAGCAACAGCAACAGCAACAGCAGCGGCACCGGCAGCGACTGGGTTTTCGTTTCCGCTTCGCTTTGCTGTCGTGACGGTCGGCTCCACGACGTTCCCGTCGCTGATCCGGGAGGCGCTGACGCTGGAGTGCTGCCACGAGCTCCATCGACTGGGGGACGTGGACGTCCTTGTTGTGCAGTACGGCTCATGGAACCCATCCGAGGTGTCGGAGCGGCTGCAGCGCGGGCTGCTCGGTGGGCCAGTGGCGGAGCTAACGTTTCGGCAGATGCTGGAGCTCCTGGCCTGCGGGCACTACACAGGGGAGAAGAAGAACACAAAGAGCGAGGAAGAGGATGCGAAGGCGGAGGCGGAGGATGCGGCAGGTAGGCCCCCGCTTCCCACTAGCGAGACGCTGCAGCAGATGGTGCGGGAGGAGTCGTGCTTGACTATTCTGAATGCCGTGTACTCGGAAGAACAGCAACAGCAACAGCAACAGCAACAGCAACAGCAGCGCCAGAAGGAGACAGACGGAGCGAGCGAGCCAACGTCGGGGCAGCAGGAGCAGGAGGAGGAGGAGGAGGAGCTAGATAAAACAGCTTCTTCTTTTACAGCGCCACTAACGCGGATGCGCATTTTCTACCAGATGCCGCCGGCGCCGTTCCCTCCCACAGCAGCGCACCGCGTGCACGTCTCTCCGTGCGGTGTGGAGGATCTCCACGCGTGCACGCAGGCGCAAGGCAAGTCAGGGAAGCCAATGCCAAAGGACCTGCCTGGGAGTACTGCCACCGCTGCCGCTGCTGCTGGAGGACGCAGCAGGCGCAACAACCGAGACCAACAAGAAGAAGAGAAGCCACATGAGACCCGGGGCCTCGAGCCCCCGAGCCGTGACAGGACCAAAGATGGGGACGAGTGCCCAGGGCCGTCTTTGCCCCCCCTGTCTCGCCCTCGCCGCCAGCAGCACGGCCTCGTGATCATCGCCTGCCCCTTTATTCCGCAGCTGCATCGCCTCATGCAGGAGGCGGCGCTTGTACTGTCGCACGCTGGCGCCGGGACGATTCTAGAGTGCCTCGAGGCCTACGCGGCCAGCACCCAGACGCCCATCCTGCTGGACCGCCCCCACCACTACTCCCCTTGCTTCTTCACCACTACGGATGGGGCGTCGCCGCTGCAGGCCCTGGCGCACCCCCTCACCATTGCTGTACCCAACCGGGTCTTGATGCACAACCATCAGTTCGAACTCGCTGAGAAGTTAGACCAGAACAACTTCTTGCTCTGCAGCGAGGTGGAACAACTGGCGCCACGGATACGGAGCTTCTTCCGGCTGGCCCGCCGAGCCATCCGACGACGACGGCGAGCCGCAGCGGCCGGCATGCTGCTCGAGCACCCGTGCCACGGGCAGCCTCCGCACCACCCGCAGAGAGGGGCAGTAAGTCGAGATGGTGGCGACGTGCTGCTGCTCGAACCACGGCTGCAGCTGCTGCGGCCGTTTCATGGAATGGATGTGGTGGGGCTCCGCTCCGCCTTGTCCATCCCTCTCTCCGGTAAACTCACTCTCGAGATATAGGAAGGTAGCGGCCGCAACACACAGAACAAAAAAAAAAAGAAAAAAAAAGAAGGAAAGGAAAAGAAGGAAAAGGAGAAGGAAGGAGTGGGATAGCTCGGCGTGTGCGTGTGGAGAGAGGGAGATAGATAGATAATGAAGCGGCCGTAGAAACAAAACAACAACAACAACAACAACAACGGCGTCATCAATCCCAAGGAAGTCGTAGGACTGGAGCTTTTTTTTTTTGTCTTCTTTGTCGTTCAAGAGTTCTACACCACGAGTTTTACATCAAGAGTTTTATTCATACCCCCCCTCTACACACACACACACACAAACACACACAAACGTGAAAGCGTAAAGAGGAACTAGGGGATGATCTTGATCACTGACCCTACTCTACTGCGATTTATTTCTTTATAGAAAAAGAACTTTGCTTGTCTCGATCCTCATGATGATGACTATGGCTATTCTCTCTTCTCTCTCTCTCTCCTCTCTCTCTCCCTCTCTCTTAAAAAAAAAAAAAAAAAACTACCTTTTTTAACGCTCACTGCGGCGTGCTAATCCCCTCTCTCCCCAAAAGAAAACAACAACAACAACAACAACAACAACAACAGAAACTAAACCGGAAAGCGCCTATCGACACGCGATGACTTCCTACCCGCCGGCCGCAGAGAAGATCGCTGGGCGTGTGGCAAAGTGTATCGTCTACCGCAAGTTTGAAGAAGCAGAATCGGTTGTGGCGGAGGGTCTGGAGCAGTTTCCCGAGCACCCGCGTCTGCGCTGCCTGCAGGCGCGCCTCCTGTGCCTCAAGGACCGTCAGACGGCAGCGCTGCGGGTCTTGACCACACACCTCTTTCGAGTGAGCGACGCCGCATTGCAGCCAGGCACACCGGCGTGGGCCACCGCCGTCGGCGAGTCCCTCGCCACGCAGTTTGATGAGGAGCTCACCGCCCCCCCGGGCCACCCCGGGTACGTGACGGAGGGAGATCTCGGACCGCTGCGCAACATCGTCTTCGTCCTCGAGCGCTGTGACTACCTTCCGTCCTCCGAAGCCTTCGCTGGGGCTGTCAGTCGGAGCAGCCAGGGCGAAAGTGGTGCGGGCTGTCATGGGGTGCTCAAGGCCATTTATACAGCCCGGTATGCCAAGAACTCAACGGTGCAGCGGGGGGAAGAGCTACTGCAGGAGTGTGTCCGCATCGGGGACTACAAAACCGCGCAGAACCTCGCGAATGCGCTCTTTCGTACAACAAACACTAAGAAGCACCGAATGTGGGGCGTGGAGTGCATGCTGGGCCAGCTCCCCCCCGACCCGTACAAGGAAACAGGGAGCGAAGGCCAAGAGGGCTGGAGAGCCCCACGGAATGCTGCGGAACCCATGGCGGGCTTGCAGCTGCAGCTCACCACGAAGATGCTGGAAAAAGTGCTGCCCACGACGGTTGCGCACCATGAGCATCCCTGCGATGATGGCCCAGGCGGCTCCAAAAACACCTCTACCCCCCAATACGTGGACCCCACCGCGAGCAACCCTGGTACTTGTGGCGCTGGGAAGAAGAGTCGTAGTAAGAACAGGAGTAACGACAATGCCAACGACAAGGGAGCCAAGAGCCAACCCACGGCGGCCGCCGCGGCGTTGGAGTCGAAGGATCCTGAGGAGGAGGGCATGGCGCGGGTGAGCACGCCCTCCATGGCGCAGGCCTACGTCGATGTGCTGCTGCAGCAGGCGCAGTGGACGGAGGCAGTGGCGTTCATTTGCAGCGCCCGCGGCACTCTTCTTGCCTACCCGGACCGGCGCCTGGAGATGCTGTCGAACACCCTGCTCACTATTGCCATGCGCATGGAACATGGCGGGAATACGAATCCACCGTCAGCATCTTCTGCCCAGCCGACGACGGCGACGGCGACGGCGACGTCCAGCTATGGGTACGCCTGCTTGGCGTCGGTCGTGGCGAGGGAGGTGTGGGCGCGTGTACCTGACAGCTGGACCTGCTTCGAGCTCTACTGGAAGGCCGTGCAGTGGTGCATGGAGCGGCAGGCGGCGCACGACCATGCGACACTCACAGGGGCGATGGAACCATTGAGGGTGATGGGCGTCGGGCCGCGCCGCGTCACCGGCTGCGGGGACCGCACGGGAGCCGCCGGCCTCTCCATCGCGGGGGAGAAGGAGGAGAAGGAGGCTAGTAATCCTGATCGTCTCTTCCCCGAGGAGAACATTCGCTGCGAGACGCTCTTCAGCGCCGCCGACGCCGATCAGACCTTTCACGCGACCCTCTCCATGGCCAGGATGCTGCAGCAGCAGGAGAACGCTGCCGCCGAGGCCCGACGGCGGGAGAGCGTGGCGGTGGATAAGGCGCCCGCGCATACGCAGCGGCGGCGGCACCAGCACAGCCGCAAGCGCCGCGGCCCTTTTCTAGCGGAGCTGTTTCTCCTCCAGCGTCAGGTGGAGGCCGAACAGGCGCAGGGCTCTACAGGGAACGAGCCCTGCACGGCGGCGCTGGTGGCGGAGGCGACCCTGCAGGCCGCCTTGCTGCGCTACGCCCAGCAGTTCTACCGTACGCCGTGTTGCTTCTTTGACGTGGTGACCTTCCTCACCCCCGCCTCCGCCACCGCCATCTACCACTGGGCGACCGCCCCGGCACCCTCTGCGGCGAGCGAGACGGCCCCCGCGGAGGCGGACACGAGTTGTTCCTCCGACGATCACACTCGTTATCTCCTCGGCCTCCGCTGCTATATTGCCATGTGGGAAGACGCCGCAGAGTTCGCCACCCGAGGGGATGGAAATGCCGAGGGAGGAAGCACTGCTCGGCTCCCCCCTGCCCCTGCCCCTGCCCGTACGCGTAGCAGTGAGGCGGTGCGGCAGCAGCCCCCTCCGTCTTTCACGCCTACGCTTGGGGAGATGGCACTGCTGATGGAACTCTGCGCCCGCCGGTTTGAGCGCAGCGCACCGTACTCCACGGGGTTGGGGTGGAGCGAGGAGGGGCTCCACGACGGGTATCTTCTGTGTGCCGCTAACATCGCCTTGTACGCCCACTACTTCGATGTGATCCACCGCCGCCGCCAAATGGAACCAACAGCGAAGCAGCAGCAGCAGACACCGCCGCTGGTGGCCGCCGTCAGCTGCGGGGGAGCGGCCACACATCCGCCCAGCGCTGCCGTCGTGCCGCTGCTGGCTCGTGCGCTGGGACTACTCCAACAGGCACCCCGACGGGAGAACAACACGGCGTGGCTGCTGTGCCGCTGCAGTCTCGCCGCCCTGCTGCGCCTCGCCGACGGCGCGGCGGCGCAGAAGCTCGCGCTGCAGGCGGTCCAGCACGATTCGATGGCCCACGTGGGCTTTTGGACGCTTCTTCCCGGCCTGCACGTGCGGGCGGCGAGCGGTGAGAGCGGCGGGGACGCCTCCGCCGGATCTGGCAGCATACTTCCCACGTGGTGTGCCGGGGCCGAGAGCTACTACAGCGGCTTGGCAAAGGACTGCGGCGACGCGCGGCGCAAGGTGCTGAGGCATTTCAGCTGGCCGGCGATGCGGTCGATCCACGACTTTGAGTTGAAGCAGCAGCACTCGCTGCAGCGGCTGGTCTGCACGGCACATATCACGGTGATGGAGCTGCTTGCATGCCAGACGAAGCAAAATGTTGTCGACGTGGCGGGGCGGCGGCGTGCGGGGCTGCAACACGCCCTCCGACTACTCTCCTGCGAGCATCAGCCGCCGCCGCCGTTGGAGGCGCTGCCGTCGGTCGCCGAACGCCAGCTCCCTGAGCTGGTGGACAACACGGATTGGGTGGTGGTCAAGTCGAGCCTGCTCGCCTCCACCACAAGCTCACGAGCGTCGGCACTCGCCAAGGTGATCATGCCCATGCCCGAGCCAGCCGCGCTGTACAGCGGTGACTGGGGCGTGCCGCTGTTTCACGCGCTGCTGCTGGTGTGCGACTTCGCAGCGCTGCATGAACTGGAGGCCGAGGCGGCCAGGCGCAAGAAGCGGCAGCAGCAGCGCGGTGGCGGTGGCGGTGGCGGGAACAAGAAGAAGAATAGAAGTAGCGGCGGGGCTGCGGGGGACACGAGCGCCGCGAACGAGGCGCCACGAATGACGTTTGAGCAGCGGTTTGCGACGGTGAATCTGCTCCATCGCGAGGATGAGGTGACCTCCGACGCGGCGCGGCTCTCTCGCGCCACGCTGCCGGTCTTGCAGCGCATCTTTCCCGCCCTGGTGGATTGGCTTCGTAGCGGCCGCGTGGAAGATGCCGCTGCCGCTGCTGGAAGGGAGGAGGCGGCGTGGGGCTGTTTCTCTGTCGAGAAGGCCGGCCCGCTGCCGGCAGAAGTGCGGGACGACACCATCGACTCCATCCATCGCTTTGGCGCTACCTTTTTGATCTCGACAGCCAACACGAGTAGCCCTCCGGCGGGGAGGACCACCGCAGACGCCGCTCGGGCCTTCGAGGCCTTCCTTTTGCCGAGTGGCGCCGTGCTCCTCGCACTGCTGCACGTCTGCAAGAGCTACAAGAAGTACTTGCCCGTTTCGGAGTGGGCGACGGCCGTGGCGGATCTGCTCACCGCCGCACACGAACAGCTGCAGAGGTCCCCCCGCTGAGGGCGGCTGGGCCTCGGATGAGATCGCTGCCGCCAGCAAGAGCGCCGAAGCCGAGGAAGGCGCAGACACCACGCAGGCGAGCAGCGGAACCGCCAGCGGCGGTGCGACGGTCGCGCGACTCCAGCGGGAGAAGCACAGCCGCCTGCTCTCCATCCTCTGTGACTTCATTGCCGACGCTCGGGCCATCAGCAGATTCTAAACAGAGCAGCAAAAAAAAAAAAAAACAACAACAGCAACCAGAAAAAAACAACACAGGCATGGATATCTTTTTTTTTAAAAAAATGATTATTCATACTAATTAATCCGTGAGAGAGAGAGAGAGAGAGAGAGCCAAGGATGAAGAAGACGAAGTGCTGATATCGTGGATGATGGTGAGGGGAGGTGGTGGTGGCGCGTTTCCTCTCTTATTACTGTTGTTATTTTTGTTTTTATTATCGACGTAATACTATAAACTATGCCATAAACCTCCTCTTATTGGGTGTTTGCGCTACCAAAAAAGGGCCCCGGATAATAATAACAGCAACAACAATAAATTATAATAATCAAAGAGTCTAGTGCGACTTTCCTGATAAAATAAAATAAATAAATAAATAATAATAATAATAATAATAAATACATAAAATAATTTCATTAATGAAGGCACGCCGTGTTCTCAACGCTGCCTCTGGCTTCAGGCTCATTCTAACTTCCTCCCCCTCCATCTCTCTTCTCCTTTCTCTTCTCTCATTCGTTTTGTTTCGTCTTTTACGCTCGATTTTGACGGCTCCCCCCTCCCCCTCGCCGCTGTGTTTTAATGTGGTACACACCTCTCACCTCATTCTGGAGGAAACGAAGGAAAGACGTACTGGCGCATCACAACAACATCAACAAAGCAGCAGCAGCAGAAAAAGAAGAGGACCTCCTTGTTTGTGTGTGTGTGTGTATTGTATTGTATTGTATTGAATCGCATTGAATTAAGAGGAGAGGAGTGGAGAGGAGGTACGTGTGTATATATAGATCTTCTGAGGGACGACGTGGAAATCAGATCAAAAAAGGATCATTATTTATTCATTTGTTACCTCTGAGCCGCCTTTTTTTTTGTCAAGACAGTGAAAAAAGAAGCCGCGTAGAGCGCGCGGTCCTGTCCCCCCCCTCTTATTCTTTTCCTCTCTCTTCATCCACCCATAACAACACAACCAACAACAACAACAACAACGGTGAACTCTGCAGCGAATGCTCGTACCAACTGGAGATGACGTTTTAATGCCGTTGGCCAGCAGCCGGCACCCCTCCTCGGCCACCGCCGGCCATGTGGTTCCATCGGTCCTCCCCGCCCAGTGCGACCGCACGACCGCCGCCATGACGTCAACGGCCTGCTCGCCAACGTACAATCCACTGAGTAACCCAACCCGCAGCTCCGCCTCCTTACCCTCCGTCACCGCCGGCACGGGACAGCACGGCCACGCAGCCACCACCCGCAGCGCGAGCACGTCGCGCCATTATTATAGCCAGGGCGGAGGGGGGAGCAACAGCAAGTCCAGTACCACCCAAAGCAGTGGGGCCGGGGCCGCCATCCGTGCGGGGCGGGAGGCGGCGGCGCTCCTCAACGCAGGGTCCACCATCACAACCTTCTGCTACAAACCGCTGCATCCATCTGCAAGTTCAAACGCCACTGCAGCGGCATTGATGAGTGGGGCCCGCAGCGGCGGCGGCGGCTCGCATGTCCCTTCTTTGCCCCCAGCCCAGCCAACGCCGCACAGCACAGGCGGAACGCCTGCACACATCCCCTTCCCCCCGCGTGGGTATGCCGGGCAGCAGCATCTGCTGCACCGCGGTGTGTTGCGATTTCCCGTCGCACCAGACATCCATCCTATCACGGAGCGCGGCACGCTGGCCAGCGAACCGCTGTTTATCCCCGTGCCGGCCAACAGCCCCGCCGGGTACATCAACAACCTCTCGCCGCGCTGCCAGACCCACCGGGAAGGGCGGGACACACGCACCGTTCTTGAGGATCTCTTCTATAGCGCCACAGGCTGCGGGTCCATTACCGATTTTCTGGCCCTGCAGCAGCTGGGCCACACCCTCTGCCAGAGCCTTCGCAACGGCGCTTGCTTCACCCACGCGGCGGTGCAGCCGACCGTCCCACCAGCGTTGATGGACTGGTGGAGGAAGCAAACCCCCTCCAAGGTCGAACAGGCTGCCGCGGAAGCAGAAAAGGAAGCAGGGGGTGAAGAGCGCAGCGCCCCCAGCTCCCAGGGATCCGGGGCAGTCGGCAGTGGCGGCAGTTCACAGCGCGCGGCCGGGGCGGTGCGGGTCGGCCAGAGCCCCACGCAGGGTGCCGGCGGTCTTCTCCCGCGCGGCAGCCCACGCAGCGAAACGGCCGCCGGAGGAGCGGCGCTTTCATCTCCGCTTTCGGCGGTACTGATGCGCCATTTCAACCACGAGGACGGCGGCCAGGGGCCCTCCGCCTCCGTTGGTGTTGGGCTTCTTGACGATGGGAGCAACACCAGCCCGTCCCGCGTATCGCCGCGCACCAACACGGAACGGGCAAGCACCACCTCGGGCGGTGGTGGTGCGGGGGAGGCGGACGTTGTGCTGCAGGCGGTCGCTGCAGAGCGGCAGCGGGAGACGAGCATCACGCGGGTCGTCCGCGAGGCGCGTCGCAGGGAGGAGGAAAAAGCGGAGGAAAATGTTACCATACCGATGCGGGAGGACCTGCCGGCCATCCACCGCTGCGACGCCCCCGCGGTGGATGCGCTGCGCTTCAAGGTGGACCACTACTTCCGGCAGCTGCGGGAGCTCATTTCCTTTACGATCCGGCACAGCGGCAAGTGGGGCCTGCTCAACGCACAGGAGCGCACGAAGCTGCAGGAGGTCGTGCAAGCCGAGCGCCGCGCCCACGTGACCGAGCAGGACATCTGCGACTGTTTCGAAGAACTAGACTACACGCGGGACAATGTGGAGCGCATGACAGACGACGTGCAGCGCTGCCGCCACGTCAAGCGCCTGCGGATGTCGAACAATCCGAAGCTCTCCTGCATCCCGTACCTGCCTCCCGCCTGCCAACTCTTTGCCGCAGGCGCCTGCAGTATCTCAGAGGTGGAGGCCTCCTCCGAGCACCTGTACATCCTCAGCCTACCACACAACATTATTCGTCGGATCGATTTCATCCAGCGCTTCCCGCACCTCCGTGTGCTGGACCTGCGCTGCAACCAGCTCTCCTCGATCGAGGACGTCACCCGATGCCTCCGCCAGCACCCCGCCGTCTTCGAGGTGTCGCTGCTGGGGAACCCGATTTCCCAGCTGGACGACTACCGCCGCCTCATCGCTGCGGCCTGCCCCCAGCTCGAGCGGCTGGACAACAGACCCATCGAAGCCGAGGAGCGCCGCAGTGAAACGGGAACGGCGGAGTTCGCCCTCGCCCGCCACGCCGCCACCAGCGGCGGCACGATGACTCGGAGCAACAGCTTTCGTGGCCCTCACCCACCAGGCGGCCCGGGAGGTGCTGGTAGTGGTGCCGGTGCCTCGGGCCGGCGCAGCGCTGCTGGTCGGCGGAGCAAGGGCCCCGCCGCGGCCCCCCCGCCGACGGCGGCGGCTTCTCTGCTGACGCCAGAGGAGCTGCAGGAGCATCGCGATCACCTCCTGCAGACCGTCGCGGCGGCGGTAGAGATCCTCGCGGTGCGCGGCCTCGCCTCGCTGCAGCACCATCCCGTGCAGGTGGCCTCCGAGGAGGAGCTGCGGCCCATGTCAGCGCTGATCCAATCCGCCTCCGGCGTCGCCTCCGCAGATGCCGTGACGGAGCAGTTCAAGAAACAACAACTCACGCCCTCGCCGTTCCTTGTCGGCAAGAAAGGCCCTGGCGGCGGCGGCGGCAGCAAAGTACCGCCCCGCCAGCCGCTGTACCACTGCATGTCGCACCTGGTCATCCGTGGCCGCTGGGGGGACCCTCCGGCCATTGGCTACGACTTCGCCGAAGAAGAAGATCGCGAGGCCGCCGCCGCCGCCGCCGCCGAGAAGGAGGAGAGCGCAAGAGTCATTATGGAGGCCAGCACCCCCAAGCCCGTGAACGCCACCCCACCGCCGGCCAAACGTGGCGGCGGGGGCACCCGCAAAGGACGCGAGGCCGCCGCCGCTGCCGCCAGGGCCGCCGCCGCCGCTGCCAACTCCAACGGCGCGGCGTCTGGCGATGGCACGGCGACGCCCGCGGCGCATCACCCGCCGCCGGCGGTGCCGTACGTAAAGATTCTATTGAAGGACATCCAGCTGCAGCCGGCGGTGGTGGCCGCGGCAGGCCCGGGGGGCAAAGCCAGCGGCGGGAGCGCTGCCGGCGGCGGGAGCGCAGCCGGCGGGCGAGCGGGCGGTGGCGGTGGCGGTGGCGGGCGCCGCGGAGGACCGCCGGTGTCGACCGCCATTGAGGATGTCCTGTACCCTTTGCTTCACGGGGTATTCGAGGCGGATCTAGCCCTTACCGATGATCTCTCGTCCCGCCTTCGCAAGCCGTTTGTGCTTATCTTTGAAGTGCACGACGAACTCGTCTTCAGCGACAGCGGCATCAAGACGTACCTTGACAGCGGGAGCACCGGCGGTGGTCCTGGCGGGGGCGGCGGTAAGGGAAACAAGGCCCGCAAGGCGTCTATGAGCCAGCAGACCCTTAGCTTGGCCTCGCGTAACAGCATCACCGGTGTGGTGGTGGAGCCGGACGAGGCGGTGGTGCGCCGAATGCGGATCGGGACGGTCACGATCGACCCCACGCCCATCTTAACAGTGCCGCACCAGGAGGTCAAACTTGGCCCCAAGGGGGTCGCGGTCTTTGGGCCGGACGGCACTGCGATATCCATCGAGGAGTACGAGGCGCTCGAAGCGGCGAAGCGAGCAGCCGCCGGCGTGAAGGAACCAAAGAGCAAACCAGCAGGCGGGGGTGATCGTGGCGGCGGGGGTGGTAAGCGCCGCGGCTCGGTGGGGGCTGCTGCTGCTGCTGCTGCGGCGGCGGCAGCGGCCAGCGTACAGATCCAACCGCCGGTTGGGGTGCAGCGCCACGTCTGCTTGGCGGGGTTGAAGATGACCCAAACCGAAGCGCACCTCATTGAGGAGCGCCGGGCGCTGAAGGAAATGCAGGCGGAGCTGGGCCGGGCGCAGGAGGCGTACCAATGCGCCGTTGCCGCTCTCGAGGAGGTCAAGGCGTGCGAGGAGCGGGCGCTCTTGGCGCAGCAGGAAGCGCCGACAAGCGGTGGACCGGGCGGAATGAACGCCGCGGGCGGTACGACCACCGCGACGGGTGGCACGGGGGCCGGTGGTGGTGGTAGCGGCAAGCGTGTGGCTGCGGCGTCGGCCGCTCCGAGTGGTGGCGGGCAGGGTGGGCAGGGCGGCAAAGGCAGCGGAGGTGTGAGCGCCAATGCGAAGGGTGGCAGGGCGGTGGTCAGCGCGGCGCAGATTGCGTGTCAGCAGGAGATCGAGCGCCGCCATTTGAGGCTGCTGCACTTTGCCACTCGCACGCTGGCGCTGCAGTGGCGCCTGCGTGAAATCGAGACCGCCTCGGTGTCGCTAGACGTCAAGCTCCGGCTGGGCCGCGGCGTGGTGCCGCGAACGAAGGAGGAGGAGGCCATTCTGAGTGAGATGACCAGCAGCGGGGCGGACCCAGCATGGAACCGACTGGGCGTTCAAGGAGGTAATCGAGGCCGAGATGCGGGAACGAATCGGCGCTAGGGTCCGCGACGTTCTTTTTCTTTTTTTCTTTTGTTTTTTGTTTGTTGTTGTTGTTTTTTCCTAGCGTGTGTGAAAAAATGTGACCCCTCCCCTCTAACGAAGGATGAGAACAACGTTTAGTTCTTCTTTTATGCAATTCATTTTTTTTTTTTTCTGTGTTGTTGGTGTTGTGTTGTTTTGTTTTTCTATTAGTGGCTTTGGTGGTTGTCTCTTCTTCGTGTAAAATACCCCCCCCGCCTATCTTTGATGTGAAGAACGCGTAGAAAATGCGAAAAAATCTGTATATTCAAAAATGAAAAGAATAACAATAATAATAAAAAAAGAACAAACAAACAAAAAAAAAAAGAGAAGAGAGGGAACCACAAGGCCTTTGAACAAACAAAGGATGGACCAACTACTCGAAGGGGAAGGAAGTAGTTCTCCCAGCACTACACACACACTCACACACGAGTGTGAGAGCTGGCGAGGCAGCACACAAAAGACCAATGGTAGGTACTACTTTTTTAAAAGGGTTAGGGCTTAAAAGTGGGCCTTAAAAGTGTTCTCTTTGTAAGTAGTAGAGGCAAATCGATCACATCACACACACACACCAAACACCATTGAGAACGACGACGACTCTGCCCACGCATACTAATATGTCTTGTGTGTGTGTGTGTGTTGGCGATGCTCTATAGAATCAAACAGAAGGAAGGAAAGAGGTTGAAAGAGACCTTCTAGAAGATACATCCATCAAGAAGAGATCTACACCTCACGTCTACACACACGTACGATAACCCCTGTTGTCCTGCGACGAATATGAGGAGGCGTGTGTGTGTGTGTGTGTGTGTATGTATGCCAACAACAATAGACCTCTCCTCCTCCTCCTCCTCCTCCTCCTGATGATGATGATGATGATGATGTGACGAGAGTATGCATTCTACTCTCTTTCCTTCTCGTATATCCATCTAGATCTATCAATAGAAATAGAGATATAGATAACCCTGTAGATACATTTTGACTGTTTCTCTCCGCACCATTCTCCTTCCCCCTCTTCTTCTTTCATTCGTACACTAATCCACACACACACTGAGACAGACAAGAAAAAGATAATGAAAGGCTGGCCCCCTTGCGGATGCCGTCGCCACGCCCCGGCGGGGTCGCCGCTGCTGCTGCTGCTCACCATTATGGTGGCGACACTGCTGTGCCACGCCGCCGCCGCCGCGATGAATATCAACGAGCGTAGCCCTCTTCACGAGCATTTGCTAGACTCCGCGAGCTACTCCAATCCGCTTCCACAGCGCGCCGTTCTCCTCGACTGGAGTGTCGATGAGGTCGCCTCGTGGATGAACCACGTCGTTGGGCTGCCGCAGTACACCCCGAGCATCCACGCCTATCGCATCGATGGCATTACGCTCAGCGAGATGTCGGTGAGCGATTTCGTGAATTACTTTCCCGTGGAGGCGCCGGCGGACGTCGCCACCATTCAGCGACACCTGCGGGAACTGCGGCGGGAGTGCCGCTGTCTCGACGAGGCCGAAGCGGAGGCGCTCCATCAACTCCATACGGCCTACCGCACAACAGTCGCGCAGGAGACCGAAGCCAGAGGGAGTTTCTGGGCGCAGGTGCGGCGTCACCAGCGCCGCACCATGCTATTGAGCTTTGGTTCTGTCGGATTCTCTCGACTTGCGCTGCTCGTGAGCTACTTTTTTTATCCGGAACTGTACGAGGCGGTCGTCACCTCATCTCCGCCTGGCGGGGCGAAGGCGGCGGAGCAGCGGTGGGTGGATGCATTAGTTTGGGGCGAGCAGCGGCTTGAGGCCATGGAAGCCCGGCGAGAGGTGGAAGTGGATGAGGCCAGGGACCCTACAACTGCTGCGGGCATCGCTGGACCTGCGTCGTCAGGGTCCGTTGAACCGCCCCAGGCGGAGGCAGCTGCGAATGCCCACTACTACCAACTCCTCCCTGATGCCGCACAGTCTCCCTCCCGTCGTCATCGGGTGTGGGCTTTGAGCTTTTGGGCGGCCCTTTTACTGGCGCCGAATTTTTACCTCGCTCTGCTCGCCCTGTGGAACGTGTCTCTCAGCTTCGTAGTGATGCCGGTGGCGGTGTTCTTCTTTGTGTGCAGAGAGATGGAGGAGCTGTGGATGGTGTACCACCTCGTGAAGAGGAACGGTGCACTAGGCTCTATCCCTGTTAAGGACTGGTGGAACACCCTAGGAGAGACGGATGTGTTGTTGCCGTTATCGTTGTGCGCGCTGGCTGGGTTCTGCGCCGGCTTCCTGCCCGTGCTGCTGTGCGATATCCTCGTCGTTGCGCTGACGATCCTTGTGTTGCTATGGTCTATCGGTTGGCTGGGTGAATTTTATTTCTCGGAGACGTACAAGAACGAGAAATCGAAAGAGGCGTAGCGGAAGGGGGAGCACATCAAGCACCAGCGGAGCCTTGTCACGGTGCGTGCCCTCCCTTCCCCCTCCCCTCCTCCGCTGGAGCGGTGATCCCCATACCTGTTGCGCATCTCGCTCCTTGAAAAGGTGCTCTCGACAATGCGTTCTTCCCGGCATCCTCCGCGGGGTTCGAGGGAGTAGCTGGGCTTTGGCGCAGACCTTTTCTTCTTCTTCTTCTTCTTCCCCTTATTGTCCTTGATATTTATTATTATTGTGCTGTGAAGCACAGAGAAGAGAGTATAGTCGTGGAAAGGCGCAGGACGGCGACGTCTGTTTCACTAACACACATACACATACCACATACGTGCACACACCTTACGCAATCATTTTGATTAGTCGCAGTTGTTCACGCGTTGCATGGGCATTGGCTGAATACCAGCGGGGAATGTTCTTACTTATTTTTTTCTTCTGTCCGTTGGTACTTCATTTTTGCTTTTGGGAGGTATTCAAAGTACCCACCCGCCCATAGTACCAAATTAACTTCTGAGATGTTCAAAAAAAAAAATAAAAAATAAAATAAAAAATAAAATAAAAACTATTCCCGTTATACGCCAGTTGTATGTTGTATCGGCGTTGTGATGTTAGGTGCCTAACTCAGCTACACCTTATCTGGATAAAAAAGTGGAAGTAGCGTGTGTGTGTGTGTGGGGGGGGCATAGCTGCCCTTTCCACATAAATATGGAGATGTACGACTAGACGAGTTACCATTCGCCGGTCTAGAGCAGCATCCCTCGGAGGCGACTCCGCAGAATCACGGGTCTCTCTCCTCCGTCTTCTTTCTGCTCCACGGCTCAGCAAGACAATTCTGCACCATCTTCATCTTTGGCGAGGCGGCGCGTGCCAGTGCTGCATGCATCCTCCTACTGCATTGCCCCCCTCCTGTGCACCCCTCTCCCTCTCCCTCTCCCTCTTTCTTCTTCAATATCAAATTCTATCGTTCTTGTTGTATCGTGTTTCTTGAAAACAACAACAACAACAACAACAACAAACCCGTCAAGAACCACCAAACGGAAAGAGAAAGAGACGAGTCGAGAGAAACCAAGCCGGCCTCGATCTTTCGATAATTCCAACATCCAACATCACAACAGTCCTAAACAAAAGGCTCACCCGCAGATCTACACGAGTCGAAGACCAAGCAACCAACGAAGCAAACAAACAATCAACACCCCCAATACAGAGAAGCGCTACTATTTACAGAGTGCCGTGGAGAGCGAAGATTCATCAATAAAATCACCCATAAATACACACACACACACACACAAGGCGCTCTTCTTATCCATACGCGTCATGAATTTAGGGTGGTTGTCTTCTGGCCATCGGAAGGCAATGTGCACCACTCGCACCTTGCTGTTGCTCGGACTGCTTTGCCTTTTCTTTTTAGTCTCCAGGGAGGTACTGGCGACGTCTGCACTGCCAACGCAAGAGGATGACGTGCGGCCGCTGCGGGGTCCGCCCCTGCCGCCCCGCACGCAGGACTGGACGACAGAGCATGTCGCCCTGTGGGTGAAGGAGAAGGTCGGGTTCCCCGAGTACGTGCCATATGTTTTGAAGCACGGCATTGACGGGCTCACCCTCATGGAAATGACGGGCAGCGATTTCGAGGCGTATTTTCCTGTTTCATCCCCTCTCCACGCGATGAAGCTTCAGGCGCACGTGAAACATCTGCGGAAGCAGTGCGTGTGCCGCGGAAGCACAGCGGAAGCACAACAGCGAAACGATGTCAGGCACCACCTCAGTCTGTGGGGCCACATACGCGAGAACAAACGCCGAACGCTGTTCGTTGGCTTCACAGCAACGCATTTCCCACGTGTGGGCATGCTGTTGACCTACGCCTTCTACCCGGAGGTGTACCAACGCATCGTCGGGGTGAGCTGGTGGGCCCCGGAGGACGACCTGAACGCCGCCAGCGCCGCGGCAACGCCGTATAGCACAAGCAATTTTTTTGTCAACGGTGGCTCTCCCATGCCCGACCTCCTCCAAGAAGTGGTTCCAGGGGTGGTTGCCCCTGCACCGCCGGCCCCTTCGCCCGCTCCGGCGACGCGACCAGCAAGCAAACTCAAGCTGGTCGGCTTCTGGCTCGCCTTCCTTATTGCTCCGGACTTCTGGGCCGCCTTTTACGCCTTGAAGTACGTCGCGGCTAGCTACTTCGCGATGCCCATCTTCGCGCTGCACTTTTTTATTCAAGGTGTGGCGGAGTACGAATTTTTACTCTCCCTGCTTCGCGGCAATGGTCTGGGGGCAGAACCCTTGTGGAAGATTTTGTGGAACATGCATGGATTCGACTTCATTATCCCTCTCATCGGCCTGGTTTGCTCCTTTCTACCGGCAGTGGTGGGGTACGTCGCGGTCGTCGGGCTGACGGTGCTGACTGCTCTGTCCTTCCTCACCATCGTGGTGGCGGTGGCGGTGGCCTTCTTCTCCTCGGAGGAGCAAAAGAAGAAAAAAGAAAAGGAAGAGGAAAAGGGGGAGGGACAAGGCGGCGACAGGACGAACAACCAGCAACAGACGTCCACCACGGCGAAAGGGAAGGGGGAGAAGGAAAAGGGGCAAGAAGAGCACCACGCGTCTCACCCAGATAGGAGATCTGCTGCCGCCACCGTTGGGAGCGCGGGAGGGGAAACCGGCGTGCACCAGCGATCGAAGGGCAAAGCCACTACCACCCGAGCTCCTCTTAACACCAACACAGATGAGTTGGACTAGAGAGAGAGAGAGAGAGAGAGAGAGAGATGACAAGAAACACCTTACGACTAGGGCGAGAGGTGGCGATAACGGTAAAATATCCGAAGGTTCTCAAGGCTTTTACCCTCCTCCTCTTCCTCCTCCTCCTCCTCTCTCTCCTGCAAAACAAGACAAAAAAGAAGAATAAAAGAAAAAAAAATAAAATTACTGGACACCAACAGGACAGCTCTTTGCTCCCTTTTATTCCAGCCAGAGCCGTGCCTTGCTGTCCCTGAATGAAATGAACCTGGCCTATCTTTTGTAATGGCGGCGTATTATCCTCTCTCTCTCTATCTCCCTCTCTCTCTTCCACTTCTTATTTTACTTCTGCAAACCCGTGTGGTAGTAGAACAAATAACAATCTTCTCTGTCTCTCTCACCCAAACAACCGGGCGAGGAGAGCGCATCAGTAAACAGTATCTGGAAGAAGGATTCCGCTCACTATATTTTGCGGCAGGAGAAGAAGGGGCGATAGAAGACAGAAAAAATACGACGCCCCTCCCCTTGCACCACAAAGACTGCTTCACACACACACACACAAGCAAATAAAATAAAATAAAATAAATAATAATAAAGAAGAATCCTCCCCCCCCAAACAAAAAAAAAGAAAAAAAAAAAAGAAAACAACCCGGCAAAGATCACCAGATGTTCCCTGGAGCGACGTTCGGGTCTTCCACGCCTTCGAACGATGTTTCGTCCCCCACCAGCCGACCCTCCACGCTGCGAACATCCATGGACATTCTGCTCGACAGCCTCAACGCCGCCAAGCGAAACCAACCACCATCGGGTGCGGCCTTTTCTTCTTCCGCCACGCCCGCCGCTGCCGCCTCCTTTGCCGGCCGAAAGCCGCCGGAGGGTGGATCCACAACCTTCTTCTCTGGCGCCCCGTACAGCACCACCGCTGGACCTGGGCCCTCCTCCACCGCAGCAGCAGCAGCAGCAGGCACGCGAGGCGGCGGCCCCCAGACGGGTACGGGGTCCCCCCCGCCCCCTGCCAGATCTCCGCCGCTATCGTCGTTCGGCAGCAGCAACGCCAGAACGACGAGCGGCTCCTCCGGGCTGTTTCAGCGCAGCCCGGCACAGAGAGCCCGAGAGGCGGAGCTGGCAAAGAAGCTGGCCGAATACCACCAGTACATGGAGCGCCGCAACCGAAATTTGAACCGCACCGAGGCAGCAAGTCATTCGCCTCCTCCTCCTTCTTCTTTTCCCCAGGGGATGCGGAGTACCAAGCCTCGCGTTCCGGAGAGCGACAGCGACGAGCTCTCCAACACCACCACCTCCAGCAACGGCGATGGAGAAATGGAGATGGAGATGACGTCGGGTACCTCTGCCACCACGGACGACGACACCAACAGTTTAGACAAGAACGAGGAGGAAAAAAATATGTTCAACACCGCCCAACAGAAAGGCTTCAACTACCAGAACTTGTTCGGTTCTGGGGGCGGCGGTAGCCATCGTGGGCATGTGCGCGCCCGACACACCGCTGGCGCCGAGGAGGAGGAGGACAAGGACGACGCGACGTCGCACTACACCACGTCGAGTGAGCGAGAAGGGGAAGAGGAGGAAGAGGGCCACCGCACCGCAGCAGCAGGGGCGACAGCGGCGCAGGCGCAGAGCAAGAAGAAGGACAAGGACGACGACGACGACGACGACGACGACGCCTTTTTGAAGTACCTCAACGAGCGCTGGTCCTTCCGGCCGTCCACCACCACCGGCGGCAGCAGCGGCCAGCGCCCCCCCGCACGAACGTTCGGCTTTTCGAGCTCCACGACGGCCCCGTCGAGCAGTGGCGGCGCGGTGCCGTCTCCCCCGCCGCGGACGGCGCCCGCCACCAGCACCGCGTACGTCCACACCCGAGCGGGGAGCGCAGGCGGCAGCAGCACGATCCGAGCTAGTGTGGCGCGACCTTCATCTTCCGCTGCACCGCCGCCGCAGCAGCAAGCCAAGCAGCCCTTCTTCAGCGCTGCGGCTCGGCCATCTTCTTCGCGGCGACCCCCCTTTATGAACGTCAACGCTCACCGCCATCACAGCGAGGCGGATCACGATTCCGATGAAGATGCGGAGACCGATCACACTCCAATATCCTCTAGCGCCGATGAGGAAAGCGTTACCGCCAGCGACAAGGATGAGGATGAGGATGAGGATGAGGATGAGCACCATCCCCGTAATCCAGTAGAGGCGGCGTCCTCCGCGGAGACGTCGCCGTCCCCGTCGGCGGATGCGCGGAGTAAGCGAGAGTACTTCGCACGGATGTTGCGGTCCGACAGCGAGAACGAGACGTCTAGTGCGGCGGAGGTGGACGAGGAGGAGGACGAGGCGGCGCTCGAGCACATGGATGACTATCCCGACACCGACGAGACCGACGAGGAGGACGAGGAGGACGAGGAGAGCGCTGAGGCACGGCGGCAGCGGTGGTTTGTAAAGCACCGCGCGCGTATTATGCTATCACAGCTGAAGGGGGACCTGCCGACGCCCAAGAACCCCAACGACAGCGGAACCGGTTCCGCTGCCGCATCAGAGAGCGCCGGGGTGGGTCTGCCCGCCCGGCTCGCCAGACTGCCGGCGCTGAGGTCGGAACCTGGAATGGACGCAGACGGCAGCACCACGACTAGTAATCGGTTGAACAGCACCAACGGCGCAGAGGCGGCGGCGGAGGCGGCGAGCCCCCCCATATCCTTCGATGACCTCGACGTTTGCTACAAGCTGCTGGAAGGCTGTCTATCCACGGCGCAGCACCTCTTCGATATTTCCCCGTACGTGTCTGCCGCAAGACTGGATCTGCCGCACCGGAAGGAACAAGAGGCCCTCGCCGCCCGCCGGGATCAACTGCTGCGCCAGGAGCAGGCACTACGTGCCCACCCTCCCAGCGACGTGGCGCCGCTGGATGAAGTGCAGAAGCGGAGCACCTTCACGGCCCTGCAGCGCTCGATGCTGGAGGTGGCCCAGCCACTCCTCTCGCAGTTTTCCCTCCTCCACGAGCACAGAAAGTTCCTGGAGGGGAAGGCGCAGCTCCTGGCACAGCGCAAGGCCGCCCTGCACGCGAAGAAACATGAACTGGAGAGCGTCGAGATGCAGGAGCGTGTCACGACGTCAACGGTCGCTGGGGTCCAGCGGCACTTGAGCGATCTCGAGGCGCGGTACAACCGCTTGTCTGCCGAGCAGCAGCGACTGCAGAACGAAGTACGCAACGTATCAGAGAAGGACAGCTGGTTGTTTGAGTCCGTGGAAGGTTGGAGGGAGGAGCTCAAGCGGCTGGAAGCAGAGCAGGACAAGGAGGAGCAGCAGCACGAGGCGCTGCGCAATGCGCTGCTGGCAACGACGGAGGAGTGCGCTGCCATCAGCAAGGTGAGTGTCCCTGCAGCGATGCGCCAACCCCCAGCGCCTCCCGCCTCGCTGCAGGGCCTGCAGCAGCAGCAGCAGCAGCAGCAGGGCCAGTGGATGAAGAGCAGCGCTATCGCGGGAATGTTCGGCACCACGCATACCAAGTCGACAGCCGCATGACTAAATAAATGCACACACACATATATATAGGCTGTGTAGAAGGTCCTGGCTCTCCTATAAATGTTGCATGATAGGGAGAGGAGGAGGAGGAGGAGGAGACTAACACAACTCAGGCCGTTCAACCATCTATATATATATATATATATATATATATAGGCTGCAGGACGTGGTGATATGGTCGCTGGACGGAGTAGATGGCTCCGCTAAGTGTAGAGTGGGTGTGGCGCACACATCAGATGCAAACACACCACCATCTTTTTATTTATTATTTTTTTTTATTGCTCACTAGATCCGACTATGGATGCCCACGGTCTTCCTTTTCTTTCTCCACACGGTGGAAACTGGACTGGACTGGACTGTGCGGGGGCTACCAGGGGGGGGGATAGGGTTAGGGATAGGGTGTTAGGGTGTAGGCCCCTGAGGCGCTAGCCCTTCACCCCTTCTTGCTCTTTTCCTGGTGGACGCTTTAGTTTTTCTTTCCTGTAATCGAGAAGAGGAAACAGGAAAAAAAAAGAAGAGTAAGCTCTTCTTCTCCGGTATATATATATATATATATATATACACTCCGCTCCCTCCCCTCCCCCCCATTTATTATTGAGAGAACCGCATCTGAAGTAGATGTATATACCTCACGCGGACAAAGAACACAGAAATTCGAGAATTTGTTTACAGGGATGACGGCCAAGTATTATTATTATTATTTTCTTTCTTCTGTGAGCACAGCGATCCGCGATGCGCTCACTTTTATCTTATTGGTGTTGGAGAAGAGAGTGAAAGGAGTGGTTCGCTCACTGAAATGGTGGGCGGTGTGTGTGTGTGTGCACCGCCAGCCCCCCCCCCCATACTACGAGAGTAAGTAGAGTACACCCAGTTGCCCCCGCAGTCCACGGCCCACCTTGCTGTGGAGCTCATAGGAAGAACGAAAGAGAAAAAGAAGGCATTCAGAGATCGAGAACCTTCAAAAAAAAAAAGCAAACAAACAACAACAAAGATTATTAAATAATAACACAGAAACGACGTTCGTTTGGCGTGCGTGCGAGAGCCCTCGTACAGATCTCGTTCAAGAGATGTCTCGGACTTCTCCACACCGACGTGGAGATGGAGAGCAATATAAGAGTTGATCACGTGATCCGCCTTTTGCACTCCAGCTCTATTTGAAGACGTGAGAGGAATGGTGGGGAACCCCCCCCCCCTCCTCGCTCGGGCCTTCTTTTAAATATAGTTAAAAGAATGTTTCCCACTTGGCTTGTCTCTCGTTCTCTCCATTTCTCTCTGTGCGCATCCTTTTGCTCTTTCTATATATATATATTTTCTATATATTTATATTTAGCAACAGCAGGAACAACATCAAAAACCGTCCAGTAACAAGAGAACAACAACGAAACGCAAAGGGGCACAAATTTAGTATTGCTGGACTCTTTTTTGTTGTTGTTGTCTTCCTCTAGGCGACACCAATCCACACACACAAACACACACACACACGGCTCTTACCTCATATGCCCGGGCGTGAAGCTCGTGCGGGTAAGCGCCTGGTGAGGCGCAATGAACCGCTGGGCGACGATATCACTGCTGCACGGTTCGCTTCCAACAAGCCGCGCGACACCGAAGCAGACGAACGGCGCCAAGCGGATGATGTTGAGGGCACCAGCGGGTTCTTGCTGAACCCCAAGACCACAAAACGCATCTTTCAGCGCGCTCGACAGCAACTCACGGAGATCGACCAGGACCCGTCCTTGCTGGAAGATCCCGAGGAGGAGGAGAACCCGAACCTGGTCAACGAAGAGGAGACGGCGGGGGTGGCGGGGGACCGCGGGCTGTCCGACTTGATTCGCTCACAGTTTGCTGCGCCTCCCGCCCACTACGACCCCATTGACCTTGAGGACGGCGCGGAGGCGGTCGTGCTCGACTATGATGATAACGAGTCCATCGCCTCGGAGATGCCAATGGAGGATATGGCCATGCGGGTCGCGACGTCTGGGGGGACGGGAGATCAGAGCATGGAAAAGCTCTACGGAATTGACGAGGAGGAGGCGCGGCTGCTGCAGCGGTTTCAGCCGCAGTCCCGCGTGCAGAGCCGCCATCTCGCTGGCATCATTATGGACAAGATCAAGGAGAAATCGGCTGAAGATGCGCAGCGACACCAGCAGCGAGCGGGTGGCGGTGAGGAGAACGAGGAGGAGGGCGGCGGCCCAGGTAGCTCCATCGATCCACGCGTGGCTCGTGTGTACACGGCCATTGGCACGGTGCTGAAGCGCTACACTAGCGGGAAGATACCCAAGGCCTTCAAGGTGCTGCCGAACATTCAGAACTGGGAGGAGCTGGTGCTGCTAACCAAACCCGATCAGTGGTCCCCGCACGCTGTCTATCAAGCCACCCGCATCTTCTCCTCCAACTTGAACGAGAGCATGGCCCAGCGCTTCTACGCTGCGGTGCTGCTCCCCATTGTGCACGACCGGCTGCTGGAGGAGAAGAAGCTGCATCCCGCCCTCTACATGGCGGTACGCAAGGCTCTCTTCAAACCAGTGGCCTTTTTCAAGGGATTTCTGCTGCCCCTCGCCACCGACGAGGAGTGCACCCTGCGAGAGGCTCTCATCATCGCGAGTATTCTGCAGCGCTCCCACCTGCCCCCCGTCCCCACCGCGGTGACACTGGTAAAAATAGCGCAGCAACCGTTTCGCGGGCCGTGCTCCGTCTTCTTACGTGTGCTGATCGATAAGCAAATGGCGCTCCCGTACCAGGCGGTGGATGCGCTGGTCGGCTACTTCAACCGCTTCCTTCAAACACACACCAGAGACAACCCGCTGCCCGTCCTCTGGCACCAGACGCTGCTCTCCTTTGTACAGCGGTACAAGGGGGATTTAACGCTGGAGCAGATTCAGATGCTCACGAAGGTGTGCACAACACATTTTCATTACCTTATTTCCCCGGAGATCCGACGCGAGCTCGGCGCCGCACAGAAGCTGCTACAGCAGAACACGCAAGGGCAGCAGTAAAAGGAACCACGAAAGACCGTGAGAAGCACACCTCTCCTACCATCCATTCAGCCAACCACGCTAGTAGCTGGGCCGTCACGTGCACTCCATCGTCTTACTAGGGCTTCCAACAGGCGCAACCCAGGGACCAACCACCCAATGGGGGCATGCATGCTGTTCTCAAACGACGGAAAAGTCCCCCCCCAAAAAAAAAAAGAGAGAGAGATGAGAGAGAAGTATATAGCTGCGTCTTCTTGCCTACCACTCTCCTCCCTCACCGCCTTCGACACAACCGAATAAATCCATGCATCATGAAGAGAAACACATTCCCTTTTGTAACCACGTATTAATGGCCCTCCATGCTAATTTAAAGTAACAGAGAAACACAAAACACTCAGAATCTAGAGGAAGAGAGGGAGGGAGCTCCTCCTTGAATAAATAATATCCTTCCTGAAAAAGCGTAGCGCATACATGTGCTGCGCAGCCAGATGGATAGATGGATAGAGGCCCCTGTGGTTTTTTGTAAAATGTCTGTGGGGAGCGCCGTCAATCATCTTAACAGATCTCCTTTGTCTCCTACTCACTTTTCCCCCCCTTTTTTTCTTCTTTTCTTGTCGTGTATAAATTTTGTCATGTCCCTTTGAAGCTAACAAGCAACAATAAATAAATAAATAAATAAATAAACCGACGCACGACCAGAAGCCCGGTGGAACGAGATACAACAACAACAACAACAACAAAAAGGGGATACTGCTCGATTTTCTTGTACCCCACCCACACACCCACATCAGCTGTGCCTCTCTCTCTCGAGAGAGTTGTTTCAGCTCCTCTTCACAGACAGACTTTTTTTTTTCTTTTCACACTCGACTTCATCAACAACAAACCGCATTAACAGGAAGCGCAGCAATACATCGAAAAAAAAAACAACAACAACAAGTAGAAGAAGGAATCCAAAGAAGGGTGGGAACCACGATTTACCCCCTTTTCCCCCTCTTCCCCCTCTTCACATTTTTATATGCTTCGACGACGCCTGAGTCGTGTGGCGCTCGCTGTGGGGCGCTCCGGCGTTCATTATTGTAATGGCTGGAGGGCTATCGCTACCATCTCGGATGGATCTGCGGCTGTGGAGCTCTTTAGTCGTCGTTGCCGCCGTCGTTTTCATGGTCGTACGACATGCCGGTCTAGCTCCGGCTCCATGGCGACGGCTGGGTGTGGGTGGGCACTGCGCCGCACCCCACTGTGTTGGGCCCCGCTGCCTCCGCCCCCGCGTCTTCGCACTCCGCCACCTCTGCGGCCAGGCGTGGGCCGACTACCACCACCACCACCCTTGGCCGGCGGCACCACGCGGGCCGCACCTGGCACTGCCCCTGCGAGCGCGCCATCCTCCTCGCCCCAGGAAGGGGCGTCACCGCAGCTCACTGGACTGCAGAGCCCTGGTGGCTCGTCGGTGCTGACCCAGACATCCTTCTTGCTGCGCTCCCCGCAGGAGGTGCTCTCCACCTTCGTCGACTTCGTTCCCACCTTCTACGTATCGATGCAGGCGATCGCTGCGATCCTTTCGGAAGACATTCGCTCCGAGTTTCAAGGCAGGGGAAAGCTGCTCACCTTCTTCCGGCGATACCCCTTTTTTTTCGATCTCCGGACCGACGCCGTCTCCTCGCGATTTGATGTGCGACTGCGAAGCGATGTTAGTCATCCCCGACGCGGCGCGGCCGACGAGAAGTTCGTGCTCACAGACGTGGGGGAGACGGCGCAGTACGTGGCAAAGCCTGATTTCATCATCTCTATGGACCCCATCGACACCGGGAACGCCACCGGCAGCGTCTGCGTGACCCCGCCCCTCGCCCCGCCAGCCGTGCGTGTCAATCTGGAGGAGCGGGTCCCCGTGCTGGACCGGCTCCGGGCCCTCGTACCGGAGAAGGCGTTCGTTCCCATTGAGGAACTCGAGGAAGTGCTGCCGGAAGATGTGCTGTTCCACCCGTACTTTGATTGCCAAGGCGGTCTCACGGCCATCGCGTCGAAGTTTCCAGAGCATTTTCAAGTCGTTCGCGGGCAGATTCGACTTCGCCCACCCGACATCGCGCCGTTGGCGTTGGACGACCTCTCTCTGGATGCCTCCCCCCTCCCCGACGTGGCGGCGCTGGTGTACACTGAAGTCTGCCAGGAGACCATTCCACGGTGGGTCTCGCTCACGCCCCTGTACGAGCGCCTAACGCTGCAGCAGCGCCGGGAGATCAAGAAGCAGTTCAAGAGCTTCGCCGGCTTCTTACGGGCACACGGGCGATCGGTGTCCATCTCACAGGATATGCTGCAGGTCGCGAAGTGGATCCCGCCGGTGTGTCGACAGGCAAACACCACCACTGCAGCGAAGGCAGAGAGCAACACCCGTCGTAGCGAGCAGCAGGAGGCCGTTCGCAGCTCAACATCCGGCGAGTCGGCGGCATCCGCACAAGAGGCTTCCCTCTCCTCCTCACAGCACAGCACACCTTTACCACAGACAGAGGAGATGGAGAGCAATGCAAAGAAGGAAGCGTCACCGGGGAGTCGTACAAGCAACACTACGAAGGATGCGGATGCAGCGACATCCGTAGTAGCGGGTGTGGAGAAGGATGCCAAGGCGATGCAGGACAAGGCAGACCCGGAGGCACCCCCCTCCGCATCCCCCAGTTCGTCCGCGGCATCACCTGCGTTAGATGATAAACACGTGGATCGCATCCGTTCCAATCCCCGACAGCGGATGTACAGCCGCACGCAGCTGCTCAACTCGATTTTCGATCGATTTCCACCCGATCAAGCACTCTCCCCTCGCGAAGTCTACGCCTTGCTGCCCACGGATCTCCACCCATCCTCCTTACCGAAGCGGCTGGTGCAGTGGCTGGCCAGCTTCCCCAGCTACTTCGTCCTGGAGGAGAACGGTACACCGATCGCTGGGCTCAACGCCTTTGGGGACGAGGGCCATGCCCCGCCGCGCGTGTCGCGCCTGCCGGATGATGTCCCGTGCCTACGCCGCAGTTCCTCTCGACAGCCACTCGATTTGGCCTTGGTGCTGTACAAGCACTTCCCAGACGATACGGTGGCCGCTCCGTTCGAAACCCTGCTCGACAAGATGAACGCAGCGCAGCGGCACGTGATGGAAAGTATGGGTCTGGAGCACCTCATTCGCCTGCTACCCAGCTGGATCGAACTGGTGCGGCCGGAGACCGTGGAGAGCGCCAGCACCAGCGGTACCGAAGCCGCCGCCGCCGCCGCCGCCTCCACCTCGCTTGCACCGCTACCCACCGGCGCGGTGGGCTACGGCCAGCCCTTGCTGCTGGTGAAGCGCCGGCAGTCCCTCCAAGAGCTCGAGAGCGCCATTCGCAGCGAGGGCAGTAAGCTGGAGAAGCGTGGGCACAAGGAGGTGCAGGCGGCGGCGGCGGCGGCGGCCTCCTCCAACCCGGCGGACTGGGTGAAGGACTTCACGAGCATCCAGACCCTTTTGAAGCAAGAGACCTCCGCCAAACACCTCCACCAGCATCGACACCCCACCGGCGGCACCACATCGCCGAGTCATCAGCACTACCGCTCCGCGGCGGACCGCGGCAGGGGCGGGGGCGAAGGCGGGGCGCAGAAGCAGCCGCGAGACACGGACCCCATCGCTTCCAAGCCTTCCCCTTCCCGCTCCGCGACGCCATCGGACGATGGAGAGAGCCGCGGTGACAATGAGCGCAGGGACGAAACGGATCACAGCAGCGGTGGCGGCGAAGGGAATCGTTCCGAGAGGCGACAGTGGCACCAGCGAGGCACGAACGGGTCTTCGGGCTCGAAGCCGCCGCGAAAGCAGTTACCACCGCCGCAACGCCAGCAGCAGCGCGCCGAGGGGGCAGATCGCGGAACGGCTCCGCCCCGTGGGGCAGGATCTGGATTTGGCAAACCACCGCCTCCCTCTTCCTCTAGAAACACACCGCCAGAGCCTCGGCGTAGCAGCAACAGCAACGACAACAGGAGCAGCAGCCAGGCGGATGCTCCTCCTCCTCAGCAGCAGCGCCATGGGGATCATCGCAGCGCACAGCGCCAACGGTGGGGTGCATTTAAAATGCCGGAATGAGATGGGCGGCGAGCGTCGCGACAGACGGTGAATAACAACAACAACAAAAAAACCAAATGAAGAATGTCGACACACACACACACACATACACACACGTGGGATTGGGATTCGTTGTGAATGGCTCGTATGGAGGGAAAAAGAAGAAGAAGAAGAAATGAGAGGAGTGAACAAATCGAAGCCCATTCATGCCCGGTACCGCCGCCTGCCGCTGATGACGATGATTTTTCTGTACTCCATACAGAAGGAAGCGAACACAATTCTGCACCAGCTCCACGAGGATATTTCATATAGTAATCGTGTGGGCACCAAGGATGCTATGAAGATCGTGTCGATAGCAACACCAGAAGGGCCCTAATATGTTTCTATCCATCCTACCTACTACTGTAATCGTTTGAATTTTTTTTTGACATTCTATGATGCTATTTATTATTATTATTATTATTATTTTTTCTTGGGGTTAAAAAAGAAAAAGTAAACATACAGAGAATGATAAGCTCTTTTCCTCCTTCCTCTCTCCCGTCTTTTTTTTCCCGTCTTTGACTACTACTACTACTACTACTACTAATAATAATAATAATTATTATTAATACTATTATTAGTATTATTCTTCTACTTATTATTTTTTTTCCTTCTATCGCCGCCGAGGTTGGTTTCTCCCCCCCCCCCTTCTCTCCACCACCACGGCTTTCCTTTCAGCATCCTGCTGTGACCTCATTGTGCATCGGCTCCGCTCTCGCTCTCGCTCCACTGCTACTGCTGCTGCTGCCAGGAGTGCGTGCTGTCTTCTCTCGGCCTCTCGCCGCTATCGTCTCACTGGTGCGGCTGCCGCTTCTCCACGCCTATCCTCCCCACTGTTATCCTCGAGTGCCCCCCGGCATACCCAGGTACCACACCAACACCTGCGCTGCTGCTCTGCGCTTTGTTCACACAGACAGCAAGAACACCACCACCACCACTGCACCAATGAGCGATGCTGCCCCGCCGCAGCACGCCGACCCCGTCGTGATCGATGAGAAGGCCAAGAAGGTAAATCCCAAGCAGGCGGAGAAGGAGGCCCGCAAGGCCGCTCGTCTGGCAGAGGAGAAGGCGCGCGCGGAGGCCAAGCTAGCGCTGTTGGCCAAGTACGCCGATACCTTCGGCGCCGCCCCGTTAGTGCAATCCACTAGCTACCAGAGCAAGCAATACAGCCAGGTGGGGGCGCTCGGGACGGCGGCGCCAGGTAGCGAGATCCTCGTTCGGGCTCGCGTGTCCACCACCCGAAAGAAGGGAAAGCTCGCCTTCATGGTCCTCCGCGACGGCGTGGACTCAGTGCAGGCGGTCGCGGCCGTGGACGACAAGGGCGAGGTCCCCAAGGAAATGATCGACTACATTGGCCAGATCCCCGTAGAATCCGTCGTGGATGTGGTGGCGGAGGTGCTTGCGGCCGAGCAGGCCATCACCGCCACGTCGATTCAGAACGTGGAGCTGAAGATCCTGAAGATCCACACGGTGTCCGAGTCGCAGCGCACCCTGCCCTACACCCTCGAGGACGCCAGCCGCAAGGAGAGCGACGAGGGAGCGAAGGTCAACTTCGACACCCGCCTTAACGCTCGCTGGCTGGACCTCCGCACCCCCGCCACCAACGCCGTCTTCCGTCTCCAGTCTCGCGTGGGGCAGTTCTTCCGCCAATATCTTATCGACAACGAGTTCATTGAGATCCACGTACCAAAGATCGTCAACGCCGCTAGCGAAGGAGGCGCCAACGTGTTCAAGCTGCAGTACTTCCAGAGAGCGGCGTATCTGGCGCAGTCGCCCCAGCTGCACAAGCAGATGTCGTTGCAGGGAGACCTGCCCCGCGTATTCGAAGTCGGCCCTGTGTTTCGTGCGGAGAACAGCAACACCCATCGACACCTCACCGAGTTCGTTGGGCTCGATGTGGAGATGCGGATCAACGAGCACTACTACGAGGTGCTCGACGTGGCCGAGGGCCTGTTCGACTACATGTTCACCCAGCTGGCCAAGTGCTCCAAGGAGCTGGAGGCGGTGAACGGGCAATACCCCTTTGAGCCACTGGTGTGGAAGATCACTCCTGAGAAGATGGAGGAGCTCGGCGTCGGCGTGATCAACGGCACGCCCTCCACAGACAAGTACGGGGCCTTGGTGCACAACGCAGGCGTCCGCATGCTTCGTATCAACTACATGCACTGCATTGAGCTCCTAAATACGGCGATTGAGGAGAAGCTCGGTCCGACCGATGACATCAACACCACCAACGAAAAGCTGCTGGGCAAGCTGGTCAAGCAGCGCTACGGCGTCGACTTCTTCATCTCGGACCGCTTCCCCAGCAGCGTGCGCCCCTTCTACACCATGCCGTGCCCAGATGACACACGTTTCACCAACTCGTACGATATGTTTATCCGCGGCGAGGAGATTTCTTCAGGGGCCCAGCGTATTCACGACGCGGCGATGCTGCTCCAGCGCGCGGAGTCGCTCCAGGTGGACCTCAAGCCCATTATTGAGTACGTGGAGGCCTTCAAGCTCGGCGCCTGGCCGCATGGTGGTTTCGGCGTTGGCCTCGAGCGGGTTGTCATGCTCTACCTCGGCCTGCCGAACATCCGTATGGCAACGCTCTTCCCCCGCGACCCACAGCGCGTGGCCCCCTAAACCAACATCATCAAACAACACAATTGAGACGCGTACGCACATCCATGATGATGCGCCGATAACCGCACACAGGGGAGGGCATCACCCCTTACTCCCCCATAGACACACAAGAAAAGAAAACGAAAAGACGTCGGAATCAAATAGAGAGGGAGAGAGAGGCGTTGCTCAGCGCATCATCCTTCTAGAAGAACGGCCAATGAGAAAGACATGGTAGACGGTTTCTACGCCTCCTTGCCTTGACCTGCTGTTCCTATATAAAGACTCTCCTATGGTTATCAATAATAAAAAGGAAATATAATCATATTATTATTATTATTATTATTATTATTATCCCGTCGTATGTATCGATTGTTATTATTATGGGGCCCTCCTCCTCCTACCTCTCCGCCCTGCCCGTTCCATCTCTCTTTTCTCTCTTTCTGTGGCGATCTGCCGTGTTGCACCTCTTCATTAAACTAAACTAAGCTTAAAAAAAAAAAAGAACCGAATTTATAATGAGCAGATGAGTCACTATAGACGAACGCTCAACCTTTATCTTAAAAAAAAAGAAAAGAAAATGAATGCATATTCAAACTCGAAGGGAAATGAAGTCCATCGACTCGCTCTCCCTTCTATAGTTTTTGCTTCCTTCTGTGTGTATCTCGTACGCACACAGTAAAGATAAACAATAAATAGGCAATCGTGGCGTTGCGTTGCGGTTTCATATTTTGTTGAAATATCTCCACCAAACGACTTCCCTCTCCCCTTCTTTTCTTTTCTTTTCTCTTCAAAACAACAACAAAACTGAACTAAAATACCAACACCTTCAACACACATAAACAACAGAGTCTTCCTCCACCATCGCACAGTAAAAGGCAAACTAGTTTGCCTGGCAACGAGTGAGACACACACGCAGAGAGAGAGAGAGAGAGAGAGAGAGAGAGCGAGAGAGAGACGGGCAGAGCGAGAAGGCTCCACACACGAAACACACACCCGTGGTCATCAGGGGAAACAGCAATTAAAGCATCAAGAAGGCCAACGCAGAATCCGCCGCTGAAACAAACAAGAAAAAAGAAGAAGAAGAAGAAAAAGATATTTCTTAAGGACATCGTCCGTCGTACGGACGTTTTTTTTTTCTTTTTTCTAGTTCGACGCTGATACACCGATAGGGCTGCTGGTGCTGTTCCGTACATCCGTTTTTTTTTTGAGGCGGAAGAGAAAGCGTTAATTTGTTTAGTAGGCTGCCGCACACACCACCACCATCACAAGAAATAACAAAAAACCCCGGTTCGAATCATAATGAAATCAACCGGAGCAGCGGAGTTTGTCCCGTCGTGGGCCCGCTCCGCGCCGTCAGGGGGTGGGGCCCCACCTGCTGGGGGTAGCGGCCCGCTGCTACCGCCCACCACCACCACATCGAAGCCTACTCCTCCAGGCTACGTCCCATCCACGCAACGCCAGCCGCTGCCGCCCCCTCCGTCCGGCCCTACGAAATTTCATGTGACCTGCACCGCCAATAACACGTTTGACAGGCGTCCTATGGAGCGCTATAGCCCGTCCGCTGGGCTTGGGTATCCGGCCGCCCAGGGGCCGGCGGGGTACTACCCTGGACAGTTTCATCTACTCAGCCCTGGTGCGGGGCCGTACACGCCGGCGCATCCTGCGTACGGAGGACACGCCTCGCTACCGTCCTCCTCGGCCGTCGCCCCCAACACCCCGTCGATGGGCGGCACCCTTGTTGGTGGTGATGGCGCCGGCAGTCGCTACCTGCTCAACACCCCCACCATGGGCGGAACGCGACTACCAACGCGGCTTCAGAGTCCCGCCATCATCCCCATCACCCACAACTCGGGCTACACAACAGGGATGAACCCCAACGCCAACGAGTTCTCGCCTTCCGCTTCCGCCCTCAGCGCGCTCCCGTCGTCCACCGCCGCTGCGGCTGCGGCGGACGCTTCCACGACGAATGCTCCAAAGAAGGCATCTTACGCGGACGCGGTGGTCTCTGGTAGCAGCCGCCCTGCCGTCGAGCCGCCCCGGCGTGGCGGTAGTGGCGGTGTGGACCCGAAGACCTCCGTGGCCAGTCTCGTTGGCGCCGTCGCCTACACCCCGCGCCGCACCATGATGCGTATTCGACTGAATCGACCCCTCGCAACGGGCGCTGCTTCCGACAGCGGCGCCTTTGAAGAGGGGAAGGGAGGCGAGACGGCGTACCCGCTGCATGAGATGTGGAAGCTGCACTACCTCCCTCGCGGGGATCGATGGGCAGCGCAGCACGACGCGTATGATCCCATGATGGTAGCGCAGATGGAAGATCTGCCGACGTTCTTCCGTGTCTTCAACAACCTCCCCACGCCGTCCAAGAAGAAGACGGGCACGTATTACTTATTCCGCGATGATATCGACCCGAAGTGGGAAGACGATGCGAACGCTGGCGGCGGTATGCTACGCGTTTCGATGGGCGAGAGTCGCGTGGATGAGGCGTGGGAGCTGCTCCTGATGCGTGCGGTGGGGAACAGCTGGTCCACGAGCGAACTGCGGCACGTGGTGAACGGGGTGGTGATGAAGATGCGGGACCCGCACTACGTCATTGAGCTCTGGGTGACGCGGGACGGGGAGGATATCCGCCGCGACCTGGAGGAGCTCTGGGTCGACGAGGGCTGGGTCAACTTCACCTACACGCCGTTTGCCGCCGCCGCCTCGGCGTCCGGCGGAAAGAAGACGAACCGCAAGGGGAAACCCCCCAGCGGCAGCTCCCATACGGGCGGCGGGGAGAAGAAGAATCGCACGAACCCCTTCGCTCGCTAAATGAATAATAATAAGAATAATAAAAAAAAATGATAATAAATAGAACGGAAGTGGAAAATGAAAGAAACAGACCAAGAAACACGAAAAGGGCGAAAGTTCCGGCGGGGCAGGAGGAGCCGAAAGAAGACGATAAATACACGAATCTACAGGTCTGGTCTGGCCTGCTGCCCCCCACCCACACACATACACATCACCAGGAGCAGAGAGCAGAGAGCAGTGTGTGTAAAAGGAGTTTTCTTGGACAGGCTCCATCCATCCGCACGCACACACGCGCTCCGATGCCAGAGAGAAGGAGAGAAGGAGAGAAGGAGAGAATCCGGGCGACGGGGCGGACTACACTGGAAGACAACTCCTTCAGAGGGGATAAACGATCATTAGGCAATTAAATAAATAAATAAATAAATAAAAAAAAAGTACACGAGAAGAAGATAAGATGCGAAGCACAACAGATTTTCTTTCTGAAAGTAAAAAGAGGACCACCTCTTGGGAGTCGCACACAACACACACACATACACAAATCTTCTTCGATTCATCCGCTAAAATATTATCTATAAGCCTCTTACATACGTCGCTAAAAAAAAAAGAAAAGAAAAGATAGATAGATAAATATATTAATGGCACTGATTAAAGAAAAGACAAAATAAAGCCGAACTCCCCCGCAACGGCATCTTTCACCACCACTTCTCTTCTCTGGATATGAGATATCCCCTTTCCAAACACGATGCACAGACACCATCACCACCTATCCGGTTTATCCCCCTCCCTCTTTTTTTTTTTTTCTCTCTCTCTCTCTCTCCCACCCTGTGCGTACGGGAAGAGATGTTATGCATATGCATCATTTTTTTTTCTACTGCTGATTCTACCGAATAATATTAATATATTATTTGCTCTGCTGATTCCCTTCACCCACACCCATACACAGACAAGTACGTACAGATCAGCAACATCGGTCTTTCTTTCTTTTTTCCTTCTTCTCCGTTCACGTTTTTTTTTTTTTTATTATGCCGTGTGCACCTCCCCCCCCCTCTTCTTTGACACTTAATTTTTTTTTTCCCCTCTTCCCTCTTAAAAAAAAAAAAAAAAAACACAACAACAACAAAAAAACCCGTTTTAAATCACAGAAAAAAGAAAGAAAGTGTAGTACAACGAGAGAAAAAGTTCAGTTAACAAACAAATGCAACAACAACAACAACAACACCAAAAAAAAAAAAAAACAACAGCATAAGATGGACCAACACACCATGGACTGGAGCCATACGTGTTGCGCTCTCTGTCATACCACACGCTTCTTCTTCCCTCTCTCTCACCCTTTCTCTCTCCCTCTCTCTCCCTCTCCCTCTCTCCCTCTCTCCCCCTTTTTTTTTTCTTCACACTCCCACAAAACCGACATACAAAGAAAAAAGTTTTAATAAAACAAGAATACAAAACTTCATCCGTCGGTGGGCCAAGAGACATTTGCTCATCCAATCTGTATGCGATGCGGTCTTCTCTTGTCATGGGTTACCGAGGGGTGAGAGCTGCCTGCATTCCACACGGCGCCCCCCTCCTCCACGTCGGCAGCCGGCGGCGGCCCTCCGCGGCGACGAACACCCGTCCATCTCATCCCCCATCGTTCTGTTCCACGAGAATCTTCTCCTGTGCGGTAGACGATGCCTTTCTGTGGGGGGCGGACCAGCACGGTGCTTTCCTTCGTTGCCCCTCGGCTGCCGGACTTTTTCTGCGCTCTCGCTGCCTCTTAAAAGACATTCGCAAAGGGGACCGCGGCGACAGCCGGCGGCTTACCTTTGAGGAGCGCGCCGAGCGCCGGTCCGGCAAACACCGCGAGATGCGGGAGAGCCGGGAGCAAGAAGCGGAGGATCTGCAGCGTCTCGTGGAGGTGGATTTCCCCGACGAACTGCAGGGGTTGTTTGAGCGCGTACTCGAGAAGGCAAACATCACGTCGCTCAAGGTGTTGAACATGGCCCGTTGCTTGGAACGGACGGAGATCGATGTGGGCACACCCTCGCCTACCGGCGGCGCAGGGGCCGCTCGGCAGCTGCTCCCCCTCGGTAGAGTGGGCCAACTCGTGAAAGTGAACAGCAATACTTTCGAGTTCACGGCACAGGCACCGACCATCGCGACGGCGGCGCTGCAGCGTCTGACGCGTGTGGATAGCCGACTACAGATCACGAAGGAGGGAAATTTGAAGCTCAAGATTGTGGTCCCCCCCATGACAACGCAGTACCGGGAGAAGTCCGCGGAGCAGATCAAGCAGCTGGCCGCGTTGTTCCGGCAAAAGGCGAAGGGAAGCCGCACAAGTATGGTCAAAATCCTTCAGAGCAGCCAGGCGTTGGATAGCGGGCGGGTGCGAGAGCTGGTGCATGCCATGACCCAGACGTACGAGGCATTTGTCGAGGAGAAGGCGGCGGAGTTGGAGCTTATGGCCGAGGAAGTGATGCTCAGCAGCAGCGCCGGGGAGGAGGAGGACACGGGTTCGAACAGCGCCAGCGGAGCGGAGGGCGTACCGCTGGTGTAACTGTGCGTGGGCGCGTGGGGTCTACCCTATTGGATCAGAAGGAGACTACGGAGAGAGAGAGAGAGAGAGAGAGAGCGACAGCCGAGAATTCTCTTTCACCCTCCTCCTTTTTTTTTTCTGTTCCACTTGTTTTCTTCACTTTCTTCCGTCCCAGTTTAAATATCGCATGATTCGTAGAGCACGACACCACTACACCTATAACACACACACACACACGGAGGTGCGGCATGCGTACAGAGAGCACCTCCATCTTTGTCTTCCGAAGCCCTAACCCAATCCACTCCCCCTTTAAACATTCCTTTGGGGGCCACCACCGCTCCGTCAAAAGCATGTTATGCGCAAATGACCCACAACAAACATATGATGCTGGAGCTCCTACCTCCAACTCCTCTCCTCCACTGCTTTCCTCCCACTTCATTCTCTACCGTATCCCACCCACCTCCTCTTACCGTAACCCACCTCCTCTTAAGCCGCTTGCCCCCTAATCGTAGCTCCCTCGCACCCCCTCCCCAACCAGGTCCCACCTAGACTACGTTTTCTTTAGAAACGTCTTTTATCTTCTACACCAAACAACGACGCCCAGAGATGTTTGGTACGCTGTGGCGTGCCCCGCCGCGTGCTGTGCTTGGGGTGCTGGAGCCGTGATGATGACACACACGATCTATTACCTGTGGGATCTTAGCGGTACGCTGCTGAAACATAGGCGATGCACGCTTGTTAGCACGAGCGTGTGCACTGAGGCGGCTCCTGTACCCCCTTCCCCTCCCTCTCCCTCTCCCTCCCTCTCTCCCCCGTGCTGCTGCCGCTGCCGCGGCTGTGCACTGGTCTCCCCCACACGGTGAGAGCCGCAGTCACGCACAGCCACCCACATATATATACTTTACACACTCACACACACACACACCTGGATGATGAGTCACCGTTGCATTCCTGTGGTATCCGAACCCTTTGCTGAGCAGAGAAACGTTAACGATACGACCGCGAGGCGGTTGGAGCTGACTGGTGCGTGTGCTCGTGTGGGTTGTCGCGGTTGCTGTGGCTGCGCGGCAGGTCTTTCTGGTTGTCGGTGCGGGCGGCTGCATGGAACTGTGTGGCTCCGCGCGGTGGCTGCTGTGCCCTTGTGCTTCTTCTTCTTTTCTAAGATTTTTTGTACTGGCTGCTGCGCCGTGGCCTCCCCCCCTCTCCCTCCTCCCCTGTGATGGGGGCTGGTGGGGCTGGGGCGAGGTGGGCGTGTGGTGCGCCAAATGGGCGTTTCGTGTCTTCGCCGCCGAACCACCCGTGGCGGGCCGGAGGCAGATAGCGCCCAGAGATGTTTGGTACGCTGTGGCGTGCCCCGCCGCGTGCTGTGCTTGGGGTGCTGGGGCTGTGCGAGGCGGGGTGCTGGAGCCGTGATGATGACACACACGATCTATTACCTGTGGGATCTTAGCGGTACGCTGCTGAAACATAGGCGATGCACGCTTGTTAGCACGAGCGTGTGCACTGAGGCGGCTCCTGTACCCCCCTCCCCTCCCTCTCCCTCTCCCTCCCTCTCTCCCCCGTGCTGCTGCCGCTGCCGCGGCTGTGCACTGCGCTCCCCCACACGGTGAGAGCCGCAGTCACGCACAGCCACCCACATATATATACTTTACACACACACACACACACCTGGATGATGAGTCACCGTTGCATTCCTGTGGTATCCGAACCCTTTGCTGAGCAGAGAAACGTTAACGATACGACCGCGAGGCGGTTGGAGCTGACTGGTGCGTGTGCTCGTGTGGGTTGTCGCGGTTGCTGTGGCTGCGCGGCAGGTCTTTCTGGTTGTCGGTGCGGGCGGCTGCATGGAACTGTGTGGCTCCGCGCGGTGGCTGCTGTGCCCTTGTGCTTCTTCTTCTTTTCTAAGATTTTTTGTACTGGCTGCTGCGCCGTGGCCTCCCCCCCTCTCCCTCCTCCCCTGTGATGGGGGCTGGTGGGGCTGGGGCGAGGTGGGCGTGTGGTGCGCCAAATGGGCGTTTCGTGTCTTCGCCGCCGAACCACCCGTGGCGGGCCGGAGGCAGATAGCGCCCAGAGATGTTTGGTACGCTGTGGCGTGCCCCGCCGCGTGCTGTGCTTGGGGTGCTGGGGCTGTGCGAGGCGGGGTGCTGGAGCCGTGATGATGACACACACGATCTATTACCTGTGGGATCTTAGCGGTACGCTGCTGAAACATAGGCGATGCACGCTTGTTAGCACGAGCGTGTGCACTGAGGCGGCTCCTGTACCCTCCCTCTCCCTCTCCCTCCCTCTCTCCCCCGTGCTGCTGCCGCTGCCGCGGCTGTGCACTGGTCTCCCCCACACGGTGAGAGCCGCAGTCACGCACAGCCACCCACATATATATACTTTACACACTCACACACACACACCTGGATGATGAGTCACCGTTGCATTCCTGTGGTATCCGAACCCTTTGCTGAGCAGAGAAACGTTAACGATACGACCGCGAGGCGGTTGGAGCTGACTGGTGCGTGTGCTCGTGTGGGTTGTCGCGGTTGCTGTGGCTGCGCGGCAGGTCTTTCTGGTTGTCGGTGCGGGCGGCTGCATGGAACTGTGTGGCTCCGCGCGGTGGCTGCTGTGCCCTTGTGCTTCTTCTTCTTTTCTAAGATTTTTTGTACTGGCTGCTGCGCCGTGGCCTCCCCCCCTCTCCCTCCTCCCCTGTGATGGGGGCTGGTGGGGCTGGGGCGAGGTGGGCGTGTGGTGCGCCAAATGGGCGTTTCGTGTCTTCGCCGCCGAACCACCCGTGGCGGGCCGGAGGCAGATAGCGCCCAGAGATGTTTGGTACGCTGTGGCGTGCCCGCCGCGTGCTGTGCTTGGGGTGCTGGGGCTGTGCGAGGCGGGGTGCTGGAGCCGTGATGATGACACACACGATCTATTACCTGTGGGATCTTAGCGGTACGCTGCTGAAACATAGGCGATGCACGCTTGTTAGCACGAGCGTGTGCACTGAGGCGGCTCCTGTACCCCCCTCCCTCCTCTCCTCCCTCCTCTCCCCGTGCTGCTGCCGCTGCCGCGGCTGTGCACTGCGCTCCCCCACACGGTGAGAGCCGCAGTCACGCACAGCCACCCACATATATATACTTTACACACACACACACACACCTGGATGATGAGTCACCGTTGCATTCCTGTGGTATCCGAACCCTTTGCTGAGCAGAGAAACGTTAACGATACGACCGCGAGGCGGTTGGAGCTGACTGGTGCGTGTGCTCGTGTGGGTTGTCGCGGTTGCTGTGGCTGCGCGGCAGGTCTTTCTGGTTGTCGGTGCGGGCGGCTGCATGGAACTGTGTGGCTCCGCGCGGTGGCTGCTGTGCCCTTGTGCTTCTTCTTCTTTTCTAAGATTTTTTGTACTGGCTGCTGCGCGTGGCCTCCCCCCCCTCCCCTGTGATGGGGGCTGGTGGGGCTGGGGCGAGGTGGGCGTGTGGTGCGCCAAATGGGCGTTTCGTGTCTTCGCCGCCGAACCACCCGTGGCGGGCCGGAGGCAGATAGCGCCCAGAGATGTTTGGTACGCTGTGGCGTGCCCCGCCGCGTGCTGTGCTTGGGGTGCTGGGGCTGTGCGAGGCGGGGTGCTGGAGCCGTGATGATGACACACACGATCTATTACCTGTGGGATCTTAGCGGTACGCTGCTGAAACATAGGCGATGCACGCTTGTTAGCACGAGCGTGTGCACTGAGGCGGCTCCTGTACCCCCCTCTCCTCTCCTCTCCTCCCTCTCTCCCCCGTGCTGCTGCCGCTGCCGCGGCTGTGCACTGGTCTCCCCCACACGGTGAGAGCCGCAGTCACGCACAGCCACCCACATATATATACTTTACACACACACACACACACCTGGATGATGAGTCACCGTTGCATTCCTGTGGTATCCGAACCCTTTGCTGAGCAGAGAAACGTTAACGATACGACCGCGAGGCGGTTGGAGCTGACTGGTGCGTGTGCTCGTGTGGGTTGTCGCGGTTGCTGTGGCTGCGCGGCAGGTCTTTCTGGTTGTCGGTGCGGGCGGCTGCATGGAACTGTGTGGCTCCGCGCGGTGGCTGCTGTGCCCTTGTGCTTCTTCTTCTTTTCTAAGATTTTTTGTACTGGCTGCTGCGCCGTGGCCTCCCCCCCTCTCCCTCCTCCCCTGTGATGGGGGCTGGTGGGGCTGGGGCGAGGTGGGCGTGTGGTGCGCCAAATGGGCGTTTCGTGTCTTCGCCGCCGAACCACCCGTGGCGGGCCGGAGGCAGATAGCGCCCAGAGATGTTTGGTACGCTGTGGCGTGCCCCGCCGCGTGCTGTGCTTGGGGTGCTGGGGCTGTGCGAGGCGGGGTGCTGGAGCCGTGATGATGACACACACGATCTATTACCTGTGGGATCTTAGCGGTACGCTGCTGAAACATAGGCGATGCACGCTTGTTAGCACGAGCGTGTGCACTGAGGCGGCTCCTGTACCCCCCTCCCCTCCCTCTCCCTCTCTCTCCCCGTGCTGCTGCCGCTGCCGCGGCTGTGCACTGGTCTCCCACACGGTGAGAGCCGCAGTCACGCACAGCCACCCACATATATATACTTTACACACACACACACACACCTGGATGATGAGTCACCGTTGCATTCCTGTGGTATCCGAACCCTTTGCTGAGCAGAGAAACGTTAACGATACGACCGCGAGGCGGTTGGAGCTGACTGGTGCGTGTGCTCGTGTGGGTTGTCGCGGTTGCTGTGGCTGCGCGGCAGGTCTTTCTGGTTGTCGGTGCGGGCGGCTGCATGGAACTGTGTGGCTCCGCGCGGTGGCTGCTGTGCCCTTGTGCTTCTTCTTCTTTTCTAAGATTTTTTGTACTGGCTGCTGCGCGTGGCCTCCCCCTCCCTCCTCCTGTGATGGGGGCTGGGGCGAGGTGGGCGTGTGGTGCGCCAAATGGGCGTTTCGTGTCTTCGCCGCCGAACCACCCGTGGCGGGCCGGAGGCAGATAGCGCCCAGAGATGTTTGGTACGCTGTGGCGTGCCCCGCCGCGTGCTGTGCTTGGGGTGCTGGGGCTGTGCGAGGCGGGGTGCTGGAGCCGTGATGATGACACACACGATCTATTACCTGTGGGATCTTAGCGGTACGCTGCTGAAACATAGGCGATGCACGCTTGTTAGCACGAGCGTGTGCACTGAGGCGGCTCCTGTACCCCCTCCCTCTCCCTCTCCCTCTCTCTCCCCGTGCTGCTGCCGCTGCCGCGGCTGTGCACTGCGCTCCCCCACACGGTGAGAGCCGCAGTCACGCACAGCCACCCACATATATATACTTTACACACTCACACACACACACCTGGATGATGAGTCACCGTTGCATTCCTGTGGTATCCGAACCCTTTGCTGAGCAGAGAAACGTTAACGATACGACCGCGAGGCGGTTGGAGCTGACTGGTGCGTGTGCTCGTGTGGGTTGTCGCGGTTGCTGTGGCTGCGCGGCAGGTCTTTCTGGTTGTCGGTGCGGGCGGCTGCATGGAACTGTGTGGCTCCGCGCGGTGGCTGCTGTGCCCTTGTGCTTCTTCTTCTTTTCTAAGATTTTTTGTACTGGTTGCTGTCCCCTATCTCTGGAGTCGGTCTTCTCGGGCTCGGAAGTTGCCACACGTCTCTCGCTAAATTGCGCCGCCACCGCTTCAGCTGGAGCTGTTTGTCGTGGAAGCAGACACTGGCAACCTGATCGCCTTCAAACTCATCCCACAGGCAAGGCGCACCGTCACGGCTCAGGATAGTGCCGGCCCGGCTGGTGCTCATCGTGATAATCCACCTCCGAGCCGGTGGAGAACTCCACCGTTAACTCGTATACTGTTTTCTGCGCCAGTTTCGTCCCAACTAAAGTGCCGAGGCACTCCCACTCGCTCTGCGATTTTCCTATATTAATTTGACACATTTTCGCCGACTGTGAGCCGCTAACAGAATGCTGACGCTTACGCGGATTGCGACTAGGCATCTTGCACGTTTTTTGAAAACTTATAAATAATTGTCAAGCTCAAACGGGCGAGCGGAAATGTCTTTATGAAGACAAGGAGAAAAAAAACATATTGGAGCAAAAGAGCATAAGGTAAACAACACATTCAACTTCAAAAGTACTATGGTCCTTCCAGAGGTGTTTCTTATTCCCATCAACCGCCGACCCTCAAGAGTACCCTTTTGATTTCGGGTCGGCTTGCTGCGTTGAGACTTTCCGTTCTGCTTATCCTCTCCTCGGCTCCTTTATTCCTACCGCTGCTGCTCTAAAAAATAAAAATAAATTAATTTGCATTGTTGTGGTAGAGATGTGTAGCGTCGGAGCGTGCTCTACTTTTGAACATGAAGTGGGGTATGTGTTCTTTTGTGTGTCTTTGTGTTTTGTTCAATAACAGCTGTTGCAATTGTGTTTCGGTATTTCCTCTTTTTTTTTGTTATGTTTTTCATTTTATTTTTTCGGCGTCAGAGACAAAAAAAAAGAAAAAAGAAAAGAAGAAGTGAGAAAAAGCTGACGGTAGTTCAATTGTCAGTTCCGGAAGGCGTTGTTTCGCCATTGCGCGGCACTTATTCTAGCGGTAGTTGGAGTTGTTGAAGTAGGCGCGTGTGTGTTGGTTGTTGGTTTGTCGAAAGCTATTGGTACTGTTGTTTGTTTCCGTGTGCAGGGTGTTCGCTCGTAGACGGACGCAGAGATATCCGGAGTGCATCTGGGTCCAATTTATCTTGTCCATTTTTTTTGTGTGTGTGTCCCTGTCATGTCCGGCTTACGAATCTGCAGCTGTGCCGCGCTGGTGAACACCAAGGCGGGCAACGGTGTGGCCAAGAAGCTGTTCGAAGGGGTGCTGCAGACGCGGCTCAAGCAAGCAGGGGTGTCGCATTGGATCGCGGAGGTGCCGCGGCGTTCACTGGCCCCGTCGCCGGAGGCAGAGGGGATGCAGCGGCAGCGGAAAGAAGTGGAGGCGAGTACGACTTGCGCGGGTCATACCGAGAGCCTTGGCGATCCCATACGGCAGGAGCAGCTGCTGCGCTCTAGCGCGCTGCCTCTCACCGGGGCAGATCTCCCGTGGGATGCGCTGCTGGCCCATCCGGCTGTCCAGGCCCTTGTTGTCTGCGGCGGCGACGGGACGATACACCATGTGGCAAATACCTTGCAGCGACACTGGGTGGAGCAGCAGCAGCTGCAGCAGAAGAGCCCCGCGCGCTCGGGCGCCGAGAAGCCTATCAAATCCACCGCCGCCAGCGTAGAGAGAGAGAAGGAGGAGGCGGAGGTCGCCGGTGGAGCGGCACAGCACCCCGATGAGACCGGTGGGAAAAAGGTCTCGCCCTTGACCGTCAGCAGCAGCCCCTACCAGAAATCAGATCAAACGGCTGAAGCGGCGGCTCCTGCCGCGGATGCCACCCGCCGCTCGTCCTCCGCTTCTTCATGGGTGCGGAAGCCAATTGTCCTCCTCCCTGCCGGAGCAACCAACAACGTCGCCTTTCAGCTCGGTCTCGACAGCCCCGAGCGAGCTGTTACGGGGCTGGTGCTGCCCCGCACAGAGAAGGTTTGGATCTGGGAGCTGCGGCGCTACGGAGCAGGTCGGCCCTCCCTCACAGACAGTGAAAACGCCTCCCTTCATGGTGGCGGCTCCTCTGCCGCACCGCTGGCCTCTTCTTCTGCCACCGAGGGCCGTGCTGTTGCTGGTGGCACTGATGGGAGAAGGGCGAACACACGTACTGGGTGTGATGGAGACGACATCAATGAAAAGGAGGTTGGCCGCTGCGCCGTCGTCTCGCACGTTCTTTTTGGTGTACTGGCTGCTGAGCAACGTTATTGGCAGCAACTGCGAAGGGAGTGGAACCAGTTTGTCGCACTGCCGCAATTGTCCGCGGCGACGCAGAAGCAAACCCCGGCGGACGCGGCGGCAGCAGCAGCGGAGGTACCAACGTCAAACACGGACCTCTCTGCGTATGCGAGCGGGTCGTTTGCTCGTATCGGATCTGGGTGGGCGCGTGGATGCACGCTGCTGCTTGCCACACTCGTCGCCCGTTACCGCCGCCGGCAGCAGCAGCGGCTCGCCGTTCCTGGCGATCTCACGCTGATCCTGGACCCCTCCAGCTCGGAACACCGGGCCGAAAGCGATGTGGTACACCTAAAAGGCCCCTTTCAACTGGTAGTGGCGTCTGCCTTCCCTTCGCAGACCCCGACCTGCTGGTTGACCCCGGCCGCGGACCCGCGCTCCCGCCTGCTCTCTGTCACGCTGGTCACCCCTGAGGCGTCAGCGGCGCGGCTGTGGCACCTCGTGCGGCACGAAGGCGCCGAGGCAGAAGTACTGGAAGAAGATGGTGTACAGTGCTTCAACAGGGTGAAGGAGGTACGCCTGCACCTGTGGCGAAAAGAAGGGGAAAGGACGTCATTGTCAAGACGAAGGACGGCGAAGGAAAAGGAGAAGGAAGCGAAGGACACAGGCGTGGAGGGAGTGGTGGATGGGGAGTTGGTGCAATTCCCACGAGGCGAAACAATACGCCTCTCCTGCTCACCCAACTGGATGAACATTTGTTCCTGTTAATGCAAAGCCGAGTCAAGTGTGAAGCCCCATTTAACGGAGTCGAACTAAAAAAAAAAAAAACAAAAAAAATCAAAAAAAAAAAAAAACAACAACATTGGATGATGACGATGAGGAGTGCCCAGCTCACTGAGAAAGCCTCATCAGAACCCCATATCAAGGAGGAGGGGGAGAGGAAGGCGGGATGGGCTGCTTCCTTTCCCTAAGAAATATAACACCCATCAAACGATCAAAGGGGTGTGGAATGAACAGCCCATCATAAAAGGGATGTCAAAAAAAACAACAACCAAAACCAAAAACCAAAAGAAACGGAAATTTCATTTTTATTTGACATGCTAATGTGGAGATCGAACCAGCCTCATGTCCCTTCTCTCTCTCACACATACACACACAGAGAGATTCATTCTTTCATTCATGGATATTTTCTTGTGCCCACTTTCCCCTCTCCTTCTCCTTGCTGATTTGCCGAAAACACGTACAAGATAGATAAATAACTAGGGACTGCCCCCCCCCCCCCCACACACACACTCTCTCTCTCTCTATATCTCTATATCTATCTATCTATCTATCTATCTATCTCTCTCTCTCTCTATATATATATTGTTTATCTCTCTCACTACTACCTGACCCTTATCACTGGTTACTCAGATCAGATAATGCATGGATCTGGGGCGCCGCTCGGTGGCGTTCCTGCCTCCTTCCAGCCCAACAGTGCTCTCTACAACAACGCCCACGGGCAATCGCATCAGCCCCCCGGCGGCGCCAGCAATCCGCGGCGCCGCCCTCGTCCTCCCGGGGCGGAGTACGACACGGAGGATTACGTCCCCCGCACAAAAATTGTGGGCCAGCGCCCCGTCGATATCTTTACCCCTGCCATCCAGCACATGATGACTCGTCTGGAGCACCGGCGAACGCCGTATGGGTATCACCTGCCCCCGCACGAGTACTACGCCAAGGACGTCCTTCCTGTGCGGGAGACGGACTTCAATCCCAGCACGGCCCTCTGTACGCAGTGGGCGAGCACCAGCTTCCACCCCGAGGCCCGCCAGCTGCGGACACGCATTCCGCTGTACGGCATACAGTGGGCGCCGCACGGCAACCGTCTGCTCTGCACCACGGCGAGGGGGGAGTTCTTGCTCTTCAACGGCAAGTCTTTCGGCGTGGAGGTGAAGACGATGGCCCACGAGGACGGCAGACCGTGCCGCGCGCTCGCCTGGGGCCAGCGCACGGATCTCATCGCCAGCGGCAGCGACACGGGGAAGTTGAAGCTCTGGCTGCCCAACTTCGTGATGGCCGCGGAGGTGGACTCGAACCACCGCGCCGTGCGGGCACTCTCCTGGTCGCCCCTGGAGGGCAAACTGGTCTCGTGCGGCCAAGACGGCTCCGCACGCATCTGGGATGTGGCCCGCATGGGAAGAAGCAGCAGCAGCAGCAGCAGCAGCAGCCAGCCAGGCGGCAACCGTCGCGGTGCCGGCGGCAATGGGGGTGGGAACCACAACAACCAAATGACTGCTGCCCAGCAGCAGAGTGCGGCGGCAGCCACGGCGGCGGCGGCGGCCACGGCGCCGACGGCTGCAAGTTCGGCCGGCGCAGAGAATGTGGCGACCGCTTCGGGATCCGGTGCAGGGAGTGGCAGCGGCGAGGCGGGGGGAGGCACCAGCAGCAGCAGCGTGTCGTACAGTGCTGGGGGGGAGGAGCTGCGGCTGGAGGGCCACGGCGGCGACGTGACCACTGTCGAGTGGCACCCGGTGCATGCGCTCATCGCGACGGGCTCGCAGGACACCCACTGCCGCCTGTGGGATCCCCGGACGGGCGCGGCGGGTAGTTTGGTGGTACTGCAGGGCCACAGCCAGACCGTGAGCGCCGTGCGCTGGCACCCCAGCCGCAGCCACTCCCTCCTTACCTCTGGGAAGGACGGCGTTGTTCGGCTGTGGGATATACGGCAGCCGCAAGTGGAGCTCATTCGCTTCACAGGGCACGCGGCGGCGGTGGAGGCGGTGGCGTGGCATCCGTACTGCAGCGACCTCTTCGCGAGTACCGGCGCGGACGGCAGTATCCTGTACTGGATGGTGAAGGAATGCGACGGCGTCCCGGTGCACCGTACGCTCGATGCCTTCCGCGAAGCGGCAAAGATTGAGGCCGCACACGACAGTTTCCACGGGATTGCAAACCCGGTGAACGGAATGGCGTGGTCGCCGCAAGGGAACCTACTCGCGTCGTGCGGAAACGAAGTCAAGTACTGGACGAGGAACAAGCCCGGAGCCCGCGAGGAGAAGGAGCGGGAAGGGGATCATGATGTTCTCGATGACGGCGCCGACGCGGCGGGCGGGGCAGCATCAGGCATCATATAAGAGCTAGAGGGAAAGAAAGAGAGAGAGCATTAAACAGAACCATAATAACAACAACAACATCAAATGAATACAACGTAGTTCCACACAACAATCCGTCTCGAGCTCATTACGACGTTTCGGTTCTTTCTATCCAGATGCTATCAGAAGCGCGAGGGCCAGTGGCGCTGGACGAATCGAACTCAAAAGAATTAAAGTTCGAGTTTAAACCTTTCTCCTTGAAAGACAACCTCAGTGTGTGTTGGAATGGAAAAAATAATAAAAAAAAAAGACAAGGAAAATGATTCTTTGGTGGCGGTACAATGCCCACCGCGCCACGCACAGGTGCACCGATCCATCTCCTGAATTGTAGAAGCAGCACTTCCCTCTTCAACTGTATTTCACCTCTCTCTCCAACTTGTGTCTCTCTGCTGCTCGCACGCAAGGCATTACGTGTACTTATTTTTACTCTCCAACGCCACCAAAAGAGAAATACTTTCAACACGGAATCCCTCCTACGCAGCAAACAAAAAGAACGACAAAAAAAACAAGAAGAGGTTACGTTGAGGTGCTCCAACGTGTGGGAACAGTGCTAGAGACGGCGCACGCTACACATACTACTCTCTCTTTTTTTTTCTTTTTTCTTTCTTGAACTCCTTTTTTTTTCACGTGGACAAGATCTTTTCTCTCTTTTGCCTTGTGAAGCGCAGCGAATAGGAAGAAAGCGAATTACTTCCCACCCTATACGAACCGTTCAAACCAAACCAAACAAACAAACAAAAGATCAGCAAGCGGAACAACCAGAAGGCCAAGCGGCATATTATAATTCCTCTTTCTCCTTCTATCGGTACGCTCATATCGCCTTCGCTTCTAAAAGGGGGGAAAAACAAAGAACAAGAGAAAAAAAAAAGAAACGAAACCAAGCGAAATGATCTCGGCTTCTGATTTCTTCAAAGGAGACAAGAGCATTGCCGACAAACTGTGCGACTTCATTATCCGCCCGCCCCGCCAGGACTACTCCGTCACCGACCTCGGGCCCGTCAAGTTTCGCCTCAGCGACGAGCCCAATGCACCGAGTTTCCTTCGCCGCGACCTCGAGCTGTGGAACATGCGGGGCATGAAGATTATCTGCTCCTGGTATGTGCCGCTGCACTGGGGCATGGACGAACGGGATCGACGCCCACCCCCACGCGACCCGAAGACCGGTGCCGAGGCGCCGATGGCGCTGCCGTGCGTGGTCTACTGCCACGCCAACTGCGGCAGCCGCTACGACGCCCTCGAGGCGCTCTTTCTCCTCTCCGAAGGGTTTTCCTTGTTCACATTTGACTTCTGCGGAAGCGGGAAGTCGGACGGGGCGTACATCTCACTTGGGATCTACGAGCGGCAGGACTTGGCGGCCGTCGTGGAGTTCCTCTCGCTGGAGAAGGAGGTGAGGGGCATTGGGCTCTGGGGGCGCAGCATGGGCGCTGTCACGGCGATCATGTACGCCTCCAAGGATCCGTATGTGGATGCCATTGTGTGCGACTCCCCCTTCGCTTCTCTCGACCTCCTCGTGCGGGACATCGTCGCTGCCAGGGTGACGCGATTTATGCCCGACTTCATCTTTACAAAAGTGATGGAGGGCCTGCGAAGGAACATTGAACGCCGCGCCAAGTTCGACATCAACGAGCTGGAGACGTACAAGTATGCCTCCACGTGCCGCGTTCCTGCGCTGCTGCTGCATGGCGAATCCGACGACTTTGTGGACAGCAAACACACCGTCATGATACAGGATTGGTACGCCGAGGGGGTGCCCTGCCTCCGCCACCTTATCCCCGGGTCCCACAACAGCAGGAGGAGCATGGCGCACGAGATGATCGCCAGCTTCTTCACCGTCTTTTGCGTGGAAAAGCGTACCACCGATCCGTCCAACGGCCCCATCGAGTGCCGGGCCACCAGCACCAGTGCGAGGGGAGGCGTGGGCAAACCGATGACCTCGACGCAGCGAGTAGCTCCTCCGGCGGCGGCGACGACGGATGTCACTCGCGGCGTCAATGTGGCGCTGTCATCCGGCCTCAGACAGGATACCCCAAGCAGCAGCGACGTCCGCGTTCTTGGCGTCGTCGTGGAGTCCGCTACCACCGCCTCCGCCCGTCTGCCGCGCGAGAGAGGCTCGCGTGGCTCGCCTTGCGGTAGTCCTCCCCCGTGTGATGCCGAAGAAGCGGAACAGAACCAGAGCCCGTCCATCACCGCATCATACTCAACACGCCTGGCCTCTGTCGCGGCTCGGGGTGCCGCCCAGCGGGCGGCGGCGGCGGACGGCCCCGTGCGAGCCACCGTACGGGCGGGCCCTTCTCAGGTCTTCGCGGCGCAGAACAAAGGAAGCGTGGAAGACTCGCTGGCGTCGGGATGGAGTGAACCGTGCGTACCGCCGCCGCCTGCTGGGTGCGGTGCTGTCATTCAAGATGTAGCCCTCTCCGAGCCGGCGATGATCGTGGAAACGAGCGAGCACAGTCGCGGCGCCGTCGAACGCGGCGAGCGATTGCATCGGCACGACGGTGGTGGTGGGGCGAGAGGATCGTCTGGTGCCACTGCGCCGCACGAGGAGGAAGCGGTGGAGCGCCTACTGGGGGGAGCAGGCGCCCATTGAGTTTGTAAGGCCACGTGTGTTTCCCTCCCCCTGAAGAGAATGCCCCCCCTCTAAAAAAAAAAAAAAAAAGAAACAAAACAAACAAACATACACACACATTCAAAAGACATGGAAAACAAATTTCTTTTTTTTTTGTTTGGTTTTATTTGTATTTACGGTCTACTCCATGTGGAGGGGGTACGTGCCCAATAACACAGACACAAAATAATCATACCCCCCCGTTTCATTGGTATTGTTCAGTGCGTTGTGAACCTTAACGAGAACCAATCCACATTGGCTCTCTGCTGCTGTCTCCCACCTGCCCCTCCTTTCTTCCCTTTCCTTTCCTTCTCTCTTTTTTTTTTTCTCTTGCTTTATTTTTATTTATTGCTTTTCACCTACTACTTTTTTTTTGTTTGATTGACTCTTCAACGTTTGTTCTATCGCACCATCCGTCTACCTCAACCCCAGCCAGCCATTCACCTAACATCTACACTTTGCCAAGAACTGACAAGAAAAAGTGTTTGAACAACGTCTTACCATTACACATTCATTGTCTGTCCACTCGGTGTGTTTCCTTGTTGGTTTCCAACAGCGAAAGCGTTTCAGCAAGCCCACACGCTTCCATCATTTTTGTTTTTGTTTTTCTTAAAGCGAGGGCATTCGTTATCTAGCACACGCATACGAACACGCAGAGATCCCATACCCCCATCTATCCCCCATCTCTCTCTCTCTCTCTTTCTCTTAAAGGATTTCTTTTTGAACTTCATCCGACGGGTACCTTAGTCATTGGAGGGAAAAGGAGTGCTTGAAGAACAAAAATCAACACCATCAAAAAAAAAAACAAAAAAAAACAACAACAAAAAAAACAAAAAAACTAAGCCTATTCATTTTAAACTTTAACAGAAGAAGAATAAGACCATCTTTTGTTAGATCTTTTATTTCATTTCATCCCCTTCCCCCCCTCCCCCCCCTCTCTCTCTCTTTCTACGGTGTGAAGGACAAAGAAGAACAAGATCCTTAGGCATCTTATCTCTATAACGACCCTCAGAGTATTCGTACCCGCCTCATTTCTTCCTTTTTTTTAAAATAAAGTTTTTGGTAATTATTGATTTTTAGTCATCTCTCTATTATTTTGGGCTGGTCCTCACCGTACTCTACCCTCTGCATTCGTGCTTTTTTTTTGTGTTACTATTTTTTTTTTTCTTATCTTTATCTCGACTTCACAAGCTCATTCATTGCATTCCCCCCTTTGCTTAGGGATCCCTTTCTCTCTTTCCTTTTCCCCTACCGGACCAAGCCGTGACCATCCCTCGATATCATCATCATGGGTCTTATTCTGCCGAAGCCGTGCCTGAGCAAGGTGGTGGATCGATCCGGCAATGAGTACTGTGCCGCAGCGTGCGCCGGGGTCAACGGGTACCGCACTAGCATGGAGGACGCCCATATGCTGGAAGCCCCCACGGATTCTGGTATTGCGTACTTTGGGATTTTCGATGGGCACTCTGGGGATAAATGCAGCTTATGGGTGGGGGAGCATATGCCGGCGAGACTGAAGGCCTTGCCACAGCCGATAACTCCGGAGATGCTAGAGAAGCTGTGCCAGGAGGTTGACGAGGAGTTCCTGCGCCAGGCGACGACGGACGGCGGCTCGACGGGCACGTTTGTGCTGCTGTACAAGGACGGGCGGATGCAGGTGGTGAACGTTGGTGACTCCCGCATCCTGCACACCCGCAACGGCAAGCTGCTGTTCGCGACGGAGGACCACAAGCCGTACGACGCAAAGGAGGAGGAGCGCATCGTGCGCGCTGGCGGCACGGTGGTGAACAACCGCGTGGACGGCGACCTTGCGGTGTCGCGCGCGTTCGGCGATTCCGTGTTCAAGGTGAAGGGCACGCGCGACTACCGGAACCAGAAGGTGATCGCGATCCCCGACGTGACCGAGCTGAAGTGGGAGCCCGGGGACGTGATTATCCTTGGGTGCGACGGTGTGTTTGAGGGCAACTTCTCCAACCAGGAGGTGGCGCAGTTCGTGCACGAGCAGATCCCGAAGAGCTGGGGTGACCTGGCGGTGGTGGCTGCGCGTGTGTGCGACGAGGCGATCCGTCGCGGTAGCAAGGACAATATCTCGTGCATGGTGGTGCAGATGACGGAGGGGGCGAGCAAGGTGAAGCAGTTCGGCGACAAGAGCTTCGTGCCCGGGCCCCCGTTTGTGCGCAACCACGAGAGCAGCCGGCAGTGCTACGAGCAGATGGCCCAGTTTGGACACACGGACCTCGTGACGGCGCTGCAGAAGCGGTACGAGCTCCTCCAGGCGAAGGAGAAGAACATTCTGGCAGCGAAGCCGCCGATCATGCGCACCGCGTTCGAGATGAGCGACGAGGTGGACCTCGCCACGGAGGTCAACTTCTTCGGGCGTGGCCCGGCGCCGGGCAACGCCGCAGCGTACTTTGAGGCGTTGTCGAAGGTGGCGAAGTAGACGAAGGAACAAAGCGGCAGCAATGATGCACAAGCGACCCACCCGAAGTGGGTGTGCCGTGCTGGACTGGAGGACGTGTGCCGCGTGAAAGGGAATTAAAGATATGAAGAATGGGGGAAAAACAAAAGAACAAAAGGAAAAAGAAAAAAAAGTCTGCCATAGATGGAAGCACTATCGCCCAACGACGGTGAAGCCGAAAAAGAAGAAGAAAAAGAAAAGGAACGAAGGAAGAGAGTGTGTTCGAGTGTTCGAGTGAATGGTGGACCAGGGCTCCTTGTCCACACGTACGAGTCCTTTGCTCAGATGGACCTGGTCGATATTCCGCCGCAACGATTCAACAGCAGACAGACATCAGCCGGCCGCTTACGAGAAAAGTACGTCAAGTCATATATCCTTTAACAACAACAACAACAACAACAAAAAATAAAATAAAATAGAATAAAAATGAACTTCCACGAAAAAGTACAGAAAAAAAAAAAAAGAACCACCGACGTGACCGAATCTCACTCCCCTTCCCTCTCCCTTTGTAAATGTGGCGTCGCCAGCCGCACCTGGAAAGATGGCAGAGACGGATGCAGATAGACAGCATGGATATTTTTTCCGTTTGCCTTTTCTTGATAACACAAGTGAGCTGAAGGGAAAGAGAAGATGAGTGTGTGAAAGAAAAAGGAAAAAAAAAAGGGCCGAGGGGCGGGGGGGGGGACGTGAACGCGCCGCCCCCTCCACTCCGCCCCCTGCCCTTTTCCAGTCGTTTATCGATTTGGATCTATTTGATTCGGTTCGTTTCTTTCTTCTTTTTTTCTGGGGGGGGGGGAGGAGGAGGTTGAATGCCTTTTCCTTTTTCTAATGGTTCTTCCAATGGCGCGAACGCTTTTTTTTCCCCTTCTTCTTTTACTTTTTCTTTGCCAAACTCTGGCACAGAAACGCACAGCGATATCAGTGAAACACAACAACGGATTCTGGGAGTAGGACCTACTCGCATTCCCTGGCCTCGCCAGAACGGAGACTCCTTTTCCGAGGGAGAAGTTATGGCAAACATTATTATGGTGGATGCATATGCATATCCCTCCGATGTGTTGTTTGGCCGTTATTTTTGGTCTTTTCTTTTCCTTTCTGCTTCTCTCCGTTCATTCTATTCGAATCTTTGGGTTATTAGAGGGTATAATAATACATAACGATAAACATCCCCCCCTCTCCCTCTCCCTCTCTCTCTCTCTGTCTCTGTCTCTGTCCGCATAGAAGGTTCTCATCGAGTTTCTTGTTCCTGTGGCCCAGGTGCCCTCTCCGCTGGATCCTCATCTGTGTGTCGTCAAGCGTCAAGACGAGTGAGAGTTTGCGCTATGCACGCTCTGCTTGCTCCCTATTTCGGGGCTGCGCCATTTCTTTTTCTTTTTCTTTTTCTTCTGTGTCTCTGTGTGTGTGGTAGAAGAAAGCACTCCAAAAAGTACAACTAGCATAGTCAACTACCCAACAAATAAACAACAACAACAACAACAAAAAAAAAACACGATCATCCAGCGCTACACTGTGTGGGTTCAAAATACCTTGTTGTTCTTCTTGTAGACTAGATCCATCTTTCGCATTTTGTTTGCATCTTCTTTCTTCTCCTCTTTCTCTCTCTCTCTTTTTTTTCTTTTGTGTGATTGTTTCAAGAGATCTCGGCGCCGCTGTTTGCCTTTCCCCGTTTAGTTTCGTTTGGATTTCTCTGTTCACACAGTCTGTCCATCGGCTGTCCATTATTAATCTATTGTTATCGCAGCTTCTGATTGGTCCTTAACCCCGTCGTTCAGCACTTCCCCACCGATCCACTCTTATCTCGTTATTATTATTATTATTATTATTATTATTGGTTTTTGTGTTTCTTTTCTGTTGCAGAATTATTATTATTATTTTTTTTTGAAATATCTTCTTTTAGGCCCCAGTCCTTCCTTGTTTGCCCCCTCTTACATTACTTTTCAAACTCTCTTCTTCTCCACTCTTTCTTTCCGTTAAAAACAACAACAACAACAACAACACTCCTCTGCGCCCCTTCTAAGAGCGAGGCAACGACGCCGCCACAACGTGCTGCAGCTTTTGGATTTTTTTTACCGCCTGGTGGTTCACGAAGCCCAAACATTTGCTCATCATGGGTCTTATTCTGCCGAAGCCGTGCCTGAGCAAGGTGGTGGATCGAGCCGGCAATGAGTACTGTGCCGCAGCGTGCGCCGGGGTCAACGGGTACCGCACTAGCATGGAGGACGCCCATATGCTGGAAGCCCCCACGGATTCTGGTATTGCGTACTTTGGGATTTTCGATGGGCACTCTGGGGATAAATGCAGCTTATGGGTGGGGGAGCATATGCCGGCGAGACTGAAGGCCTTGCCACAGCCGATAACTCCGGAGATGCTAGAGAAGCTGTGCCAGGAGGTTGACGAGGAGTTCCTGCGCCAGGCGACGACGGACGGCGGCTCGACGGGCACGTTTGTGCTGCTGTACAAGGACGGGCGGATGCAGGTGGTGAACGTTGGTGACTCCCGCATCCTGCACACCCGCAACGGCAAGCTGCTGTTCGCGACGGAGGACCACAAGCCGTACGACGCAAAGGAGGAGGAGCGCATCGTGCGCGCTGGCGGCACGGTGGTGAACAACCGCGTGGACGGCGACCTTGCGGTGTCGCGCGCGTTCGGCGATTCCGTGTTCAAGGTGAAGGGCACGCGCGACTACCGGAACCAGAAGGTGATCGCGATCCCCGACGTGACCGAGCTGAAGTGGGAGCCCGGGGACGTGATTATCCTTGGGTGCGACGGTGTGTTTGAGGGCAACTTCTCCAACCAGGAGGTGGCGCAGTTCGTGCACGAGCAGATCCCGAAGAGCTGGGGTGACCTGGCGGTGGTGGCTGCGCGTGTGTGCGACGAGGCGATCCGTCGCGGTAGCAAGGACAATATCTCGTGCATGGTGGTGCAGATGACGGAGGGGGCGAGCAAGGTGAAGCAGTTCGGCGACAAGAGCTTCGTGCCCGGGCCCCCGTTTGTGCGCAACCACGAGAGCAGCCGGCAGTGCTACGAGCAGATGGCCCAGTTTGGACACACGGACCTCGTGACGGCGCTGCAGAAGCGGTACGAGCTCCTCCAGGCGAAGGAGAAGAACATCCTGGCAGCGAAGCCGCCGATCATGCGCACCGCGTTCGAGATGAGCGACGAGGTGGACCTCGCCACGGAGGTCAACTTCTTCGGGCGTGGCCCGGCGCCGGGCAACGCCGCAGCGTACTTTGAGGCGCTGTCGAAACTTGCTGCGTAGCACAGGGCATAGTGGCTGTAAATGTATACTTTCGGAAACGACCTGTGTGTGACGTCGGTGTAGGATACCTCTGCTAGCTGACTGACCGGGTATGTGTTCGTTGCTCTTGTTTGTTGTGGTTCTCTTTTTTGAACTAACTCCCGTTGTTGTGCATCCGTGGTACGTTGCTATTCTTATTACTGCTGCTGTTGCGGTGCGTTCTTTGCTATTATGATGACGTGCGAATGCCCGTTCCAAGTTGGGTTCCACGCGTTTCTCTTGTCGATATGTTCCGGAGGAAGGAGTGATCCACACAGGATTATCATTTCAATTCGCGACTATAGTTTTCTGTCCTACTCTTCTGAGAATATGTATTATTATTGTTAGCGGTTTGTCAAACGGAAAGGAACTGAAAAGGACGAGTGCAAAACAAAACTAAACTATCCCTGGCCTCACCCCCCCCCCAAAAAAAAAAAAAAAAAGAAAAAAAAACAAGAGGAAAAAAAAAGAACATCAAATAAGCACTAGGTACTGAGACAGGGACACAATGAATGTTGGTGAAGTGTGGTACGTTTCCCTTACGTTTCATTATTTCCGTTGGCTGTTATGATTGTCCCTTCTGTAGTTTTCTCATTTTTGGATGTGATATACTACTTTGTTTGCAGGTCAATTTGCCATACGGACACACACACAAAGTAAAAGATAAGGAGCAGCTGGAGAAGAACATCGATGCGTATCCATACAATCAAAGCAGCATTTTTTTCCTTTACAACTTTTTCAATAAAGAGCGAAAGAACAGAGGAAACGACAACAAAGAACAAGTGGAGAAGTATATTGGGCTTTGCTTTGACGTGCTGTAGTACGAGTGTATGTATACATACTGTACGTATGTATAACGTACACTACGTTTGTTGTACTATTTCTCCAGAACATAAATCCTGAACAAACAAACAAACAACAACAACAACAACAACAAAAACAAACAAACAAACAAACACAACCAGCCAATAGGTCATGTGTAGATCCAAGCAGTCCTGAAGAGCAGCGGACTCCGGGAAGGGGATAGATATAGACGGCGCTCTCCTCTGCCCTGAGATCGAGGGTCGGCTAGTGGGTGCGGGGGGTTCATGCGCTTCGACCACCGTCTTCTCTGCGTCGTGTGAGTTAGGTGCGAGACCTCCACCTTTCTCTCTCTCGTATACTACATTTCATTTTTTTTTTGCTTCTCTCTCTCCTTTAACTTGTTCTTTTTTTCTTGTCTTCGCGGTTGGTGAATTGTTTCTGGTCTCTTGATTATTATTATTTACCATTATCATTTGATTCTAATGTAGGCAACTTCTAAATAATACTAATAAATAAATAATAATAATAATAATAAAAGGAAAAAAAAATACTGTACAACCAACAAACAGCGGCACGCAGCAACAGAAAGTCCTGCGAGAACAGCAGCAAAAGAAACACGTTGCTGTTGTTCTCACGTTTCCACCTTTTTTTTTTTAATTTAAATAATTACACTCACAACGACGTAGGAAGGAACTGGAGGAGATCAAGACTACTGTACCTATTCATTAACGCTATTATTGTTTGCTTTGTCTCCTTCGTTGCTTCCTTTTTTATTCCTTTAGTACTAGACGTGTATTGTAGAATAATTTCGATCAAGTTCGATACGTTTTGGCTGATTCTCTACGATCGAGTGTGTTGCATTAAGCCATACGATACGTATAGCTCAAAATAGTGTATTGGCGGCGTGCTCTTCTTTCTTTCTTTTTTTTTAAATACTTTACATAATTCTCGGCCCTTTTGTGTTTTATTCTTCTCCTTTATATATATTCTGTCACTGGTTTGTTGTTATCTGCTCATTTTGCGGTACGTCTGTGAGAAATCGAACCTAGTGAGCGCTTGTGTACCTTCGCTCCACTTCTTCGTTTCTCTTCTGTCTCTCTCTCACTCTATTTCCAACTACGACGATCCAATTATTATTATTATTATTATTATTTCACAGACAACAATCTATCTATCCGTTGTACCCCTCTTTCGAAGGAGGATCCCTATCGACCGGTATCACCCCTCCCGCCGCTCCTGACGACCACACGCAGATTGAGGCGGTACGATATCATTCACTTGGCTTCCCTACAACCCACAACCCACTGCTTTAGATCTCACTATATATATAATAGATAAGCGGATATTTAGGGGGATCATTACTTTTTTTTTTGAAAGCAATACGATATATTATATTATTATTATTTTTTTAAATTGTTTTCGCTCTTTTTTTCCTCCAGTCCGTGTGCGTTGTTAGGGTGCAAACCCTTGCGTTGTTCCCTGTGCTATTTATTTTCTTATCCCTTGCTGCTCCCATTGACGGACACAAGAGGAAAAGAACAGCAACAACAACAACAACAACAACACCAAAAAAAACAAAAGGGGAAAAAATCAGCACAAGGGCCCTCTCTTAATCCTTAACAATAATATTTTCTGTTGATATTCAAACAGTAGCGATATACTGCTGTATTGACAGTCCCTCTTCACTTCCACATCTCGCCAACCGTTTTTCTTTTCTTTCGCCTGGGAAACAAACGAAGCAACAAAACATAGAGAAGAAGATGATTGTTCGTGTGACGGGGCCCGATGAGGACAACCGCAAGGTGTACACCTTCGAGGGCGATTTTCGTTTCGACGTCCCCGCGCGATACGTTCCGCAGCGCATCGTGGGCCGAGGGTCTTACGGGGTTGTGTGCTGCGCCATCGACGAGGAATCAAAGAGGGAGGATGGGGAGCCCGTGTACGTGGCCATAAAGAAGATCAACCGACTTTTTGAGGACTTAGAGAACAGCAAGCGAGTGCTGAGGGAGATCAAGGTGCTCACGTACTTGAACCACCCCAATATTATGAATGTGCGGGACATCCCGCCTATTCGGGAAGTGGAGCGCCAAGGGTTTCGAGAACTCTACATCATCTCCAACTACATGGACTTTAATCTCAGCCGTCTTCGGAGAACTGAAATTAACGTGAATAGCGCCTTTGTTTTGTACATTACGTATCAGATCCTCGATGCACTCTCCTACATTCACCAGCTTCAAATTGTCCACCGCGACATCAAGCCCGCAAATGTGCTTATGGATAGCAACTGCACGGCACAACTGTGCGATTTCGGTCTGGCTCGGGGCCTTGGTACCAGGCAAGGGGATACGCTTCCACCGCTCATGCCTTCTTCCTCGAGAAGGCAAGACCGGAAAGGGTCGCAACAATCCACGTACACCCCCACCAACAAGTCGACACCGGCCTCCCCTCCCCATCTCGGCAATTCGTCTAGGTCTTCCTCTTCCTCACACCGAGAGGACAAAAAGATGATACCCAACAGGTCCGCAGAGGTCGACGACGACGACGAGGACGATGATGAGGACAGCGAATGGATCACACATTACGTCTTCACGCGGCACTACAGGGCGCCGGAGCTGATTCTAGGTAACGTCCACGGCTACGACTACGCGGTGGATATGTGGGCGCTGGGCTGCCTTGTACCAGAGATCATCACTGGCAAAACCCTGTTCCCTGGAAGGGACTATATCCACCAAATCACGACGATTGCGTCGACCCTGGGCTACAAGAACATCCCCCTCCACCTGTGCTCCTCCTCGGCACGCAAGTTCCTGGATGCCATCGCCTCACAGCTCCCCGCAGACCGGGTGCCGTGGCATGAGTCCCACCCAGAGCTGAAGGAGCGTTTTTTTGCTGCGAGTTTCTATGATGAGGGCGATGAGGAGCCGGTAACCGAGAAGGAGATGTCGAAGCAGTATGAAACGTTTGTTGATTTTCTCTCCTCGACACTGCAGTACGATGCCAGCAAACGTTTGACGGCAGCAGAGGCGATGGCCCACCCGTGGCTGCAATGGATGGAGTACGAGACGTATCAATTCGACCGTTCGCAGCCACCGTTCCGGTGGGAGCAGGACGAGCCGGTGCGGGACGAGCGGACGGGTCGATTGCGGCCCCGGAAATTGAATATGGATCAGCTGCGCGAGATGTTTCTGGAAGAACTGGATAGATATCAGAAACGCAAGGAGAAGAAACCAAATGCAGATACGTAGTGCCAACCAGTGTGCGTCAAGGAGTTAGAGAGAGAGAGGGTCGTCGTGTGGTGAACGCGGCGTCGTACTCCCGTATCGTCTCTGCCATGGGAGAACAGCAGCAGTATGACGAGCTCACTCCCCGCCCTTCTTCTTCTTTTTTTTTATGTGTTTGTGAAAGCTTGTGTGTGTATGACAGCGCCAACAGAATCCTATTTCACCCCTTTAGCCGAGGTGGATGTACACGTCCTATATCGGCTCGTGCCTTTCCCTCCTCCACATCCTCCTTACAGTACATCTGTATCTGCATCTGTCGATTGCCGTGCCGTTCTTCTCGTACTTTTTTTTTACCTTGTGATAGGAAGTGTGGAAATTCATAGTAGTATAAACTTTTTTCGGTGTGTTTTACTCGTTTAGAGTATCTGCCCCCTCCTTGCTGAGAGAGAGAGACAGACAGAGACAACAGCAGCTGGCAGGGCAATCGTGTCGTGTCTCTCTTTCATCATTTTCATTTTTTTTTTGTCCGTCTTTTTCTTTTCTCCATCCTCTTGCTGTAGAGATCCCTCCCTGTGTGGGTGGGCACCACCATTGGGATTGGTACTCCGCAAACACCCAGACATCCGTACTTATATTTCCGTGGAACACACTAAGAGAGCCTCTCAGCCGTGCTATTCTGAAAATTTGTGCTCCCCCCTACACACACACACACACACATATTTACTTTTACTCCAAAGAAAATAATAATAAAAAAGAAATCGAGAAGGAAAGGAACGGACAATGCTTCTTCGTGTGACGGATCCCGATGAAGACAACCGCAAGGTGTACACGTTTGAGGGTGGTCTTCGTTTTGACGTCCCCGCGCGATACGTTCCGCAGCGCATCGTGGGCCGAGGGTCTTACGGGGTTGTGTGCTGCGCCATCGACGAGGAATCAAAGAGGGAGGATGGGGAGCCCGTGTACGTGGCCATAAAGAAGATCAACCGACTTTTTGAGGACTTAGAGAACAGCAAGCGAGTGCTGAGGGAGATCAAGGTGCTCACGTACTTGAACCACCCCAATATTATGAATGTGCGGGACATCCCGCCTATTCGTGAAGTGGAGCGCCAAGGGTTTCGAGAACTCTACATCGTCTCTGACTACATGCTCACGAATCTCTCCTGGGTACACGTATATAATGACATTCCATTGAACGCTGCTTTTGTTTTGTACATTACGTATCAGATCCTCGATGCGCTCTCCTACATTCACCAGCTTCAAATTGTCCACCGCGACATCAAGCCTGCAAATATATTGGTGAACTACGACTGCACGGCACAAGTGTGCGATTTCGGCCTCGCCAGAGGGTTGTTGACACGAGTGGGGGAGAAACCTATGCCGTCTACCTCCACCGGGATGCTACCGCTGCCGGCGCTGAACAGCGCAGAGGATGAGGACGACGACGAGGACGAGGATGAGGACAGCGAATGCATCACACATTACGTCTTCACGCGGCACTACAGGGCGCCGGAGCTGATTCTAGGTAACGTCCACGGCTACGACTACGCGGTGGATATGTGGGCGCTGGGCTGCCTTGTACCAGAGATCATCACTGGCAAAACCCTGTTCCCTGGAAGGGACTATATCCACCAAATCACGACGATTGCGTCGACCCTGGGCTACAAGAACATCCCCCTCCACCTGTGCTCCTCCTCGGCACGCAAGTTCCTGGATGCCATCGCCTCAAGGCTTCCCATGGACCGCCTTTCCTGGGACGAGTCCCACCCGGAGCTGAAGGAGCGATTTTTTAAGCCCGACTTCTATCTAGGACCAACTACCGGAGGTGATGAGGAGGATCAGGAAGACCATCCGGTAACCGAGAAGGAAATGACGGCAGAGTATGAAACGTTTGTTGATTTTCTCTCCTCGACACTGCAGTACGATGCCAGCAAACGTTTGACGGCAGCAGAGGCGATGGCCCACCCGTGGCTGCAATGGGTGGAGTACGAGACGTATCAATTCGACCGTTCGCAGCCACCGTTCCGGTGGGAGCAGGACGAGCCGGTGCGGGACGAGCGGACGGGTCGATTGCGGCCCCGGAAATTGAATATGGATCAGCTGCGCGAGATGTTTCTGGAAGAATTGGATAGATATCAGAAACGCAAGGAGAAGAAACCAAATGCAGATACGTAGTGCCAACCAGTGTGCGTCGATCAGGGGCAGCAGGGAAGGGGGGCGGGGTGAACGCGGCGTCGTACAGGTGCGGATGCCCCCTTTCCCCCTTTCCCCCTTTTCCCCTTCCTTCTCTCTCTGACGCGCTTCTCTGGAGAAGACTTGCAATCGTCCCAGTTCCGCGTACCAGAGCGGGTTACCAGATACCCTAACCCTATCGCTGGACGTGTGTCCTTGGCGCGGGGCTGCTAGACTTAGACAAGTAACGAGTAGGATGAAGAAAACGAAACACGTCAATAGTTTTTTTTTTTTTGAAGTGAAAAAAAAAGTAAAAAAAGAAAAGAAAAGAGTGATCTCAAGAGTAGCAGTAGCAGCAGCAGCAGCAATGGAGGTGGTACGTGTGGGCATGATGCAGACTTATACATGTGGGTGCTTCTCTTTTTTGTGTCTTCCATATTTTTCTATTTTTTCTCTTCATTCCTTCACTCCCTTCTCTCTGACTTCTTCCATTGTTATTTGCCCATTGTTGCGTTGCCCGTTTCTGTTCCTTCACGCCGTTGCCCCATTCTTGGATCAAGAGGAAGGTCTGCAGCATACATCATTCATCTACACTTTTCTGTGTAGTCGTAGGTATCGTGTTGAAGGAGACCCGCCCGCTCACTTGTCTGCTGCTGCTGCTGCTTTTTTTTCTTTTGTGTGTGTTTGTGTGCACCTCTCCGCAGCGCTGGTGGAGTATCCTGCAGTGCAGCTCTGACCGGTTAAGTTGTGTATTCCTGCTATTTCCTTCAGATTTGTTGTTGATTTTTTTTTTCCCCCGCCTGTCTACCAATCTCAAACGTTCTATTGCTAGCGCGTTGTGTGTACGTCTCTGTGTGCACACACGGTGGAGTGCTCGGCGATTCACTCGGGATAATATACACCCCCGATTATTATTATTATTATTATTATTATTGTTTTGTAGCCTCCACTTCACCAGTTGTTGCTCACGACGTCCTTCATTGGCGCTATTCAAACACAAAGGTGTGACAGACGGATATAAACACACTCATTCACCTTGCTTTTTTTTTTCTGCTTTTGCTTTCTTTTAATCTTTTCTTTCTTTCTTTTTTTTATTTTTGAAATTACTCTCTCTCTCACACACACACACACACACACACACACATTGTATTTGTTAGTACTAGTGGAGGCCGGAATCCCTTCCCGCCCTGGTCGTCGACGTTCAACACCGCTCACCCGCCCACTCGACACCATGGCGCCCACCTCCAGCTCTAGCAAGTCGGCCCCAAAGAACATTTCGGTCTTTCTTCGCGTCCGTCCGCCCGTGCCGCGGGAGAAAAATCATACCTTTAACAACATCGCCTACAATCCGAGTGACAACCGAGTCATCACAGTGCACCGCCCCTCGGGGTCGAAGAAGGCTTCAAAGGATTATATCTTCAACCGCGTCTTCCAGCCTTCGTCCTCTCAGCAGGAAGTATACCAAGCGTTTGCGGAACAGGCCGTCGGGGCTGCCTTCTCTGGTGAACACGGTGTCTTATTCGTGTACGGCCAAACGGGCAGCGGTAAGACCTTCACCATCAGTAATGATGACCCGCAGAACGAGGGTGTGCTGCAGCAGGCGATGCATGACACGTGGGACCGGATACGGAAGGATACCGCCTTCGACTACCAGTGCAGCGTCAGCTATGTCCAGCTGTACAACGAAATTCTTACAGACTTGTTAGACGACAAGAAGGGCCGGGTGCGGATTCAAATGGGACCAGAGGGGCGTGGCGATGTCGTGCTCGTTTCAGAAGCCTCTGGCGTGGGGATAGAAGTTCCGGTGAAGGGTTACGACGATACAATGAACTTGTTTCGCTCGGGCATGAAGCGCAAGGAGATGACGAGCACCGCCATGAACGCGACCAGTTCGAGGTCTCACACCATCTTCACCTTCAACATTCACAAGACTTCTAAAACAGGGGTAGTGCAGACCACGAGCAGCCCCACCACAACGGGGGGTAGCGCAGCAGATGTAGAGCTGGAGGCCCCTAAAGTCGCCTTAGAAGGACGCCTCGTGCTCTGTGATTTGGCTGGTAGCGAGCGAGTGAGCAAGACACATGCGGAGGGCAAGGCTCTCGGCGAGGCGACGCACATCAACGGCAGTCTTCTCGTCCTTGGTAAAGTAGTGGCCGCCCTGACGGAGAAGAACTCGCAGCACGCGCCGTTTCGGGAGTCGAAACTGACGCGTATTCTGCAGTACTCGCTCCTTGGTAATGGCAACACCTCCCTCGTGGTGAACTGCAGCCCGTCGGACGACAACACCGAAGAGACCCTCAGCGCCATCTTCTTTGGCCAGCGCGCTATTCAGATCAAACAAGAGACAAAACGGCACGAGATTTTGGATTACAAGGCACTCTACCTGCAGCTCATGGCCGATATCGACTCCAAGCGGGACCACGTGCTGGCCGATGTGCTAGACGAGGAGAAGAGTATGTACGAGGATCGTATTAAGGAGCTGGAATCGCAGTGCCAACTGCTGCAGCAGGAGAACCAGGCGCTGCGGGACGAGAACACTGCCCTCAAGGGAAATCTCTCCCCGGAACAGCTCGCCCAGATGGGCAAAGGGGGCGAGTGGAAGGATATGGTCCGGAAGCTCAAGCAGACACTGGACGGCCTCAACGCGAAGCACAACGCGCTCCTGAAGGAGCACCAACAGCTCGCCCTGGTGTGTGCCGAGGCCAAGACGCAGCTCTTCACACTGGGGAAACGTACCCAGTGTATTCGTATGCAGTACTCCGTAGACTACACGCGCCTCACCAAGCGGATCGACGAACTCACTTCCGAGCTGTGTGCCGCCAAGGGAACGGAATACATCAGTACTGACGGGGCCAGCGCATCCTCTCCATCGACGCAGCACAACCGCGCGGCCAGTTTCTCGGGCCGTGCTATTTCTGGCAGCGGCGGCATGGACACGGGGAGTGGCATCGACGAGAACACTCCGATTGAGCAGGAGCTCATCAAGGCGCGTGAGGAGATATCGCATTTGCGGCGTGAATTAGACGATATGATGGCGTACCATAAGAAATCTGTTCAGGCCATCCGCTTCCTTGCGGGGGGAGAACGAGGCGCTCAAGAAACGCTCGCTGTCTGTGGCGGGGAGCTCTCGACCAACAACATCGCCTACCACCAGCGCTGCGGGCCCGAGCAGCGTGAACGGCACCACTAAAAGCGATAAAAGAACAAACAGTAATAAAGAGTAATCGTAATAAATAAAAAAATAAAAAAAAAAGGGGGGGGGGAAGTCAGCAACACCAACGACCACAAAGAAAACAGCAGCACCACAACAGGAGAGGAGGACAACACAAAGAAACGAGTGAGAAAGAAGAGAGAAGTACAGAACGGAAGGAGGCGGCACAACACATCCCATTCTCCCCTTCTCGTCGCCGTGCACTTCGTCTCTCCTCCTCCTCCTCCTCCTCCTCCTTTCTGGCCGGGACTTCGAGTGTTTGTTCTTCTTATTATTCCGATTCGTATTTGGTTATGTTCAATAATAATAATAATAAAACAGCCACAAGTTTTTTTTTTTTTTTGTTGTTCGTTGTTGTACTCATTTATTTTGGAAGGGCAGTTTCACTCACCTCTCTCCGCCCGCGTTTCACCCCACTATTCCACTTTTTTATCAACAGGTGAGACAAACACCACCACCACCACCACCACCACCACCAACAACAACAACAACAACACACACACACACACACACAAGAAAAGAACACCGAAGGGGAGAGAAGGAGAGGCTACCGTCTTCCCCCCCTCAACAACAACAACAACAACGCGAGAAGAAGAGTATCACTTCACTTCATCTCGCTTGATCGCCTGATCAACATCATCTCCCACGAGCCAGAACAACAATCCAACAACAACAGCAACAACAACACGTACCAATACCAAGATCCATTTATTGCGATTATTAATTTCGGCTCCCTTTAAAACGAAACAAACAAACAAACAAAAATAGAAACAACAAAAAACTACAAAACTTCCTCTAATCCCTATTCCTTCTTCTCTCCCTTACTCTTCTTCTTTTTTTTTTTCGTCTGTTTTGCTTCACCACCCTCTCAAGAAGCTTTATCATTGCTATACACCACACACGAACAAACGCTCCATTTATTTGTGTTTGCGGCGGAACTTGTGTCGGGCAGAGCTCTGGCAAAATAAAAGCGATATCCTCCATATCATCATTAATCTTCTTCTTGTTATTATTATTATCATCGCCTTCTTTCTTGAACAAAAGAAAACAACAACAACAACAACAACAACAACCAACCAACATCAACATCATACAGATCAGACGGACATACACATACACACACACACACACAATAAGAATAATATCTTCTTAACTCTCATCCTTTACAATGACCAGCACCTCTCCGCCGGGAGCCTCTCCCACAACGGCTTCTTCAGCTGGAGGTGACGCCTACGCCTGGATCGATGCACTCAAAATTCCCTCCGTGCTCTTTGACGGAACTGTTCTACTTCCCTCGAGCGACGTCAATAGCTTCGCGGCTGCACTCAAGCCCATGGCGGAGCAGGTCCAGGGCAACCGGCTCCGCACGATGGCCATGAAGGACGTCTACCTTTCCACCGCATTACATGGGGCCCGGCGTCTACAGCTCTACACACACCTGCTCCTCGAGCCGTACCTCGTCGCCGTCGCCGCCGCCGGGGAGGACGTTTCTGCTCCAATGGCGTCGCTGTTTCATCTCGTTCGGGAAATACACACCAACCTACTGGAACACCTCGCGGTGGTGGAGCAAGAGACCTCCGCCTCCACTGCCCAAGACAAGGAGAACACACACCATCCTTCGGTGCTACGGCATGTGGCCAAGATGCTCGTCTCGCCGGCGCCGCACCCCACCACCACTACCTCCTCCTCCGCCTCCTCTGCTGGCGACGGGGAGCCCGTGGAGGCTACTGCCACTGCCTCCTCCAACCCGCTCACCGACAGCGGCGTGGTACAGCACTTTTCCTTTGCCGAGTGCTGTAGCAGCACAGCAGTGGGGAACCAGAAGGTAGAACGACTGTCGGCATGGCTAGAGAAGATGTGGTGGTGGAGGGGCCGGCAACAGCCTGCGCTAGCGGAGACGGGAGCAGCTTGCGACCCGCGTCTGCATATGGCCTGCCGCATCATCGCTGAAGCCTGCCGGGAGGCGCGGCAAGCAGCCTCCTTCTCTTCTCTCGCAGATGCTCACATCTTGGTGCTCCTGACTCTTCTGATGACACACCTGCGAGACCGCTTTTTTCCCGGGAGCCTTTTAGGGGCAGAGACTGAGGGGGAGCAGCAGCAGCAGCAGCAGCAGCGCGATCAGCATGATGCGCTACGGTATGTACTACGACTTTTGCTGCAGTACACGGACCCTGAGCTTTCCCTTTACTTTGACGGGAAACGAATAGACGCTGGCAAGTGCTTGTTAAACTGGATCCAACGCTGGTTCTGGACGGTGGAAGAGGAGGAGGACGAGGCGGAGGAGGAGCAGGACCACGGAACCACCCCAACCCCCATCACAGCCAACTCTCCCAGTAGCCCCCCTCTTACCCCTATCCTACGGCATGCCATTCTCCCGGTGGTGGACTATCTTGTGATCTTGGAGAAGCGGGAGCTCATGCCCTACGTCGCCCTGGGCCTGCTGCTCAGCCACCGCCAAGCCTTTCTGCGTGTCGCCGCGGAACCACATCGGAGCAAAGCCGAAGCCGAAGCCAAAGCCAAGGCGGCCGAAGGAAAGGACACGGCGAAAGGAGAAGCAGCCAACAATATCCCCACGGAGGACCATCCTGATTCAAAACAGGAGACCGCCAACGCCGCGGCCGACATGGAGTCGATACTGCAGCAGTTGCCGTGGCGAACGCTGGCCTTTGTGCACACCCCGCAGCTGGGCGGGCGAGACACCGCCCAGGTGCTCTCACCCAGGGCCGAGAAGAGCGGACTGCCCAGCTGGCAGCAGCTCTTCTCCGCCGCGATACAGCGGCCGATGCTGGGGGAGATGCACAGTGTTCCGCTGGCGGCTCTGCCGCTGGGCGGGGGGGCGGGGGCGGGCGGCACTGCCACCGCGGCTCCCCCCCTCCACCCCGCCCGAGTGCTGTTTCAGAATGCAGAGCTGCTCTTCCGTTCCACCCCGCTCTCTGCCCAGCGAGCGCTGAGCAGCCTTCAACAGCCGGTGAGACCCCTCGGTACGCCATCCTCCGTACCACCGTCCCCGCCGCCACCCGGAGCTGCCACTACAACGGGGTCCAATGCCCCGCCCACCGCTACCATATATGAAGATCCCTCCGTGGCGCAGCGCAGCCCCGCCTTTTATAAGCAGTACTACGCCACGCTCCCCTCCCTCCCCATTGAGGATTGCGATATGCTACAGAGCTTCGGCTCGCCCAGCACGCCCTTCACCGCGACTGCACCACGGATTGCGTTCCGTGTGCTGGACTGCCGTTCCCATAAGAGCTTTGAGTACGCCCGTCTTCCCAACGCTGTTCATGTCGGGGATGTGGTGGCGCTGGACGATCGCTCGGTTCAGAAGCTCATCACTCGGGCGGTGGCCTACCGCGGCGAGCACCTTGTGCTCTTTGGGGCTGGCCGCTCGGCGCGCCGCACCACCCCATCCCCACCCCCGCCAGTTGCTGGGCGTTCCAACGCTGGGCGCGTATCCGCGGGGCCGGAGGAGGAGACGAGCCTCCTGATGATGTTCGCCATGCGCCTCGTGCAGCACGGTCGACTGCCGTTCGTCGGGCTCTGCGTGGAGGGCATGGAGGGGATGCGCCGGCTCATTTACCACCGCAAGGTACCGCTGCAGCGCGGCCCTGCGCCAGCCCCCGCAGGCGATCCCTCCTCCCTACAACAACAACAACAGCAGCAGCAGCGGCGGCCTGGAGCGGGCCCTACCGCTGCAGGCGGGACCCCAGCAACGGCCACCGCCGCTGCTGCCGCGATTGCGGAGACGGGCAGCGCTGTTTTCTCTTCTATGAAGAATTTGTTTTCCTTCGCCAAGCCGGCAGCAGAGTCCACCTTTGCCACCGCTACCGAGCCGTCCACGAGCGAGGCTGCTGCTGTTGGCATGGCGCAGGCGGGTGGTGGGGCCGGGGGCATCTGGCCAGCGTTCCTCGACTTCCGTCCCGCTCCTACGGCCGCTGCAGCGGCTGGCCAGAAGAGAACGGCGACCCCGCCGCTCGCCCTGGCCACGCCGCCACCGCCACCGCCCCAGCATTTGGATCCATCGGCCTCGGCAGGGGGCCCCTTTTCCCGCCAAGATCCATCCCGCTCCGACGTTGCGTCCGCTGTGGTGAACACCGCGCAGGAACTGAAGGACAGGTCCGAGAAGGGCTTACAGCTCGTGGGCAGCTGGGGAAAGGATGTCTTGGAAAAAATAAGAGAGGTCGGCACGGCTCCCCTGGCCCCGGCCCCAGCTTCCGCACCTCCTCCATCCACCTCCGCCACGGCCGCCGGGCCGTCTCCGTCTCCCGCCAACCCGCAGCCGGCGCATCCGCCGACCCCTGACGTCCTTTCGACACGGACACCGCCAAGCGAGGATCCAAACGCGATTGCCGGGGTCTCCCCAGCGGCGGCGGCTGCTACCCTTCTCTCCTTCTTTCGACCCGGCCAGGCGAAGGCGAACGCCCCCACGACGGCGCCTGCTGGAGACGATGAGAACGCAGCGAGCCGCAGTCACCGAATCTTCGCCGCCTTGTCGGACACCCTGGAGGAGGACGAGGGGGGCGGGGCAGAGGGGGCAGCTGGTGCCAGCCCGGCGATGCAGAGCGTTCCTCCCCATAAGGAAAAGGCGAAGACAGCGGCAGGGGAGGTGGCGGCGGCTGAAGACGTTGAGGCGGAGATGCTTGGGATAATCACCTCACTGCCCGCCCCCACCACGAGGGGCGTCGGCACCTGCGGCATCAGCATGCCGGCTGGCCCAGCCGCCCCGCCTGCCGCAGGTGGAACCGAGAAGGCGGCTCCACCCACCACCACGCCGAGTCGTACAGCTCCTCCCCCTCCTCCTTCTGGAACAGCTGCGATGTCCTCTGCGGTAGACGATATCGACGTCCTGTTCGACAACATGTTCGGTGATGACGTCGTGCCGGCCTCCATAGGAGGAGGGAACCAAAGCACCGCCCTTCACGCGGATATTCATTTGGATGTGGAAGACGACGATCTCTTCGCAGATCTTGATATCTAAACCTTTTGCGGTCCTTACGAATACTTTACGAATACCTCCTCTCCCCCGCCTCCCTCCCCCCAAAAGAAAAAATAAAAAAATAAATAATGGAAGCCAGGAACAGGAGAAGATAATAACCAGAAGAGAGGAAGGCGTTCCTGAATGTATGAAGGAAAGGGAAGCGAGACGGCTCGACAAGCGGGGTCCGATGGAGGGCAGAGGAAACGCTAGAGGCGAAGGTCCAGCTTAAATAAATATCCAGTTTTTGGTTGGCTTTCCATTTCTCTCTCTCTCTCTCTCTCTCTTTTATTCTTCGACATATGTCTGGATTCATCCATCCGCTACAAGGAATACAGGTACGACAACAGCAACAGCGCACAAAGATATCGCCTTCTCTGTGTCTTACGAAGGGAAAAAAAAAGCCAAAGTTTGCTTTCCTCTCTTTTTTAATTCTTTCTTTTGATTCATTATTTTTTGATCTTCCCATAAACGGCACACCCCTTTATAAATAGAACAACAACAACAACAACAACAACAACTAACAACAACAACAACAACAACACGATAGAAACTGTGTACATCCAGTTCTCTCTTTCTCTCACCCTCGCTCTCACTCCTTTGATTTCTTCAGATAGAAGAAGTCGAAAGGGCCCATCATTCGTACCTTCTATCGACAATTGGCAACGGCGAGCCATTCCCGCAGGAGCTGAAAGACCACCGTCGAATGGATGCCCGGCCGGCGACAGGGACCCACAGCGACCATCCCGCACGTTCATCAGACGGCGGCGACACGACGAAGACACAAGAAGGTAGAGATGAAAATGTGAAGGACTTCAGCACGAGATGCGCTGCCGGGGAGACGGCTGCTGCCTCACCGTGGGAGGGAGAGGGCCCAAAGGAGAAGACCCCAGCCACTGCTGGATCCTCTTTCCCTGTGCCAAGGGGGGATGCGGCGAGGCGCATGGATGGGAGGACGATCGCATCATATAGCATCGCGACAACGACGATCTCCTGCAGCTCCGGCCACTGGACGCCGCTCCCTCTCAGCTCTCCTACGACAGTGGAAGAGATGGACAACAACGAGCAACCCGCGTCGAACCATATCCAACACAACGAAGTAGAGAAGCAGGGGAAGGAAATGAACCATACCAGCGGCCCAGCGCCTGGAGAAGAGGCAAAGGAGGCGACCGCCGTACGGTCTCACACGCCCGGCTGGAGCAGCGGCATGCCATCCACGGCCGCTGCCCCCCCACACCATTGTATTCCTTCTTCTCCCGTCCCGGATGCCGGCGGGTCTCGATGTCGTGACAGCCGTGCGGCGGAGCTGGCCTCCCCCCTCCCTGCCACACCTAGCAGGGGTTCCTCGGCACAGGGTTCGGCGCGCGGTACCGATGTGTGGCGTACGCCCGTATCCCCGCTGCATCGCTCGCGGCTGCGCTCGGCGGCCCTCTCCTCCATTTCCCACTCCCCGCCGCCGGCTGCGGCAGCGGATTCACCTGGCGGCGGCTTGACGCTGCTGCACACCCCTTCCCACATCTCTGGCGCTACAACACCAGCAGTGAAGCGCAAGAGCAGAAAGAGCAGCAGCGCGACTGCACTGGGAGCCGCTCGCCATCACCGCTCTCGACGCGTCTCGCCCACGCCATCCAGCAGCGCCACGCCAGGCACCGCTGGGCAGGCGCTGTTCCCCGCCAGCGCTGTCCACGGGTGTGCACCACCCCAGGATGCATCAAGGAGCCCAGGCCTCACACCGCTCCGCACGACCCCACCTAATGCCACTAACGCAAGCTTCAGGCGACACGCAAGAAGGAGTGGCTCTACAGGCGGTGGCTGCGAGGCATCCAAGTCGTTGTCCGACACCTCTTCCTCCCCCACCATCCCCCCCACCAGCACGACGCTGACGCCCGACGGGGTGGCGCAGTCCATGACGTCTTCGTTCAGTTGCTGTGACTGGGGTATTCCTCTGGTGCTCCTGACACTTCTCTACCTCTTCTTTGTCCTCTTGTGGTTTCAACCGTTTGACCTGACGTTCTGGCTCGATGGTAGTCTGCAAGGCAGCAGCAGGGGTGGGGGAAGGCCATCACGACAGAGCAGATTGCTGCTCGGCTCTCATGCAGGGTCCGATGAGGGGGGGTCTAATACATCCGGTGCCACCACTGTCGGCCGCCGCCGCCCCCTGTCGTCGCTCTTCACGACGAATTACGCCTCTTCCTTCTTGGGAGCAGGCGTTATCGCTGGGACGCCGGGGTGCCAGGGCGATGCCGCTGTGCTGGTGGACAAAAAGGATTCATACATGCTCTGCCCCTGCGCTGTTCCCCACAAGGAGTTCGTGGTGCAGCTCATCCGTGAAGTGACGGTCAAGATGTTTGTACTTCGCAACGAGGAGCACTTCAGCAGTGGTGTTCGAGAGTTTGTACTGCTGGGCAGCAATCGCTATCCCACGACGCACTGGGTCGTCCTGGCGCGTCTGTCGGCGGAGAACCACCGCGGAAGGCAGTACTTCACCCAGCTCAAACCCCACGGCCCTGTGCGGTTCCTCAAGTTTCAATGGGTGAGCTCGTACGGGAGTGAGCCGTGGTGTACGCTGACGTCTCTCCATGTGTACGGGGTGGATACGCTGGAGAGCCTTACCGCCTTCGAGGAGGACCCCAGCAGCGGCGGCGGTCCGAGCTCGAACGAGTGGGAGGAGGAAGAGCTCTTCACCCCGGGTGAAGAAACACACCAGGATCAGGAGGATGCGGAAGCAAGGCCTACAGTGGAGCAGCCACTACCAGCTGAGGGATCCGCTGCCGCCGCCTCGGCGCCAGCGGATCCCTCACGCCACACGGGCAGCAGCAACACGTCCAGCCTCCCCACCTCCGCAGACGAGCTGTGGCCGATGGACACACTCCTCGGATTCGTCTCCGACACGTCGGAGTTGGCGGAAGTGGTGGCGGCAACGATGCCCGCGGGGCTCGCACCCGGGACGTGCGCCCCAACGAGCACAGCGAAGGCGAGTTATGCCGCTCCGCGCGACTCCCCTACGGATGAAGAAGCGGCACCTGAGACGAGTGCGGCGGTGCACGAGGCAGACCAGATGCACAATCTGACGGCGGAAGAGCGATGGCAACAAGAGGAGGAGGAAGAGGAGGAGCACCACCAGCTCCCTGAGGAGGAGGAGGCGGAGCTAGCGGCCGCGGCGGCGCGCCTGGAGGTGGAGGAGCAAGCGGCCCAGACCGCCGCGGCGGAGGCAGCGGCGCTGCTGCGGTGCGAAGCCGCCTATGCCGAGCGACTGGTGGCGCTGCAGCTGCGCCGGGAGGCGACCACGTTCCACTTGCCGTGCGACGAGGCGTTCGCAGCCTACCGATTTGGTCCTGCGACGCACAACACCTCCGCGATGGAGGTCCACCGTCGTGTACTCGAGAGAGAGAGCGAGCGAAGACGGGGAAAGGAAGCCACAGCAATGCCTCTGCCGCTGACGGCTGCGGAAGAGCGTATTTTAACAGCGACATCGCCGCTGTATTTCTCTTCTCCCCTGCAGCCGACGGCGTTCCTGCGGCAGCACCCGCCCTCATTTCGCCGTGTCGCGTGGAGCGAATCCAGCATACCGACGCTAGAGCCGCCAGATGGAAAGGAGGAGACGGTTCAGTGGGGGGATCCCGCGTCAGAGACGGCGTACATGGAGTATGTTTGTCTCTACGCCGAGACGTGGTATCCGCTGCGCAACACGTGCCGTGAGGAGGCCGCCGCACGGCGACGGGCAGCAGAAGCGGCGGCGGCGTCTGCCCAGGAGAAGAAGGGGCGTGGCGGCGCTTCACATTTACAACCAACGGCGGAAAAAAAAAAGAGCAAAGAAAACAATACAGAGGCGATTGATCGGCTTCGTAACAGCCCAAGGAGCGGTAGCACCACCTCCACCTCCAATAATAGTAATAATAGTAATCCGCATAATTTATTAACGAGTGGCGGGGCGAGGAAGCGCACGTCGAAACAGCCGCCGCTCATCGCGGCCCTCCGACAGTTAGCGAAGCACCAGGAGGTATCACAGCAGCAGATGGCCGAATCCGCACGGCGGGAGAAGGAGATAAAGAAGGAGCTGGAGAGGATAAAGGGCCTGGTGCGGGTGGCCCTGTCGCGGAATAGAGAGCTGCTCGAGGGGCAGCGCCATCAGAACGAGACCATCCGGCGCCTGGAGAACGAGCTCCGCCTGCAGGTGCTCTCCCCTTTTAGAGAGACCGAGGGCGGGTCGTGGGGAAGCAGCGCGACTCTGCTCTCCATCGCCGCTGTCGTAGTGTCGCTCACCGGGGCGCTGTACAACGTCCTGAGCAGCAGGCGCAGCAGCCGTAGATACGACGGTGCGGTAAGGCGCCCAGCAGCCGCCGTACGTGTTGATGCGCTCGGGAGCAACGCTGCAAATCCTGGGACCGCAGCGAGTATGGTCGTGCTCGCGGCGGCATCCGCCGGGGCAGACGCCTCCTTCGTTGTTCCTCCCCCCTATGACCCACCACCGCCGCCGCACGACGACGACGAGGACGACCCCGCCCTGCTGCAATGCTCGCGCTCGATGGCGGACACGGTCAGGAGCGAGTCCCAGCGCGAGCAGAGCGGCAGCGTGTCGCGCCTCTCCGACTGGCGCCGCCGCTTCGGTGGGCCATTTGGCGCCTCGGCGGGCTCCGTCTCCGTCTCCTCCGCCAGCCCGCCGAGGCGCAGCGGCCGGCGGTCCTTTTCTCTCAGCGGCTCGGCGGTGCCGCGGTCGACACCACCACCACCACCACCACCCCGCGCCCATACGCCTCCCCCGCCAGGTGCTGCAGCCGCGCCTGCCTCTTGCAGTGGTGTTGGTGTGGCGGAGGCGGATATCCCGAGGGATGCGCCACTGACACTCCCAGTTGTGTGCGAAAGGAGAGCTCGTGAGGAGCGAAGCGCAGCACGTCCCGCCAGCGAGACCGCCGGCTCGGCGACCACCCAGACAGCCATTCATCCTGGTGAAGGAGGTCCAGCAGCCCAAGAAGATAATGTGGAAGAAGAGAGGGCGGCGCGCCAGGAGAACGCTGCTGTGGGGCCTGCCCACCCCTCGGATGATAGCCTATTCCAGATGCCCACTCTGAATGAAATCCGCAACAACCATCTGCCCACGCGGCGGGAGCCATGTACCGCCGACACGAGCGGAATGATATGCTTTGACGAAGAGGCTGGCTCGCCAACGGCACGGATGGTGCGACAAAAACTCGGCCTTAGCGTCTCATCAGAGTTTCATTAGAGAGAGAGAGAGACGCTGTGTGTGTGTGTGTGTATGTGCTGGTTCTCTTCCGTGTGGAGCCAGCTTTACGTTGTGCGTGCACCACTCTCTACTCTACGTGTCGTGCGTCCGTATTCGTTCAAACTCCGCTCACACACGCAGGTCTAATCTCTAGCACTAGTGCCTGGGAACAACCACCACCAATAGCGGCTTTCCCACAGCAGGACGGTGAAGAACGCCTCACGAACTCTTGAGATGGGCTCTGAAAACATAGACCACCCCGCCTCTACCCGCGTATGTAGAAAATCTAGCCACAACGCACTGTTGACCTTTCTCTCTCTCTCTCTCTCTCGCCATTTTTTTTATTTGTTCTAAATTTTAGTGTTTCTTTACTAAAGAAGAGCGTTGAAGTTGGAATTGCGAGAAAAAACAAAAGGAGAAAATAACCGCCGTTCGGTAGCCGAGAAGCTAAACCAGCACGAGCAGGAGCCCAGCATCACCCGCTACTACTGGAACTGGAACTGGAACTGGGAGAAGGGAGAAGAAACTCGCCTTTTTTTGCAGCTTGTTTACCAGTGGAGAGTGCATACTGCACACATATACCCACCCAGTCTCACTCTCCCCGCGATGACGTGCAGCCTATTGTCTACGGTGCTGGCGATGAAGAAGTTGAAGCTTTCGGCCGGGATCCAGCGGGAGGTGTGCACGACCCTTGACTTCCCACCGCACTACTGGGATACGGACCAGGAGGAGCTCGCGGTCATCCCCTTCCACGCCATCTTGGCCGCTCCTCTGCCAGGCGAGGGACTCGATATACGGCTGGGCGGCAGTGGCCTCGCCGCTGCGACGCAGCCTCCGCCCCCGCCCCATGATCGCAAGCTGAGCTCGCACGGCCCGGCCATCGTAAGCCCGGCAAGCTCTAAACCTAGTGGGAAGCGTGGCGACGTTACCCCAAGCGGAGGCGGGGCCCTGTCCCCCGGTGGCGAGCGCCTGATGCTGGTACCTCCTGGCGCGTCCTCCCCCGGCGCCCGGTCCACATTTGCCGGGCTAAACAGTATCAAACCCTTTGCCATCACCGCCATGTTTCAAGCGGGCCCGTACGTCGCTGCGGGGTATGAAGATGGTGCTGTGGTGGTGAGCCGGCTCAAGGAGCAGGGACACAACCCTGCGGCGAACAGCAATGTGCTGAGTACGGGCAGCACGTCTGAACTCAATTCCCCCTGCATGGTGGCCCCCAACTCGACGAGCGCTGCTGGCGGACCAACGTCGACCAGCGCCGCATCGCTTCCATCGAATGCGTTTAGTGGTGTTACTCAGCCGTGGAACAGCAGCGTCGCCGTCCATGCCGGCACCAGCCCTGCATGTGCATCCGCGAGCGCCGCCAGCATGGTCTCCCCCCCCGCCCAGCCGGGGCCCCACGGCGGCCCGTCCTCCTCCCGACAGGCTCGCGGCGGGTCCGGGAACAGCGTATCGAACCCGGTCGGGGGCTGGGCGAACTGGTGCTTCACCATTGACGAACTCTGCCCCCCGCTCACGGCCCACAGCGCACCCCTTGGTGGGGCATCCTTCTCGTACCCAACGAGCAACACCAAAGCCGGCGCCGCTGCTGGTGGTAAAGCTGGCGGTGGTGGGGCAAATGGCGGCAACGACGCGGCGGGCGGCGCTGGAGGCGGAGACAAGGGGCCAACGGTGGTGAAGGCGGTGCACATCGTGCCCCATGGACCATCGCACTTCATGATGGCCGTGGCGTACACCAACTGGGCGTTCATTACGGTCGAACAGGTGGATAGCTGTAGTTTCACACCAACGACCACACTCTTGCCATCGCAGGGTGTGCCACGCAAACCGCAACGGAAGCAGGTGAAGATCACGAATGAGTTCCTGCAGGCATCGATGCAACACGTGCTGGCGGCGGAGAGGGAGAAGGAAGGAAGGCCGCAGGACGACGGCTCCAGCGCAGCCGCCGGAAAGGGGCCCCGCCGCGGCTCTCAGCAGGGTGCGGGGGGCGGCGGGGGCGGCAAGCAGGGCGGCGGCCCCAGTGCCGGCGGTGCTGGGTCCCCGGGCGGCGCTCGCGGCCGCCGAGGCCAGCAGAACACCGGAAACGCCACCGCCGCCACCGTTGTGATTGACAGCATCACGTTGTCGTCCTGCGGCACGTACGTCGCCGTCAGCCTGACCTCCCCGGGGCTGTACGTCCTTCTCTTTGAGCTGCCGGTGTTGCACCACTTGGTGCCAGGGGCGGGCGCGGCTCGCGCTGGAACACCGGGGAGCGCATCGCGCAGCAGGAGCGGCGCCGCGGTTGCGGGCGGCCCACTGCGGCTGAACGAGCACCACATTGGTGCCGCTGCCGCAGCGTCGTCGTCCGCCTTTGCGGAGAGCGAAAACGCATGCGTTGTTGAGCCGGCGCGGCTGCTGAGCTTCTGCAGCTACACCGATGCGTCTGTCAAGCACAACACCATTAACGGCAAGAGTGTGAAAGAGATGGTGCAGGGCATGGCGGCAGCCAACACCGCAGCGCTGGCGTCCAACAGCACGAGCAAAGATAAGAAGATGGACGCCAGTAGCAACAATTCACCGGTCGGTGCAGGGGCCAGTCTGCAGAGTGTCTCCCTCGGCCCCAACGGCCTGCCGCGGCACCCGACGCCCATGAAGCTCGACGTCTTCAGCCAATGCTTCTTTCTGGCAGACAACAATGGACTGCCGCTGCAGCTCGTCGTGGTGTGGGTCAACTCCTCTCTCTATTGCCGCATGCCGCTGCGCTCCGCCCCACACACCTTCAAGGAGCGGCTCAGGACGGTGAACGCCCCAACGCCCCCGCCAGAGGAACGCGACGAGACGGCCAGCAACAGCAGCAAACACACGAGCGGCCGCAGCGGCGGCGGTGCTGGTGCTGCTGGAGGCGGTGGAAAGGGCGGAGCTAGAGGAGCAGACAAGGGCCAGGCACCACGCGCCGCCGGGAGGAAGGGTGGCAAGGGCAAGGCACAGACGGATGCGGCGAGCCAGCAGAAGAAGAGCCACGGCACACTGTGCGAGCCCTTTGACGGCGTCCTGCGCTGCAGATCCGTGGAGCCCATTCAGATCGCTGCCCTTTCCCCCAGCGAGCAGTTGCTGGCGTTGGGCTGCGCCGGCGGTTCGGTGCAGCTCCTCTCGGCACGTCGCTCTCTCGCCACGGCGTCGGCCCTGCCGCCTCCGCGGGACCTCCCAGATGAGCTCCGCACCCTGCCAGTGAACGTCTCTGTGGTCTCGCTCGAGGTGCAGCACTTGCCGAATCCTGCTGCCGCGGCCGCCGGTGGGCAGGCGCTCTTCAGCGGCTGGGAGGTGGAGGAGCTGCTCGGTGGCGGGAGCAACCGGCAGCGACATGGAATGGGTGGGAGCGAGACGCGGGCGCACGTCATCGCCGGTACAGCGCTGACAGCGCCGGAGAAGCCTCCCGTGTTTGGTGCATCCAGTCTGTTCATCGCGCTCGATAACGACGGCACGGGCGGGAGAGGGGGGGTGCGCCACGCCCGTAGCAGGGCACACAGCAGTGCAGCGGGGTTCAGCGCCACGGCGGGGGCGTCGGGGTTCTTTGGGCCCACAACCCTTGCCCTCCCGGCCCTCCGCCTACCGCAGGATGCCTCGAGCCCGGGCCGGAAGGCGAGCAGCTTACGGGGCCCATCGCCCAGTACCTCCGCCGCCGGCGGGCCGCCCACCCCTGGTGAAGCCAGCGACAATTGGAACCCCATTCCACCACAGAAGTCGTTGTACATCACCGGCCTGCCCGCGCCGCTCTGCGGGGCGCTGATGGCCGACCCCATTCCCTTCGCGCTTCTCTTTCTGGACACGTATGTGTGCAAGCCGCCACCGTCCGTCTTCGAGGGCGGTGGCGGGGCGTTTGGGGGCACGACGCAGCGGGAGTTTAGCGCCTCCGTACGCACCAACACGGGAAATTTGTCCGGCGGCGGCACCGTGTCGACACCGAATCCTCTTAGTGGAGGAGGAGGAGGAGGAGGAGGAGCATTGGGGAGTGGATCGCTCAAGGGCCCACATCACTGCCTTGTGTGGGACACGCACTACAACGCCATCCTTGGAAGTTTTCCGTTCAGCTTGTACGGCGACTGCGCCAAGCCCGTGAAGGACCCGGCCGCCCTGTCCAACTTCAACCCCAGCCCCATTCCCACAGGCCGCGCAGGCCGCATCGGTAGTCTGAGCGGCGCACTGGTCGGGAACCAGCCCTACAGCGGACGCAAGGGCGGCGCCGCGTCGGAACGCGGCGTGGAGTCCATGAACATATCCCTGCGGGGCCTCCCTGCTACCACCGACGAGGACGCCGCCGCCGGAGGGCGCGTTGTGGCCGTGCAGAACGCTCGCAGCACCTCGCACTCCGTCCATCACAGCGCCTTCCACACGGCGGTGGGCAGCAACAGCAGCGGCGCTGGCACCCTCCTGGTCTCGCCCGCGGTTCTCCCTCCAGTGGTCGGCAATGCGGTGGCGCTCAACTTCCTACCCGTCTCCTCCGCCTCGGGGGGGTTGCTCTGGCTGCAGAACGAGGACGCTGCCTCGTCGCCCCGGCACGAGGCGCAGAACTCGATGACGCTCACCCGGAACAAGCCAACGACAGGCGGCGACGGCGGGACAACGGGCAGCCACACCTCCGATTCTGTCACCGGCGGCGCCTCGCCGTACAGCAACTTCGAGATGGAGATGGCACAGTCCTGCATACGGCCCTACTACTGGCCCTTCGCCTCCTTGGTCCATACCCTCTACCCCTCCTTCCTGTCCTACTTCCCAGAGGCATCGCTGATGCAAATGGGCCTGCTGCTCCACCAGCTCTCTCCCGCGCAGCGGAAGGACAGCGTGGCGCTCATGAACGCGAGTCGCGAGCCTCCCCTCCGCATCGCCTCGCGCGGCGGGCTCCGCGTCTTTGGTGACTTCGCCCACCGCGGTGGCGGCCGCAGCCCACATCGCGCGCCGTCGTCGCGGCCCGTCTCTGGCGGCCTGCGGGGGGTCGGGGGCAGCAGCTCCACCAGCTCCGCCGGCGGGGATGGCCGCGTGCGGTCCTCCCGGCTGACGCCCTCCACAGGCGGGCGACGGCGGAGTGCCGCGGGCTCCTGGGTCGGCCGTGTCGGCGGCGCCGCGGAGCACGTGACGCTCGACGAAACCTTCCCTGAGGCGTTTCCCACCAAGTGGCTCTCGGGTGTCAGCAACTGTGCTGATATCCGCCGCGTGCGGCTCAACCAGGCGCTGGACAACTTCCATCAATAGGACGGATCAACAAGAGAGAGAGGGAGAGAGAGAGAGAGTGTTCTTGTATGTAAAAAAAAGAAAAAAAAAAGAAGAAAAAAATGCAAATCAACAGCAGCAACCTGCTATGGGGGGTCAGGTGAGCCCCTCCCTTCCCCCCCCCCCTTCTTTGTTCCCTCCTCCCTCTATCTCTTCTTTTCTGTGGTGTGTCGTTGGCAACTATAGAGAAGAGAAGGAGATCCAGTAGAAACGCATGGAGAAAGAAAGTGTGCATAAAGATGAGGAGAGGAGACGGGGAAATAGGAAAGGTATTATTGTTAGTGTTCGTTGGGTCCTCCCCGCCTTCTTGTTTGTTATTTGCTTTACTCCTGTTCCGTGTACAATAGATATCTCTCCCCTCTCCCGTCCACCACTGATAGACTTTTTTGATTTGTTTCAAAATTGAGAGACATCGCTCGAAAAAAAAACAAATCAATCAAAAAAAGAAAAAAAAAATAATAATAATTACAGCGCAAAAAAAAAAAAAACAGTGCGGGTACAGACTTGTCGCCTAACCGCTACGGCTGTATCACTGACACGATGATGCCCTCCAACGGAATTTGATTCATGTTGTATACATCTATAGATTTGTCTCTCGTTCTTTCCTCTTTTTTTTTTCCTGTGCTTTGCGTTCACACAACAACAACCTACCAACCTCTCTCTCTCTCCCAAAAGAAAATATAAGCCGAATCACACACACACACAGAAAAAAAAATAAGACAACACTGCTCTCGCTCAGTGAAGCAGAGAGAGAGAGAGAGAGAGAGAGAAAGAGAGGCGTGCAGAAAATTGAAAAAGGAAAGAACGAGACGCGCACAGGCGTTCAGGGGGCATCCGTCCAACTATTTCAACATAGAATCACCCAGAAATAATATAAGAACAACAACAGAGACAGTGGGAGGGAAAATAGTAATAATAAAATCATCTCGCTTATTATTATTATTATTATTATTTTTTCCCTCTTTGTTCGTCTTCTTGACACCTTCCTCTCCGCTTGTTTTCTCTGAGGTACGAACACTATTATATTCATCCGACCATTATTTTTAGTATTTCAGCTTTACGCACTGCATCCACCCACCGTGCCCTGGGTCTCCCCGAGTATCGTGGTAGTCCGTCACACGAAAACACCAGGCAGAAGATATATATATATATAGCAACACCACTACACGATACACACACCGCTGCGACCCCGATACCCCCTCACATCACAACACCACTTGCTGGTGTGTAGCCTGCAGCACTGCCGCCCCTCCCCTGCAGCCGTTAACAAAACAAAACATCAAGGCAGCCAGTGCCGAGACATCTCGACACGTATTTCTCACCCTTTGACCCTGCGGGGTTTGGCCCTCTTCTTCTTCTCCTCCTCCTATCCAAATAATACGCTGGTAGGGGTTTCACAATGCGGAGCACTACTCTAAGGGCTACGCGCTGCTTCACGGGCCGCACCAGCACCAACAACACCATCCATATGGCTGCCCTGCTGCTTCGGGCACATCCCTTCTCCACCTCGACCGCTGCCGCTGTGAATCGCCTTCGCCGCCTCGGCCTGGCCGCTCCCACCGTCACAGGCCTGCTACTACTAAAGCGCCTAGGGGCGACGACGGCCACGGTACACTCTGCTCACTGCTTCTCCTCCAACTCCAACTCCAACGGCGGCAGCAACCATCCACCTACTAGCCCAATGGACAGCAGCTCTCCCGCTACGCCGCCGTATCCGTCGTGGGGTGAGCCGCCGACTGCCGAGGCCTTCGCGGCCCCGCCCCCCTCTGCATACATGGACTTTGGGGATGCCGATGGCGGAGCAGCGTCCAAGCAGCACAGCAGCGGCCCTAACGCGAAGGCCGCGCCATCATCCGCTGCCTTCGAGTTTCCCGCGGAAGGGACGACAGAAAATGCCGGATCCTCCCCTCCTGGGCTGGCCCCGAGCAGCAGCGCTGGTAGCAGCGAAGGGCTAGAGCCAGGCGATAAGGACACGAAGATAAAGAAGCAGTCACCGCCCACCTATAGCGCAGCAGCCTACTCCCCTTCGCACCGTGCCAACCGCCTCGACAGCAATCGCTCCCCGCTGGCCACACAGCATTTCGATACGCAAGACGTCGATGCGGATATGCTCACACACGATTACTGGACAAATGCAAATGATGTGGCCCGAGCAGCGGGGCCGGGGGCGGCGTACCGCTTCGACGAAGAATTTGGTGGTGAAAACAGCCCTACTCCGTATCAACACCTCTCTCGAGCACTGCTGGATGATTTGCTGCCCGACGAGTTGCTCTACGAGCCCTCAGAGGTGTTCATTGATGACAAGGATAAGGTGCTCCTGCGGAACGAATTCCTTTAAGACAAACAACTCTTATCGCCTCCTCTCTCTCACCCTTTGTCTTGAGCAAGAGTTTCTCACGAGTTTCACTGTGAGAGGAGGAGGAGGAGGAGCAGGAGAGGCAGCTCTCCGGCTCTGCGTAGGTGTGCCATCGCACGCTGAACGCTGGGCCTCCTTTTCATACATACGCATTCAGACGCAGACACGTAACTATTCACATAATGGCATCAGATTCGTTGGAGGCGGTGTGGGTCAACGACCCCATTCCTCTTGGGTTATTCTAATGAGCACTTGCTAACATCTTGGTCCTCATTCTTATTATTATTATTTCTTTTTTTTTTTAATATATTTATTTGTTGTACTGTGCTTCTACTGTGCTAGTGCGTGCCGTGGGTAGTTCGTTGGTCTTCCGAGATCAAAAAAAAGTAATTCTCTATCGTTCAAGTTGAGCATCTTCCCAGGTCAAGTCCAGGTTTATAAACAAATCAACACACACACACACACACGCAAAAAAAAGAAAAAAAAAGCACATTGTGATAGAAGTAGAAGAAAGAAAGGAAGGAAGCAAAGAGAGAAAAGGGAGAGCGGAATGAATCGTCTAGGCCTCCTGGGGAGTGAACGCCTTCCCCGCCACCAGCGTGACGTCAGATGGCGATGTACCACTTCAAACGGTTTGCTCTCTGTGCCGTGCCGGCTCTGCGCCACACGCTGCAGCTGCAGCAGCAGCAGTGCCTCCAGTCCACCTGCCGCGCCCTTTTATTCCCCCCTAGGAGCGGGAAGCCCAGTGCAGCCGCTGCCCATCATCACTATTCTCCGTCGCAGCAGCGGCGCAGCCATTCCCACCACAGCGCTGGCGCTATGTGGTGGGAATGGCTGCGGCATGTCGGCAATGGTGTTGAGTTGCCGTGCGCTGCATGGCAAGCCGACCCAGGGGCATAAGGTCCGCACGCAGCACACGATGCGCTGGTGGCGACAGAGCAAGGCGCGGCACCTGACGGCGATGCCACACGAGGAGGCGCTCTCACGGCCCCATTTTCCCGGCTACAACGAGGATGTCGATGCGCCCATGGTGGTCCCGTCGGATGCGTGCTGCTTCAATTGCGATGGCGCTATTGACGCGGACAACATCAACAGTTACGTCTGGATTCCTGCGGGGAACGCGCGGCTGCCGACCAGGCAGGGCTACTTCTTTCATTTTCACTGCTTCAAGTGCGATCGGTGCAAGATGCGGCTGATGCACAATCAGTTCTATAGCCAAGACGGTCGCGCGCTGTGCATCGCCTGTGCGCTCGGACGCGATATTCGTGTGCCGACTCGGCGGTGGCACACATCGTTTGTAAACACGCATCGCACGGGCTCGCGCCTCACGGGGTCGTTCTTTCCACGCCATCGCAGCCAGATGGAGTTTGCCCTCAACCCCAACGAGTAGTACGATCTACTACCTTACCTATCCCCCCCCTCCTCCTCCTCCTCCTCCCCTTAGTTATCGATACGGAGGGAGTTGGGGCTCTTCTCTCTTCGTTTGAGGGAAAGAGTTGCATCGCCGTCAGCTGTACGTCTGGGGGGATGGGTGGGTGTGGGGCGTTCTCTGGCCCCATCCATTTTTATCCCGGAGGGGGAGGGACCGGCTGCTCGCCGTATCCTTAACACAAAAAAGAATAATAGCAGAGCAGGCAGCAAGTGGGTGGTCCCTTTTTTTTTTTGTTGTTCTGTATATGGTGTGTGTGTTTGAGAGACACACACACACACACACAAACACAAACATGTTTTTGAATGCGTGTTTTTAATTTTCTCTCTCACTCTTTGTCATCTGGTGCTGCATCTCGTGTACATCGCCTCCTTTTTTTTCTTTCTCACCCTACAGTTGAAAAAGCATATCCCGAACTCAAAGTTATAAATAAATAAACAAATCATTTTTTTTTTAAACAACCAAACATAATATCACACGAAGCAAAGCACCCAACTTCAGAAGGCAATATTTGCAAAAGAAGAATCCGCCTCCCATTCTCGTTGCCCTCCTCACAGCACGCCAACGTCTTCTCAACGCTCCTCTTCACGCGTCCATCCTGGTGCGTACACTCACACACACACAAACGCTTCATTCAGATGAAGAACCGGCCGGCAGAGGCTCTTCTCTACCGCCCCGCGCTGAAGGCGTGGAGAAGAAGCTCCACGGGTTCCATCGTTGCTGTTGCTGCCCCTCTCAGCCCTTCTTCGTCTCTCGTAGTATCTCTGCGATGGCTGCACGCCACACCGATCCATCCGCATCGCACTGCCTCCTCTTCCGCCTTGTTTCACACAACTCCCACATTTTCTGCGCCGCCTCCACCGCTACACACGGCTGCTGCTAGAAGTAGTAAGAGCCCAGCTAGTAGCGAGCGACCGCGTACGTTTGAGCTCCCCCAGCCGCGCTCGCACAGCCACGAAGGACTGGCCTTCTCCAACTGCCCGCTGTGCCACGCACCGGCCATCCACCTGCGGGAGATGAAACAGCACCTTCTCGGCGTACACAAGGGTGTCGTGGAGGACGCGCAGTACGAGCGGGCCTGCGAGGCCCGACTGGCGCTGTATGAGTCCATCATCGGCGTCCCGCTGCCCCGGCCCGACGAGGCGGAGCACCGCCGCAAGGAGATGGAGAAGCAGGGCATGCAGCCGACCATCACCCCGCAGGGGCACTATCACTGCAACTGGTGCCTGATACGACAGAAGCCGTTTCCGACTCGCGATGCCTTTCTCAAGCACGTGGCCATGAAACACCCCGAGCTCGATCTTGAGGAGGTGGAGAGAGTCGTGCCGGTGCCGCAACAGGGATCCTCCTCTTCCAGTGCATCGTCATCGTCCTCTGCTGCTGCTGCTGGGGCCTACGCAACCATTCCAGTCACGCCGCATGGGAGTACGATGGGCGGGGCAGCCCGAGGTATGCCTGGCGCCCAGGAGGGCCGGCAGGGCAGCGCCTCGCCGCCCACGCCAACACGCCGTCTGGCGGGGGTCAAGCCGTTGACGCAGCCAGCGGCGGACGACGTGGCGAAGCGGCGGGCCGCTGCCGCTGCCCTGCCGGCCCGGCAGCTGGGAATTCAATTTCCACGCCACTTGGGCGGCGGTGCGCCGCGGGAAGCGGCGAGCAGCAACAAGGCGCTGGAGGAGGAGCTGCGGACAGAGGCCGGCGCCGTCGGCTCGTCGCGGCCCGGTGCCAGCGCCGCCGCGCAGCGCCGGGCTCAGGCTCTCTCCTTCGGCCCAGGTCGCTTCCCGTGCGAGCTATGCGGGAAGATCATGGTCAGCGAGCTCGATCTTCTGCAGCACCTGGAGGGCCGCCACCCCGAGATCAACGCGCCGGGTGCCACGCCATCCCCCAGCATGAGCGTCATCTACAGTGATGCATCCGGGAAGCGCCACACAGCTGTGCCTCGCAGCCCGACCGCCATCGCCTCCATGTACGGTAAGGCAGAGTCCAAGTCTCCTGGCATGGGCGGCGCGCTGAGCAGCCAGATTGTCGTGTCGTGTGACTTGTGCTCCTCCAGCAAAGTCTATACCCTCGCGTCGGCCCTCTTCGCCCACATTCGCTTCAAACACCCCGCCGAGGACGCCGCCTACCACGTGGAGCGTCTGATCGAAGCCAGCAGGAACATCGCGGAGCGCTTCATCTGCTCGCACTGCAATAAGGCCTTCGCCACGGCGGATGCGCTGCAAGGGCACATCACGAGCAAACACCAGCCGGGGCCCCCGGTGGCCACACGGAATCCGCTCACCGCGGGTGTACTGGGAGTGGTGGCGGAGAAGAACCAGTGGTGGTGCAACGAATGCGAGAAGGGGTTCAAGAGCGGCCGGGCGCTGCTGGGCCACAAGGTGTCGAAACACCTACACGACATGAAGAGCCACAACTGCCCCGCATGCAAGCGTGTCTTCACCGACGTCTTTTCACTGGAGGAGCACATGAAACTGATGCACCCCACCCTCTCGATTGAAGATCTCGGCCTGGTGGCGGGGGTGTTGTGCAGCGACTGCGATCGCCGCTTCCTGGAGGTGAAGGATCTGCAGCAACACCTTCTGCGGCACCATCCAGGAAAAAATACCGTAACAAAACAGGCAACCGTCGTGACGACCAAGGGCTTTTCTGATCCGTCTCGCCGCAGCACCGTGCCAATGCCAGGCGTCGCTGCGAACAACACCCCCAGGCGAGCCGCGGCAGCAGGAGCGAACCCCCAGGCGGGAGGGCCGGCGCCGAGGTCGGTGCCGCGTGCGGTGGCGAGAACTGGAAAAATAGCTCCCCCAAACCCAAGCCCAAACCCGCCACGAGAGACGGCGGAGACCGCCGCCCAGCCAGCTACCTCCGCCCCACGAAAGGTGGCCCGTCGTAAGGTCGCCTAACACAAAGAAGATGATGATGATGATGCAGACGATCAACACCTACCAATCCCCCTTTCCCCCCTCTCCCCTCTTGCAGCGCCTTCATCTTCTACATTTTGAATGGTGGTGATGGATGGAGCGGAGGAGGAAGAGAAAAAGAGCGGGCGGCACGTCCATGACATACCGGCAGCGGTGCGACTACGGGCACAGGACACACACACACACACACCGTCGACCAGACGAGAAAAAAAAAAAAAACAAAACAAAAGAAGGTCGGAAGGACCCGTTTCACACAAGATTGTTTTTTTTTTTTCTAACACACAGATGCATACACATAACATACACATTTACCTGCTCGCCACGGCACCAGCGCCATGTCACCGACGTTCAGCGGAAGGGTATGGTAATGACCTACCTGCACCTTTGGCATTGTATGCTCTTGCTACCCCTCCCCCTCTTCTCCCCCTCTTCTGTCTCTCTCTCTGTCTCTCTCCCCCTCCCTGTCTCTGTCTCTGTCTTACACATTTTCTCTATGACTATACTTTTCTTTTGTTCAAATACATTTCTGTAGGAACATTTGGGAGAGTTCCGCGACGCCCCCTAGCCCCCCTCCTCCAATTGTAATCCTCGTTCTCCGTCTTCTTTGGCTGTAACACAAAGAAGACGAAGGAGAAGGACAACGGATTATTCCCCTTCGGCTGGCGTCGATCAATACACACATCAGTAGTTTACGATTGAGCTTCTGTTTGCTGCAGGCACACACACACACACACCTTTGTTTACTTGCTGTACGCATCGTATTAAACGTTGGAACGTGTCGTTGGGCCGCAGCTCTCTAACACCTTTTTTCCTTTCTTTTTTCTTTCTTTTTTTACACTATATTTTCGATTCTTTACACACACACACCCACACACACTAGCTAGCTTGTTCCGCTGTTCCTCGCCCCCTCATCCGCTTTCGCCCACCAAACCGGTGCGGGTGTGCATGCGCTGCGATTGATTCAGTGGAACACCGCTAGGCTATACGAAGACTTCACCAGCTTCCGCTGGAGAAGGAAATCTCTTTCTTTTTGCTTCTTTTTCTTTTCGTTTTAATAAAAAAGTGTTATTGTTTGCTTTTTGTTTTCTTTTATCGTTCTCTAAACCGGCGTGCCTTACGATATCCCGTCGTCATCAAGTGCATATTTTGTGGTGGTGAAGCGTCGCAATTTTTTTTTTTTTCTCTCCGTCCTTGTTGTTGGTTCTGGGTGCTGTGCTCCGTGGACGATAGAGACTCCTCTCCGCCACCAACTATAACACAACCACCGTCTGCACAAGGACACCGACCTCCTCTCCTCGCACACAAAAGAACAACATCTCACCAGCTTCTTCTTTTTTTTTTTAAATTCTTTTCCTCTTTATTTCTGGGAGAAACGACGGAAGGTGGATCTTCAGTACAACACAGCTCGAGAACAGAGAAAGAAAAAAAAAAACAAAAAACAAAAACAAACGAACACAATTATTCACTTTAAAAAAAATAATAAAAAAAACAAAGGAGTGAAACTAATAAATCTCAAGAACACCAATAAAAAGGGGAAAAAATAAACGAATTGTGAGGCAAAGGAGCTGCGCTTACGCAGAGCAAAAGATACGGTGAGAAGGAGAGGAGCGAGCGTCTTGTTTCTTTCCCTTTCCATACGCACACGGACCCTGTGGTGTCGGTAGTATGAGCAGCCCAGCGTGGAACCTGAGGGGCCATGGTCCCTTGAACACAGCTGGAGCGGTCAGCGCCATCTCCTTCGACCCGGAGCTGGAGATGCTGTGGGTGGCAGACCAGTACGGCGTTCTGTCCAGCTACACGATGCAGAGCCAAGCCGAAACACAAACCTTTAGCCTCTACAGCTGCTTTAGTGCCACCGGGGTCCACTCGCCAGAGCACATTGGCTTCTACGGGTCCGGCTTGAATTCGCTCGTTACCATTGCGGAGCGTGAGGCGATCCGTTTCTTCAAGAGGGGTGGTGTGCTCATTCTGTATCAGGCGCTTCCTCAGGATACGCAGCCTTTCATCGATCACATGCGAGTGTATCAGCCCGAGAACACGATCTACTACACGGGCACCAAGGGCCTTACGCAGATGCGCCTTACCGAGGACTCCACCCCCATGTGCCAGTCTGTCCCGTATGAAAATACGAAGATTGATTCGCTTTCTGTGTGCAAGTCGTATGTGGGGACGGGAACAGGGAGCGGGACGGTGGTACTACGAGACCGACGGGATCTTTCCGTCGCTGCGCACATCACGGCGTCCCGGAGCGGTGTGAAAGCCACAGAGCTGAAAGAAGAGACGCTGCTGGTGTCGTACACGGAGCGCAGCACCCCCACCGTGAAGATTTTTGATCTGCGAAATGCTAGTGAGCCCCTCTACACGCTGGTGCTCACCGGAAGCGACAACCTGCTGACAGGGACGACGTCCATTCACCATTTCCACGATAGCTTCGCACCGCACACGGAGTGGGCCTTTGTTCTTGCCTCGCAGAACTTACACTTGATACAGCTCAACGACACCGAGACGGGCATGCCCGTGACCACCTCGATGCCTCTCGACGCGGAGGGAACGTGCTTTGCCGTCTCCCCATCGTGCACCTGCGCCGCCCTCGGTACGGACCGAAGCTACTTCACCACCTACGGTCATCCGCTCACCCGCAACGACTTCATTATGTCCACCGCCATGCAGCCCCCGCGGCCGGTGAACCCGGGCTACATGCAGAGCTGGGCCGAGGCGGACGTCTCGACCGGGTTCGACGAAACCGTCCCGGAGGACGAGCTGGCGTCTCGGTGGCCGGAGCCGCACTACATGATTCTCACTGTCCCGCAGAAGCTGCACTGCGTGGAGAAGGAGTGCACCACCACCGTTCACAACCAGTGGGGGCTGCAGCGGTCGGACAGCTACCTCCCGGATCGCAAGGACAATCTCGCGGCCCGCATTCCAAATCCGTACCCCTTCAACACCATGCTCGGTGAGGACCCCACCAAGGCGCAGGAGATTCTGTTGGAGCTGCGAAGGGAGCAGAAACGTAAGCTCAAGCTCCCGCCTCGCACCGGCGGACACGGCGACGACTACGCGCAGATGGACGAAGCCCAGATTTTCTACGCCACGCACCACAAGGTGGCCTGGAAGGCGTACAATGAAATACCGCATAAGGTGATCGGTGTCGACAATAGTTATCCCGAGTGCTGGCTGAGCTCTCTGCTGCAGTGCCTGTTCCTCTGCCAGCCACATGAGTTCCCGATTCGAAAGATCATCCTTCGCCATCTCTGCCGCCGCCAGTACTGCGTGACCTGCGAGATCTCCTTCATCTTCTCCAACATGCTCGTGGCGGCCGCCAGCCAGCACGGCTCCAAGGACTCCGCGCTGCCCCCCATTGTTCAAATGAGCCACCTCCTTCGAACGATGGCCCAGCTCCCGGCCTTTGACGGCATCTTTGACAAGCCAAAGTCCCGAGACGACGCCGTGGCAAAGATCCACGCCTGCCAGCGCGCGCTGCTCAAGCAGCTCCACCGCGACTTGCAGGACCAGCGCGATTACCCATTCATGAACTTCCCCATGCCCTCCGACGACTACCGCGACAGCATCGCGACATACTTTGGCACCGAGTTCCAGTCCAGCACCGCCCACCGCATCGACCCCCGCTTCTACTGGGAAGTGCCCGGCTCAGCGCTCAAGGTGGATGAGGGCCTGCAGCACCTCCTCAAGGAGATGGAGAGGAGCCAAGAGAAGGTCAGCATCACCCGACTGCCGCTCATCATTGTTCTTCTGCTCAACCCCGAGCATTCGCACCTGAAGCCGCCACTAAGCCTCAAGATCTCCAAGTACAACGGGGAGGACTTCAACTACATGCTGAACAGCAACGTGATCCACCTGGCCGATGATGTGGAAGATATTGGAAATTTCGTCAGCCACCAGCGCATCAAGGACGACACCTTCTGCCTGGTGAACGACTACCGGGTGACGCAGCCGATGCCGATGCGGGACCTGGAGCAGCTCGTGCCGGCCCTTCGCTCCTACACAGCCGTGGTGAGCTACTACGCCTTGAGTCAGCTCACCGCCCCCGCCTTCGCCAAGAATGAGGACAACCGCGCGCGGAACATGTGGGAGGTTCTGGGTCCGCTGCTGATCAACGACATATTCGCTACACCGCTGCAAATCAACAAGTCTCAGCAGTTCCGTTCCCCGTTGAAGAGTCATCTAGAGATCAAGCCGGGCCAGCTGGTGGCGATCGACGCGGAGTACGTGGTGCTCAAGTGGGCCAAGCGCTACGACGACCAGGACTTCATGCCAGCGAACTCCATTCGAAAGCCGCACATGGCGCTGGCTCGTGTGAGCTGCATTCTGAGCACGGAGCCAGGGGATGAGCGGACCATTATGGATGACTACGTGCACACCCCGGAGGAAATCGAGGATTATGTGACAAAGTTCAGTGGCATTCGCCCCGGCGACTTGGATGCCGTGCACTCCACCAAGTCCCTGACAGCGCTCAAGGCAACGTACCTCAAGCTTCGCGCCCTCGTGGATGCCGGCGTGATCTTTGTGGGCCACGGCCTCGCGCAGGACTTTCGCGTGTGCAATATTGTGGTGCCCAAGCGTCAGATCATCGATACGCTGCTGCTCTTCTACAAGAATGGATCCCGGTACATGTCTCTCAAGTTCCTCGCCTACCACCTCCTCAACGAGAAGGTGCAGGAGCAGGAGCACGACTCCATTGAAGACGCCCGAACCTCGCTCCGCCTGTACCGCGCGTATGAGCAGCTCAAGGCCAACGGGACGTTTGAGGCTCGATTGGATCAACTCCTCAAGAAGGGCGCCGAGACGAACTGGTACGTGCCAAGCACAAAGCCGAACGACACGATGATAGAGCATGGACTGTCCTCCCCGCTCTCCGCCGGATCCGTGTAGACGTGTAGACCCCAGGGGATTAACGTAGATGGAGATGCAGCAGCCAGAAGAAAAAGAAGAAAAAAAAGGAAAAGAAATCAAGAAGAATTAGCCAAGGTCGGTGTGAGCGCAGAGAAGGACTAGAGGCTAATGCGCCACTTCCCCCCACTCGGAACGGAGTGCAGGCACTGCTACACCTGCCAAACGTTCTCTCGCCAAGAGGAGCTGCAGTGTGTGCTACGCGGAAGACAAACATAAGTTCGATCGCATTTATAAGTTCCTGTTTGCTTTTTCCCCCTTTTCTTTTTCTTTTTTTTTTGGTGTGTGCCAAACGCTTGGGTGTGTGTTTTTGTTGTCGTGCCGACGACAAGGAGGAGAGATCAGGAATGACGGCGAGGTGAAGTGCTTCTACGACAGTAGGCTGAGAACGACGAAGAAGAAAAAAAAAGAAAAAAAAGAGCAAAAGAGTTGATGAAGGAGCTCGCATGCTCGTACTCCACACAGAATCATCTCAACTCGGACCGCCGCTTTGGCGTTGAAGAGATGTGTTGATAAGGAGGTCCAGTCAGGGGAAGCGAAACAAAAAAAAAAGGAAAAGAAAAGAAAAGAAAAGAAAAAAAAATTAATCAAAACAAAAAGAAGAAAGACGAGAACCTCAGAAATGAGCAAAGATAAAAAAAAAGATGGAGAAGCTTTGCATAGAGAATACTTGACAAATATGCGCACGGGATTCCCCCCCCCCCCCCCTCCCCCAAGTAAAATAAATAAGTTTGGTGGTATGTCTGTGTACCTCTGGGTTGTCTTTCGGCAAGAGAGAGAGAGAGAGAGATGTGCTCGTATAGGTGTATGCGTATGTGTTGATGTGTGTGTAGGATACGAGATAGAGTAAATGGGTATTGCTCTCATCGATGCACACACACCTACCATAGACATTGTATTTCACTTTTATTACCATTCTTCTTATTATTTTTCTTTCTGCGCGTTGTTATTATTATTTTTTGAACTTTGTATTCTTCTGCCCAAAGCCCCTTTTTTTTTTGTTCTTATCGTTTCTTTGGATGATCATCTTCCTATATCCCGTAATCCAAAAAAAAAAAAGTACCCCCCTCTGTGTGGGCCTCCTGATCCGTCCTATTGCAGATGTCTATTATCTCGTGGTGGTGTCTGCCCATTGGTTCCCCTTTTCTCGCTCCCTCCTCCTCTTCCTCTTGTCGTTTCTGCGTACAATTTCATCTTTTTTTTTTTAATGCGTGTGATGCGATAGAACGATAGTTCGCTCGTTGTCTCTGGGTGCTTTCTCTCTTGCGGTGGTGGATGCTGTAACGAGCAACAACGCAGATTCAGATTTTGGAGATACGTACCTATTGCCATTTTTTTGTCTGAAGAAAAAAAGATTCAAATATTTATTTCTAGATAGTGAACACACGCCCTACTGCTCTAGGACCAGTCATGCCTTCCCCAGCCGTCGCCCCTGGGATCCAGCCGCTGCCCCCCGGGGCACCGCGCTACAAGCGGCCGTACGTCTCCCCGGCTGGTGTCACGGTGTCCTACGAAGAGGACTTCGTCAAGCAGCATCACCTCGAGTGCGATGGCCTTTGCCTGCACTTCTACCAGATGCTGCAGAAGAAGGTCGTGGGGAGGGAGCAGGCGCTGGAGCCCGTGTGCATCCCAGAGACAGTTGTTTTTGAGCACAACTTCCCCCAGGCGTGGTTCAGCTACGATGAGGAGAACCACGAGCTCATCAAGAAGCCAGGCAAGATGCTCGATGCCGCCACCATGTTCGAGTTCTTCAGCATGACCCCTCCTGGCATCAAGGGTCCCCAAGGGGGTACGGTGGTCGCCCAGTTTCTGCACATCTCCGTCCCGATCGAGGCCGAGTGGGCAAATGTCATGACACGAAAGGAGCGCAAGGAGCACGTCTACGCCGGCCAGCACGTCACCTACGTGGAGTTCTTCACCGCGGAGACCCTCAATAACTTTCTGTTTGGTCAGCATCGCAAGCCCAACGGTGTGCTGCAGCGGTTCGTGGTGCCCAAGGGGCAAGGGATGAGCCGCAAGAACATGCAGATCCAGATGATATGGACGCCTGCAATCACCGCAGCTCATATGCGAGTGAACCGGTTTCGTATTGACGATGGTACGGTACCGTTTAGTGATCGACTCTCCACCTACGACGGTGCCCCACACCTTAGCCAAGAGCTCATTGTAGCCGATGAAACAAAGAACTCGCTGGATCGCATCTGCAAGGACATCGCGGAGCATTTCCACCGCACCGAGAAGAAGCGCCTCTCTCGCCTGCTGCTCTACTTCAAGACAGACGACATGAATCGGCTCTGGCTGATGTGGTGCGGCGGCCTCCGTGTGGAGCCCGATGCCCTGAGCCCAAACTTTCAGCGCGTGCCGCTGATGCTGCATATGCGAAAAGAGATTTTGGATAAAAACACGACGACCATCAACCGCCTCGAGAACCGCCGTCGGCGCCAGAAGCAGCTCCTCTCTCTGGACTACGAGCTATTCAATATGACGCAGGACACGCAGTTTGCCATGACCATCAACAACACACACCGGCGCCAGGCGAAGTCGCTCAATATGAGGGGAATCGCCCAGCTAAAGCTCCGCGAAGGGCACTGCGACCCTCGCCGGAACCCAAACCACCCGCTGCACGAAAGTTTTATTCGAATATGCGACGATAGCGATATGCACACACGCCCCGACCACCTTGGTCGAAGCCGAGAAGAAGCGGCGCTGGAGGAGGAGCGGAGTCGCATCAGCGCGCGGACGTCCCATCTGCTGGACTCGGAACTGGATGATGCGGCCATGGCGGAGAAGGTTCAGAAGGAACTCGTTGCCTTGGCGATGGATTCCTGGTACGCCATGTACAGCTCCACCCTCTCGCTCCACCCGAACTTGATGCCCACATCGCAGATGGAGATTGCCCCACCCCTGGCGTCGGCTGGCGGCGTCCTCCACGCCGATGAACAGGAAGAGCTCACTCGAATCCTCCGCATCTCTCGCGACGAGGCGGACGCGGCCGGCCCGGCGGCGGCGGAGGCGGCGGGCCACGGCCGTGCTGGAGCTGGAGACGCCCTCGAGCGGTACAGAGCCGATGAAGGGGTACTGGGTACCGCCCGCCGGCTGGATCGTCCTTCGGCGCAGGTGCAGCGTGAAGTGGAGCTCTTTTTTGATCAGCTCTTCCAGATTCGGGGCAGCGAAATCGTGGACCGCTGCCTGGAGGACTTTGGATCGTATTTTGAAGATTATTAAAAAAAAAGAGAGAGAATAAGGCGTGAGAGATAGATAGACAGGCACCGTCGCGAGCAGATCATCATGATGCAAGCGAGGTATGGACAAGTTGGATGCTGTCTGCCTCGCTCTCCTTCTTTTTCCCTTCTCCTGCAGACGGGGAAGTTTGTGGAGAGGGCGACAAAATCCTTTTATTTATCCATTATCTATATATAGAGAACTTATTGCCATAGAAATACTAAAAGAAAAAAAAAAGAAGGTGAGCTATGACATCGGCGAGAGTGATAGGCCGCAGGACACATTTTTTTTTCTTTGTGTGATGATTTGGAGGAAGAGAGATGGTGCGGCCCCATTGCCGAAGAGTGGAGTGGAGGTAGGCGGATGCGGTGGAACTGGGCAGAGAGAGAGAAGGAAAAGGAGAAGAAGAAATAGGGGCTGGAGCAGCACTTCCCAGGACAACCATAACCACACTTGTGGATCCCCACACACACACACACTAATTTATTTCTATAGAAACGCGAAGGCGGATACGAGCATTCCCATCCATTGCCAGATGGAACGACAGGGATGAGATGGAGAATGAAGGAAGGAGTGGGAGGGAATGTTGTCCGCGTCGTCGCATTACACAGATGAACGTGGATTGGAAAAGACGAACGCCGCACGCTCTTCTTATCCAGCTTTACCCCTCCCCTCCCCTCCTGTTCTCTTCGTTGATGGTGCCTGGAGCTTGATATTTTGTGTTCCGTGCTTTGCTGTACCTTCGATTCGACCATATATATTCCAGGCTTAGCAACCTCTACCGCTTCGCTCCTGGCTGTGGAGAGATATCCTTCTTTCCAACAACAACAACAGCAGCAATGAGGAACTGCCCTGCTGGCGTTATGCTGAAGAGTATTCAGCAGCGATGAAGACCTTTATCGGACGTTGCTTTCTGTTGTTCCCTTCCCTTCCCTCTTTTCCACCACATCACTATTCTCTCTGCATTTGCAACCGTTTCGATGGAATTGCATCCACCCGCAGTACAAAGTAAAAAGAAAAGAAAAAGAAAAAGGGAACAACAACACTAAACAGGTGGAACAAAAAAAAAAGGAAGAAGAAACCGTAAAGGCGTCCGTCCAGCTCTGCATCATTTTTATTTAAAAAATCGTTTAGAATTCTGCACCACGCCCCGACGTCCACCAAGCATCTCCTCTAACAAACAAACAAAGGTTTTCTCCGTATCGCTGTATCCGCTGCACGACGGCTCCAGCGCGCAGAGAAGTCGCCCAGCGATAAGACGAACAAGAGAGACAAGAGAGAGGGGACCCCCTCCTCCCTCCTCCCTTATTTGCTCATGGAGTTCATTGGCGGAAAGGGTGTGGAGCTACCGCTCCGCACCAACACCCCGCGTGTCGACCCCACGCCAAAGCGCCGCGGCTATACGGCGTTCGAGGCCGAAATAGAGAAGAACATCCTTGTCGTCCCCAGAGCCGCGGAGGATGGCGAACAGGCGCCGGTACCGCGGCTGAAGGTGGTCCGCGTGCCGCTTGTGCCGTGGGACGTTCACGCTGCTGTGGCCTTTCGGTGTAGTCTTGGTGCGGCCGCGCTGGCGACGGTAGTCGATATCTTCGCCCTCTGGCGCGGCGTTGATCCTTCGGCCTCCCACGGCCCGGCGGCGACGGCAGCGCCGCATCACGTGGTGAAACCGGAACAAATGTCGAGCTGGCGGGAGGCGCTGCTGAGGGGCCGGCACCACTTCCCAACGATACCGCACACACTCTTCCGCTCGACGCTCTCGTACGGCAGCGAACTTGGCCTCTTTATTGTCTTCCGTCACCTGCTGCGGCGTGCGGCGGGGCTGCACTCGGTCGTCTCACGGGCAGACGCCTCTTCCGCCTCGTCCTTGTCCAACGCGGTGCCGCAGACGGTGACGCTCACCCCCTCCCTCGCCATTGCCCGGCACGTGCGGGATCCGGAGGTGTGGTGCGGCCTTCTCGCCGGGGCAGCCGCTGGCGCCGCCTGCGCTGCCGTGGCGCACCCGTATCGTGTGCTCGACGCCACCTCCCGGGCGGAGCCCAGATTTCGCACTCCCATGGATGTGCTGCGCGCCGGCCTGGCGGAGCAGCCCGCCATGCTCCGGCGTGGTCTGCGGCAGGGCTTCGCCATGGCGACCGTCGGCGGAGCGATGCAGTGCGGCGTACAGTTCGGCGGCTACCAGATGCTCCGGGAGGACGGCGTCTACCGCCACCCCGTCGTCTTCTTTCTCTATTGCTACGTTGCCGTCCTCGGCGGCGCACTCTGCCGCTACCCATGTTTATCCTTGCGGCAGCACTGGCACCAGCTCTATATGATGCAGCCCATTGCCCCCGTCGTGAGCAGCAGCAGCCGTGCGGGTCTGTGGGCGGCATCCAAGGAGGTGGCGGTCACCGGCCGAGCCGCCTCCGCCCACGCCCATCCGCAGTTTCAGCGCCGCTACGTGTCGTATTGGTCTGTGCTCGACAGCCTCCGCCGCAACGGGGGCATCACGCGCCTCTACGACGGTTTCTTCGCCTCCCGCCCAATGCTGAGGGCGGTGCCCACAGCGGGTCTGCTGTACATGTACGACTCGCTCATGCGATCCACCGCTGAGCGGCTGCACCCCGGCCGGCGGGCCGTGCCACAAGCATCGCAGTCCCTGACGGCGATGCTGCCAGCGCGGCGCCCACTACCAGCCTACGAGTTCCCCACCCCGGAGGATCGCCGCCGTCAACGCCGAGAAGCCGCGGCAGCGCGCTAACACAAGAGCAGATGGGAGTATCCGTGGCCCAGCCCATATACCGGTTCACGGTGCCCGGTGTATCCTATATCCCGGAGTAGGTGACGCTTTGTTTCTGAGCACAGTTCGGAATCTTTCACAGGCGTTATTGGTCTTGTGGAACCATCTGGCAGCCCCGAGCTGTTCTTCTTCTTATTCACCAGATGACGAAATGGAAAAAATAGCGCGGGGCAACATCAACAACCAAAAAAAAAAAAGTCGTGTTGGTCCGCACCGGTCAGGTCCCTCACTGAAGTAAAAAGAACAACAACAACAACAGCAAAACAATAATATTTCCAATCACATCTGCAGTGTCGTTGAGGATGGTGTATGTATGCTTGCCTGTGCCACCCTCCCCTCCCCTCTCTCTTATTGCCTTTCCATTAGGTGCGTCGCAGACCGCCAGTGGACACATCATTTTTTTTTCCTTCTTTTCTCTTTCTCTCTCTCTCTGTGTGTGTCCTTTTCTTTTGGGTTGGGGCCAGCACTATCTCGTGTGGTACGTTCGTTGCACCCTTTGACTTAAAAGGGGAAGGTGGGGGCCTTGTTCGTTGCCTGCATCCCCCGCACCGACTGTGATTGTTGTTGCGATTAGTACTATATATTCTTTTCTTGGTCCACCTTTTTCTGGCTTTATTGCTAATTCTTTTTGGAGCATTCAACAGCTTCTTTTTAAGTTTTTAAGTTTTTTTTTTTTCTGTGGTGGCGTTGTGTTTCCTTTTCTCACGTGCTAAAACGATCACTTTTTTTTTCTGCAATTCATAAGAGAAACTTGTATTTCTTTAGACAATTGTTGTGTGCATCCATTGAATAATAATTATAATAATAATAATTATACACGTTTTATATACGTAGTGATATATAGCAGTACCTTCTATCTAACGAGGTAGGACGCCACACATCACACCAGATTCTTAAGTTTGGTCCACGAGAGGCGGTGGGACGTCGGTTCCACTTTGGTGGGACGGAGTCAGCGGCCGACATACCGTACGCAAGGCGCGTGGTGCTGGACCCCTCCATAGCGATCGGTTTTCAAGGGCTACCTAATATCTAAAGTTTTTTTTTTTTCTTCTGCGGAAGAAAGAGGATTAGAAGGGAAAGAGCAAAGGAAGGCGAGATAGAAGGCGTAGTACAAGACCCCCAAGTAAGTGCAGCGACGAACACGAAGCACTTGTGCTGCTAGGAGCGTATAACCTAAACCGACGTTGCTATTTCCCTCGTACCTGAGCACATTCACACAGACAGAGAGAGAGAGAGAGAGATTCCGTTTCTCCATCAAGCACGACGTGTATTAATTAGAACCAAGAAAACAAACAAACAAACAAACAAACAAACAAAAAACAAGTAGAAAAAAAAAACGAAAACACCTTTACAATTCCCTTCTTTTGTTTTGTTAGACACACAGAGTCGTCCCGCGAGAGGTGAAGAACGACCTTCCCCGCATAAACATAACTAACAACGCGTTTGATTGGACATTAGGACAGATACAGAGAGACTAGAGAAGCAAATACCCCCACCCACACACACACCCACGAGGAGATATTTATTCAAACGCATTCATTGATAGCCAACTGTCCTTGAGCAAAGGGCAGAGGAACCATCGAGCGTCCCCTTACGAAACAAAATCCCACTTAAATAATATCCAGTCATAACGAATTTCTACGAAGTGAAACGAAAGATTATTATTATTATTATTTTTTTCGACTTTTTTTTTGCTACAAAAGAAAACCCATAGCACCCGGAGCGAGAGAGAAGCATATCTTTATTGCCCTTCACCCGCACGAAAGGGCGAGCTCTCCATCTGTCGCTCTAGGTTAGAAAGGTGCACAGACGCGAGAGAGGTTCCTTTCGAGGCACGACGGAGAAATTTTCGGGGGAAAAAAATAATAACAGCAAGGAAAATACTTTTAGTGAATTTCCTATTAGTGTTATCACTAGTTTCTATATCAGGAACGTGTTCTTCATCCCCTTCACAGCCACCCACTCGCGAGAACGCAGCAATAAGGTTCCACAGAACGGGGTGGAAGTAGGTCTCCAGAAGCAAATCTCGATACAACACACAGACCCCCCCCCCCTCCTCCTCCTTTTTCTTTTTTCTGCTTGGAGTGAGAGAGAGCGAAGCCAGAATCCTCACAGCGGTGCCATACATAAGGGATCAGGAGCGCGAAGGGCCAATATGAATTTTCTTCGCAATGCGGTTAGTCATACGAGGCTTAACTATCGCATCTCCCGTGTGGTGGGTGAGGCAGTGGGAGAGCAGCAGATCGCCTCGGCCCGGGAGGAATGCGTTGCCCTGGCCGAAGAGTTCCCAGAACAGCTGCTCACCACCCTCAGCACGTTCCTGACCCCCAGCCATCCAGCCAAGGCCGTTCGGGGCTTGGAGCTGCTGGAGTACCTCGTGCAAAGCTGCAGTCGAGCCTTTCACGTGGCGCTGGCCAAGTGCCACCCTGCGCAGCAAAAGCTTCTCGGTCTAGCCATGCATCGGTGCGGCAGCGATCGCCAGCTTCGCGAAGCTCAGCGGCTGGCGCGGCTAACGATACTAGAGTACTCCCGCATCTTCATGGCCGATCCTGATCTGCAGCGCCTGGCCACCCTCGCCGGCCTCTTCGAGTCTCAGACCCGCCGCAGTCTCCTGCGCTGCCTCAACGTGCAGATGCGCCACGTCGCCTTCACCGACCCGCGCCCGGCGGACGTCATTCTCATCTCACCCCGCAAGCCAGAGGCGGCCAAGACGCTCGGGTTCTCCAGCTCTGGCATGCCGTATACTTCGCTGCAGGAGTTCTTTGCGGCCCGGGTGGATAAGGTGGAGCCGCCTGGTATGTGCAAGCAGCCGCTGCCCAAAAGCCTCACCTCTCCGCAGCGCTGGACGTGCCAGGCGTGCGGCCTGGTGAACTCTCCCATGGCCCTCCTCTGCTCCGCCTGCGAAACCCCTCGGGTCTTCGAGCCGGACAGGGAGAAAGAGGCAGCGGAGACAGAGAATCATCATGAACCACCACAACAGGAAAAGGAAGGGACTGAAGTCACACATGTAGATCCCGCGGTGGGCAGCAGCTCATCTTCTCCCGCAGCGGAGAAGATCGGGCCGGAGGAGAACAGGGGCCGCATGACGTTGTTTACGGGTGCCGACCACGACGACCCGCCGCCGATGCAGTTGGAAGGGAAGAGGCTGGTACAATCCGACGGGGATGCCAGTTCGCTCTCCGCCACAACGGTGGGCAGCGGCGGTACGGGCAGTGGAAGTGAAAGCGGTGGCGATGCGCACAGCGTGGAAGCGACGTCAGGGGCGTGATTCATAAGGTGAAAGGCGAGAAAGAATCAGCGTTGGTTGTTACCTTTTTTTTTTCTTTGCCTTTTCTTTCGTGAAGTGCGTCGACAACACTCCTGGTGGGTTCTGCGATCCAAAGACCCCCAAAAAATACTTCGGAACATGAAGACATAGATGACACAACGAGATCCCTTCCCCCCACACCACACCACACCACACCACACACACAAAAAAAAAATAAATAATCGAACAGACGGGGTAGTTTCCTCTCTCTCCTCTCATCGAGGAAGCAAACAAACAAACAAACAAACAAAAAAAGCAAAACAATACAAAACAGAAAATCACAAACACCAATCTCTGCATCCAACTCCGAGCCAGATGGATGGATCCTTGGGTGAACGTGAGGCGTATTGAACCGCACCCTTGGAAGACAGCAGGAAATATCTTCATGCAGATCTTGTTGTTTGTACGAATCTTGTGAATCTTGTGATCATCGTTCTCGTTTGCTTCTTCTCTGTTCGCCTACCTTAAAGCAGTGGCCTAAGTTGTTGTGGTTGCGAGAAGAATAACTACTTTAACGACGCACACATCGTGCGGGGAACGTTATTTTTACCACTTTCCTAGTACCCCTTCGATAGAATAGATCTATCATCTACCCTCTCCCTCCCCAAAGGCTTTGCTTCCTACTGAAATTTGTTTCTTGCACCTCCAAACGCAACAACAACAAAAGATTTAGAAGATCAGAAGATATATATATATATATATATATATATATATATATATATATATATATAGGTAGACAGAGAGAGAGATAGATAGATAGATAGATACAGCGAGCCAATCATGCCCAAGGAGCAGCGCCCTGTGCCGATGGGGGTGATCACCGCTCCCAGTACAATCGCCACACGGAAACTAAAGTTTTCCACCAACGTCATCACGCTAGGGAAGAGCGCAGCGGACCCCAAGGTGAGTGGGACAGGCAGCGCGGCGGGCGGCAAGGCCCAGGCGGAGAGGCGGAAGAAGATCAAGAAGGGCTCCGTCGACACGGGGGGGCACCAGTCCGGCATGGTGTTTAACAAGGGGTTTGGCCAGCACATCCTGAAGAACCCTCTTGTGATTCAGGCCATTGTCGAGAAGGCGGCGATTCAGCCAACAGACATCGTCCTTGAGATTGGCCCGGGTACAGGTAATCTGACGGAGCGCTTACTACTGGCATGCAAGCGAGTCATCGCCTTCGAAATTGATCCGCGAATGGTGGCGGAGCTCACGAAACGCTTCCACGGCACGCCGCTGGCGTCGAAGCTGCAAGTTGTGCGGGGGAACTGTCTGGAGCAGGAATTCCCGTACTTCGACCGTTGCGTCGCCAACGTACCGTACGCCATTTCGTCCGCCCTCATCTTCAAACTACTGAAGAATCCGACGTTCAAGTGCGCGGTGCTGATGTTTCAGCGCGAGTTTGCGCTTCGGGTCTGCGCGCAGCCCGGCTCCGAGGCGTATTGCCGACTCTCCGTCAATTCGCAGCTCCTTGCCCGCTGTAGCCACTTGATGAAGATCAGCAAGAATAGTTTCAATCCGCCCCCAAAGGTGGAGTCCAGCGTCATCCGCATGGATCCGAAGCACCCGGCCCCGGATGTGGACTTTGAGGAGTGGGATGGGATGGTAAAGCTCATCTTTAACCGCAAGAACAAAAAGGTCTCCTCGGCGTTCAAGACCAAGACATCCCTGCAAGCCCTGCGGGAGAAGTACGTTAGTTTTCGTAAGACAGAGGGCAAGAGTGATGCTGAGGCCGATATTAGCCCAGAGGCCTTCAAGACGCTGCTGGAAGGGGTTCTGCAGGACCCGATGTTTGAGAAGCGTGGCAGAGCGCTGGACGAGGCCTCCCTCATGGAGATGCTGGGCCACTTCACAAAGCATGGGATTCATTTCGTCTAGGCCTTTTCTTCCTCCTCCCTCTCCCCTTCATACACACACACACACACACAGACACACACACTCACTCACACAAAAGCTCGAAATGAGGCGCTAGGCAGATGTCGGTCGGAGCGTGGAGCCCTTCATAAACAGCGGAAAGGACGGGGGTGCGAATAACTTATAAATTACGCTTAAAACAAACAAACAAACAACAACAAGAACAAGAACAAGATATGATTGCTAAAAAGCGCAGGACCGGTACTATTATTGCTTTGCTGTCATCCTCTTCTCTATTTCGTTTTGCTCTTCTGTGGTAGTGACTGCTTGTTCTCTTTAAAGACAATTAAAAGTAAAACTTAAAACTTATATTAAAAAACAAAAAAAAAACAAACAAACGCCCTCGTAGCTAAACACTAACAACACATTTTCTTTCTTTTTTTATTATTAAAAAAATCTCAATTTTCTTCTCTCTTGTTTCTCCGTCTCTATCTTTCAAGCATCAATGCTCTCCTACAGCTTGGGCCGTCGTGCAGCTGCTCGGAGCCTTGCCTCCCACCCCGCGCTGTGGGCCGTCGCCAGCCCCCGCCTCCATGCCCTCCCGTCCACGTACCCTCTACGGCGGTTCGGTGCGGGATCGAGCCCCAATCGCTGGTCTTCCCCCTTGTGTTGTACCGCGCAGCGGCGCGCATACACGGACAAGGTGCTCATTGGCGCCTCGGCTGCGACCATCACGAGCTCCACTACCATCGCCCTCTTCCACCTCATTGTCACGCCCTTGTCGCTGAGCCTGTGCGTGGCCACAGTGGCGACGGCAGCCGTGAGCGGCTCGCTCACGATCATTGACGGCGGGGACAGCACAACGTCGCTGGGGGCCATCTTTGGGTTTATTATCGGGGCGATGGGCGGCTTCTACGGCAAGTCTCAGAAGGAGCCCTGGAGAAAGTAAAATAAAGAGAGAGAGAGAGAGAGAGAGAGAGAGAAGGAAAGGGACGGTGTTGGCGTGGCGTTGGATGCTTTTGGCACATCTGCATCCCATGATGATCATAAGTGGTGCCCGCCCATCCATCCGAGAGGAAGCGAGTTGGTCTTTGTACGGTATACCGGTGCTGACGCTGACGGTCTCTCCAGGGTGTCGGTGTATGGAGGACGGCCGCTCATCCCTTCAGTGCAGCCCTCATCCGTTTCCACGAGGTTCGAGTTTGTACACATCCGGCTACTCTCTTTCCCCTTCTCTCACGCAAGCCCAATGAAATATGATCCCTCTTTTTTGGTTTTTGTTCTGTGTGGATGCGAGTGGCTCGGTGCGGGAGAGAGTTGGAGTACCCATTGAGTAGAGGAACGCCCACACACGAATAATGATAGAGAAGAAGTACCAGAAGGAGTTTTTCCAGCGCATTTTTGAATCATAAGCGCTGAATGAAGACGCGGATGGAGCTTAGGATCGGTGTTCTTCCTGCTTCGGGTGACGCCTACTTGTAATTGGCCATCGCCGGTGTCACGTGCCGGTTACACCAGCGCGGGCACACACACACACACACACAAAAAAAAAGAACAACTACAGCCATAACCCTCTCCTCGACTACCGCAGCAGGGGTTGGTTGGGGTAGGAGGAGAGGAATAGCGGTGAAAGATGGTCTGTTCGGCAAGGCAGACAACGGAGCTTAGATGCGGGGAAGGGGGAGGTCTCTCTGAACGCACTGCGCTACAGCGGATACTTCTTCAGCAGACCTTAGGGTTCGGGTTTCTTCTCTTAAAGCAACAACAACAACAACAAAACATAAAAAAAAAAAAAGATATACCCTTATGCCTTGCCTTTCCATCTCGCGCCTGCATCCACCAATGAATAATATATACAACACTCTCTTCTCTTTCTTTGTGCTCTCCTCCGGTGATGAAGAAATAGTCAAAAAAGTTTTTTTTTTAAAAAAAAAAACAAAACAAAAACCCTATTATTATTATTATTATTATTACTATTATTATTACTGGTAGGAGTGTAGGTGTATTAGGAATGCCGCTTCGACCGTGCGTTCCCCTTTACCGGAGTGGTTTGCTGCGCCTCACACATACTTCGCTGCTAAATGCAGCACCGCCGCCAGGAAACCCACCGCACAGGAAAGAGCCGACAACCACCCCGTCGGTAGCGTCCAGCCTGGCTGCGCTGCGCTGCGCTCCCGCGTACCTCCGCCACGCCCCACCTACACAGTACCACACCATCTCCTCGGCACTTTCCGCCGGGCCACGGGCGGGTGGCCCACTCCCTGACGCGGTGGGGGCAGGCACGCCACCGCGCCCATCCCCTGCAGTCCTCCACGGAGATCGACACCCCCGGCGCCGCCACCGCACGCTGCTGCTCGACGAGGTGACGTGGCGCACTCCCTCTCCGTCCGCCACGGATGCCCCAGAAAATGGCCCCTTCCCGCACACCCGCGGGGTGTACCTGCTCTCCAGCACGACAAGTGCGGATATGGATTACACAAGCCCAGACGCCGCCTCCGCGCTCATTGGTCTCCCGCACATGGGCGTCAAGGACGACCTAGAGCGCTTTCTCGACGTCCACGGCGACAAGCTCAAAAGTCTACGCTCTGTGTGCCTTACAGAGGTGACCCCGTCTGCTGCTGTTGTTTGCCAGGCGCTGCAGCAGCGGTTCCCCCGCCTGGCGGTGTTCACCGCCGACTTCGGCCACGCCTTTCTCTGCAACGAGACCTTCTACCGCAACGTTCTGGAGGCACTGCACCTGCCCCCCTCCTGCACATGGTTGCGGGAGTGTGCGGTGGAGCCACTGCCCGACGCAGTGGTGCGACGTGTCCCGGCAGAGGGGTGCACGCTCGACCCGATAACCTTGTCGTTCTCCACGCTCACCACGGCGGATGCAGAGAAGGCCGAAGGGGTTGATGTGGTGGCGGGTGGCTGGGTGCGCCCTCTGCAGGCGCTGCCGCTGCGTGATGGACTCGTCATGCCGGAGAGCCGTGGCCGGGAACGGCGTCAGCCCACAGCCCACTTGGAGCACCGGCGGCTCTTCTTTTACGATGCGGCGTTCCGCTCTGTCTTCTGCGGGGATGCGCTGCTGCGACTGCCGTGGCTGCAGCACGTCATGACGCCGCCCGGGCGGTCCCCGCGCGGTCGGGTTCACGACGCCACGTTTGTGCTGCCTAGCCTTACCGCCGCCTCGTGTGCCACCCACCCGATACCGCCCTCCTCGGCCGCCGCGGTGATCCACTACTGGGATCCGCAGGTCGCAGCAGCAGCGGTGGCCGCGGCGCTGGCCGCCTTTCCTCTTGCACAGCCTTCGTCACCCAATGCTCCTGCGTGTATCCCAGGCCGCGGCTGGGAGGCCCCGGAGCGAGTGCTCTGCAGTCGCTTTGGTGAGCTGCCAGACATCGCTGGCGGACTGCCGCAGCGCATCTCCGCCATCACGGCGATGGCGGAGGCGTTAACATCGCTGCGAGGACGTCTGGGGCGGCGGCTGGCGGCTGGCGGTCTGGGGGCGACAGACGCGGCGACGTGGGCCCCAAAGCTGCTGCGTAAGATCTTCTCCGAGGCTGTCTGCGGGGACGTGCCAAGTGCCGCCGCGTCTGCGGCAGAAGACGACGACGATGTGCTGCGGGCCGCGCCAAAGAATGAACTACGAGAAGGCGAGGCGGCGCCCAGCCTGGGCACCGCAGCGAGCGCCGCAGCGGAGTGGGAGGAGCGGGTGCAGGTCTTGTGTGAATGGTGCGCCACCGGCGACGACAACCCGCTGCGCCTTCTGAGCGAGTGTCTGACCGCCTCGGCTGTGGGACTCCCGCCGCCCCCAGCGGCAGCGGCGGAGGGTCTTCGTATCGCCGGTGTGCCGGAGAAGAACCGCGTGACGTCCGTCCGTGGCGATGAAGCGGCTCTTCCAGCGGAGTTGACAGGGGCGGCGGGGATGGCGCTGATGGAGCAGATTTTGGACCTCAAGCAGCTCGGCGCCCTCAAGGCGGTTGTGCGGCGGGAGGAGATCGATGTGACCGTCTTTCTCTCGATGACCTCGCAGGAATTGCAGAGGGTCTTCAAGGCGACGTTTGGGCTGCGAAAGAAACTCGAGCAGCTGCAGACTGAGGTGCGCCGCAAGACACAGCAAGTGACCTCCCCTACCCAAGGAGAAGAAAAAAATGCGGGGAGTAGCAGTAGCCGCGGCAGCAGCAGCGGCAGCAGGAGTAGAGGGAGGAGCGAGAAGGGTAGAGGTTTCGGTGCCTCTCGTGTGACATCTGTGTAGAACTGCCTCCTTCCTCTCCTTAATGAAGCTCCTCCACTAAACAAACAAACAAAAGAACGTGTTACTCTTCTACGGCTAAGCATGGAAAGACAGAAAAAAAAATAATAATAATAATACAAAAACCCACCAAATGGAAAGTGTTATCGCTGTTGGTTACTTTCCTGTTGCGAGAGAATGGGCTTATGGCTCTCACGTGTCCACGGAAGCGAACCAATCGTGATCTCTATATGCATAGCGATCTTTTTTCTCTCTCTCTCTCTCTCTCTCTCTTTTCTTTTTCTTTTTCTTTTTCTTTTGGTTGTTATGCTATCCACGCATATTGGTCTAAATAATGGAGCAGAACATAATAGAAGAACGTGTGGCTCCAAAGACTCACACACACACAGGGTGGTGTTACACATATTGTGCCCCCCCTTCCCCTGCCCCCCTTGCCCGTCCCCATCTATCTTTCTCCCGTCTAAATTTAAAGTTTCGAGAGGGTCACACAGCCGTACACATACACACACAAACAAAAGAATTCCGCGAGGCTCTCTCCACCTCCTTCTCTATTAGGCTCCGCACACGTACGTTTGCACAATATCAAAATAACATAGAAAACACATACACACACATACACACACCACCTCTGATAAGACTGTCTCTACTACAGCAGCAAAGTAGAACCGAAAGGAAAGCGAATAGTACCCAACGCCCCCCCAAAAAAGGCTCAGGCCCACATTAGTTTGTACAGGTACAGAGAGAACGTCGACCCATTCCCCTCTCTTTCTCTCTCTCTTTTGATTTTGATTAATTGATAAGAGTATCATTTTTTTTTTCACGCTGTCTTTCGCTACCCTGCGATATCAGCCACGCACGTGTAGTGGGGGCTATTTATCGTTGGGTAGGTCATCTGTATATACATATAGATAGATATATCTTCTTCTTATTCTTATTCTTATTATTATTATTTTTTTGTCTTAGCTTGGGCACGCTGGCCCACATCGAAGGTCAATGGAAGAGTTGAGATGGGATCCAGCTGCCGATGAGGAGCTACAGCCACCCTACCAGCACCCTAGCCCCATGTCCACCACGAGCAGCACCCTGGAGGGCGAAGCCGATGGGTGCGGGCCGCCACACTGTAGGACAGAGTACGAGGCCGAGCCGCCACACCGCCAAGGCAGACCACCGCAGAGCGTCGGCGGCTCCGGGCCCCCACGGGACAGCCGCAGGGCCTCCTTTGATATGCCAACGCCGTACGACAACCTCTGTGATCTCGATGGAGAGGCGGTGCTGGCCCGCTGCGTGCATCCCGATCTCGAGGCGCTCGTCCACCGCCAGCTCGCCAGCTTCTCCACCGAACTCTCCGGGGCGGTCTACCAGCGGCTGGTCCGCGTCGGGGAGCTGTTCCGCGATGAGCGTCACCGCGAAGTGGTGGATATGTGCGAGGAGCTGCTCATGGAGCTCCTGCAGCGCCAGCGGTCGAAGGAGGAGGTGCTCCGCGGCGGTGAAAGTCTATCCCCGGCCGAGGCACCGCAGGACGCCGCGGCGTCTGCCGCAGCGGCGATGCGCCGGTTGCAAGGAATGGCTAGCCCGCCGTCTCCGGCGCAGCTGTATGGGGTGATTCAAGACTCCAGCCTCCTCACGGAGGCGCGTTCGTTTCTGCGGCGCTGCGATGCGTTGGTACAGGATATGGAGATGGTAGAAGGGTGGAAGTGCCTTAAGTCGCACCGTCAAGAACTCGTGCTGGCGCCCCTCGCCAGGTCCTCTCCCGATGCATTAAACATGTCCGGCGAGCCATCCTCCGCCTCCTGTCGAATGCGCCGCCGCGTGAGTATGGACCTCCCGACGAGTCGCCGCGAGCGCTTTGAGTGCGGCCTATGGTACCACCATGACCCCTCCACCCACCTGCATCTCTTCAAGGCCACGCATGTGATGGAACTGCAGGTCGTGTACGGCTTCGGCGTTCTGCTCGAGGTGGATCTTTTCACACTGTGGTTTCCAAACTGCCACACAGCCGCCGACCTTGCAGACGTATCCAAGTTTCAGAAGGTAGCGCACTTTGTCCTCCAATCTCCCTGGCCGTTTGCGAACCGCGATGTTTTATTCATTGCTCACGCCACAGACGACTTGCAGCGGAACCGACGCGTCGTGATAGAAGCCCACTCGCTGACGGCGGCGGAGGCGCACCAGATCTCCAGCGACATCCCCACGCCCGAGCCGCCGGAGGACAGCGGAAAGAAGTGCGTTCGGGCCATCTTCCAGCGTGGGGGCTTCGCCATCGAGCTGCTCGACCCGACGCACGCCAAGATATCTATTCTGGTGGCGATCGACCCCAAGCTGCCCCACAGCGTGCCGCAGTGGGCCATCAACTGGGCTTCGCAGACCGTCATTTGGAAGATGCTGATGGACTTGTCGAAGCGATCAACGGAGGCGAAGGAGCAAGGCAGCGTGTACGCCCAGCGGCGACGGGACAAGTTCAAGATGTACAAGCTGCTACGTGAGCGGTTCAACGAGATCATCCTTCTCCATTTTGATGTTGGCTCGGAGTTGCTGGTACAAGACAATTTCTGAAGCACTCGCTCTGCGTGACAAACAAGCAAATACAATTTCAAGTCCGCTAAAAAAAAAAGATATCCCTTTTCTATAACAATAAATAAATAAAATCAACAAATATAATACCCCGGACACACACACACACACACAAATAATTTATTATTATTATTATTATTATTATTATCTCTTAACTTTTTTTTTCATGTTAATTATTTGTGTTACTCTCCTCTTCTTTTTTCCTCTTGAACGGCCGCTGACCTTCTTTGATGCGCGGCGTTACGGGAAGCGACAGAATGGGGGGGAAGGCATTGACCAACGAGAGGACCAACTTTAATTACTCTCTCTCTCTCTCTTTGCTTGTCGCTATCGATTTTTTTTTTTTCATCCTTCTTTTCTTTTCGACCATTGGTAGTACTTGTGTTGTCTATGTTTCTGGAGAACAAGATGTTCATTGGATCCTTTTCTGCTGGATCCTATCGCCGTAAAACAAAAAAAGAAGAAAAAGAAGAAAAAAAAAGTTAAGAGAACAGGGGAGGTAGTGGGTTCCCAACGGCGCTGTCACACATAAGACAACATGGATGTTATTCATTTTGTATTTCTTCTCATTTTTTTCATTCTTTCGTTTGTTCTCTATTCCCTCACGATGTATACCTCACTATCCAACGCGTTCTCCGCTTTGTTTTTATTGTGATCATATATATCCTTTCGTTTGATTATTTGATCTTTATTATAATTATCATTATTATTATTATTATTATTATTATTATTATAATTATTATTATTCATTTATTTTCCTTTCCTTTGCTTGCTTGTTTGTTGCCGTTGTTGTGTTCCCTCGCTGCTGTTTATGTCTAAACGCGCGCCTTTTTGATGTCATAAAAGGTTAAGAACCATTGCCATTCCCCTTCCCCTTTCTCCGGATGGATGCTGTTTCTGTTTTTTTTTTTTTTTTAATGCGCTTCCAGCATTTCACGGTCAATAGTTCTTTTTTTGACTTTTATTTTTGCTTCGTTTCTATGTGCGCCATACGTGCCGTGGAATGGAAGGCAACGAGGAAGAAAAAAAAAAACAAGACAAAACAAACAAACAAACACACAAGAAACAAATAAGAACAGCAATTTGATGGCGACTGAGTGAGCACAGACAATACATCTGGGAGTTGTTAAACCTGTTTATACAAAAAGAAGCGAATTTGTAATGCGACGGGAGAGAAGAGAGTAGGGAAGAGAGCTGCAAGCCGATGGTTGCGGCACGGTACCGGCGACGTCGACTTCATATATATATATATATATATATATATATATATAAGTTTGTTTTATGTATTTTTTCTTATCCTTTGGCTTCTTGGTGTATGTGTGTGGTGTGTGTGTGTGTGTGAAAACTGAGGAGCAGAGAACTGAGTAGTTGTTCTATTCGCACGGCGTTTACTGCTCCACTGGTTAAATATGAGCGCTTCACTTTCGCAATATGTATTCTTTAACTTGCTTTCTTTCCCATTTTTTTTTCTTTTTTTTTTTTATGTTTGTGATGCCCAATGCAAATTCCCCTCACGGTAGGCGCTAATGGTACTTGTTGCTCTGTGCCTTCGCAATTTTTTTTCCACCGTTTTCTTTTGAAGTGTCAAAGAAAACGGAAAGAAACGGCACGGCGTACACCACCCAACGCTCACCATGGCGTGGAGAGTGGGAGGGAGAGAGAGAGAGAGTGCGAGACGGAAGAAGAGGAGGAAGATGTGGAACGAAAAAGATTCCACGTAGAAATCGCAATTCATAACATCGGTTGATTTCCCCCCTCTCTCTCTCTCTTTTTTTGTTGTTGTTCATACGAACTGTATCATACCATATATAATTCTGTTAGCGTTGAAAGACGAGGGGTGGGAGGTTTGTTAGCAATCTTGAGAGAGTAAGACAGTAAAAAGAGCCAATATATACACACCATAAACAACAATAACAACGACAGCAATCCACACACAAAGAGACTACTATGTGCGACCTGCAGCCTCGGTTGCGTTGCAGTTACGGCCTTTTCTCTCTTTCGCTTTCACACGTGTGTACGCCATGTCTCACCTGTGCATCTAGCCGAGCGGTAGTAGGGTAACACTCGGTTCATTTCACAAACACCTGGATGAATGATGTACGCAGTGGAGTGCGCCGCCACGGCGCCACACCCACGCAACAGGTCCCCCTTTTCATCATTTTCTTTCCTCTCACCTGATGTGAGGTGATCTCAGTCCCCTCACACTGGTTTGCACATGGTTCCTCTTGCCTATTCGTCATCTCTCTCTCTCTCTCTTTTTCTTTTTCTTTTTCATTTTGGTTCTTGGTGCGCCTGTTGAATGTACCTCCTTGTGGGGCGACCTACTCCTATTATGGATTAGAAATAACCAAAAGAAAACATTCAGTAGACAAGAAAGTGTGGTGCTGCTGTGTTCTTCTTGTGTCCACAAGGGCTCTTCACACCTAGACTCACAGCTTCCTTTTCCTTTTGATCATCGACGCCCCCGAGTGTGAACGGATCTCTTCGATCACCTCTTACCAGTGCAAAGAAAAGAAAAGTAGTACTTCAAAAAGTCGGTGCCCACCAACGGAGAAGAGGGGTACGAGAGCCCTCCTCATCCACACTTCTATCCTTTCCTCCTCTCTTTATAGTTTCTGTTGCTGTGCGGCTCTCTATCTCTATCTCATGGTCCTGGGCTCCAGTGACACGGATGCGGGTGTAGAACGAAAGCGTTCGCGTGAGGCGCACATCACTAGTAACGTGGCCGAAGAGAACACGATGACGAATCGAACACGCGATTCATTGCCCTGCCGCATCACGTCAGAGTGGACGCACCTCGAAGACGGTGGCCTCCTACTGTTGGAGCCCACTACGGAGATGGTTCGGCGGTGCCATCGCGTCGTTCAGGCCACCCGGACCAAATCAACGGCCGGCGCCGCGGAGTCGCAGCGGACGGATCCGAGTCTGGACAGCCACGAGAGCAGACGAATTACAGCCCACGTGAGCATCGCCGCCTTCGATCTCGATGACACGCTGATCGTCCCTCGCAATGGTAAGGTATTCTGCTCGCTGGCGGATCCATCGGACTGGCGCTGGGTGGCCCCCGTCGTCCCCCAGCGCCTGCGTCGCCTGCATCAAGCCGGCTACTTACTGGTGTTGTACAGCAACCAAGCCGGCGCCAGCAGTGGCGGCCGCGGGGCAGGCGTCAACCCCACCGCTGTGTCAACGCTGGAGGCCAAGATATGTAACTTGAGCGCAGCCCTTGGGCTACCTCTAGCAGCAGCGGTGAGCACTGGAAAGAACCGTTGGCGAAAGCCAAACCCGAGCATGTGGGAGCTGATGGTGGCGATCATCCGACGAGAGGTGGCCGCGCTGCACCCCGGGGCGACGGAAGTGGTGGTCGAATGCTCCCGTTCCTTCTATTGCGGCGATGCTGCTGGCCGCACATTGGGCCCCACGCTCGCTGGCCGGGCGAAGGACCATGCCTGTACTGATCGAAAGTTTGCATACAACATTGGCGGTGGGCTTCACTTCCTCGTCCCGGAAGCAGTCTTTGGCCCGGCTGTGGGGGAGGAGCAGCTCATCCGAGGGACGACTCCCCCGACGCTTAATCTAGAGGCGTTAGCGGCTTCGACGGTCTGCATGCCCTTCTCCTGGGACGGCGTAGATCCCGCTGCGCTGCGCACTTGGCCGCGGCACTACGAGAGCTTGACACTACACGGCTTTCTGTTCCCCGACGGGAGGGAGACGAGCCTGTCGCTGCAGGGAAGCAGGCGAGAAGATCCGGGGCAGGAGCTGGTGCTGCTGGTCGGCCTCCCCGGGTGTGGCAAGACCACCTTCTACCGCCGCTTCTTTGCGCCGCTCGGGTATGCCCACATCAACCGCGACACGCTCGGGACCAAAGCGAAGTGTCTCAAGGCCGCCGCAGCGGCGTGGTCCGAAGGAAAGAGCGTTGTGATCGATAACACGAACCCCACTTCCGCTGGGCGTCGAGAATACATTAATCTCGTGGCAGAAGCGATGAAGAGACGTGGCTCTCCCTCCTCCTCCTCCGGCCACGCCAACGACGTCACTGACACAACCGCTCTACCTGTCCGTGTCTTCCTCTTCACCCATACCGTCGAGGAGGCGATGCATTTGAACGCGGTGCGAGCGCAGGCGGGGCTTCTGAGCAGTACCATACCAAAGGTTGCCTACCTCACCTTCCGAAAGCAATACGAGCCCTACACGGCGGCTGTCCTCGTTGCCGAGAGGGTAAAGGCGGTGTATGAGGTACCCCCGGTCGCCTGCTTCGAGGGCCTGCCCCCTACCGTCGAGGAAAGCTTCTATCGACTGTACTAGAAAGAAAGAGCCGAAGGCGTCCCCTTCAACCCCACAAACCCAAAGCGAAACCTATGGTGGTGCTCTCCTTCTTAACACCACAGAAACATTCCATTCATCCATCGCCACACAGACACACAGAGCGAGAGACATAACCCACCACTGGATTCACACCACCCATCTTTACGTAGAATCCAGCATCGACACCCCGGTAAGGTGCCACTTCTGGCCCCGTGCTCCAGCCTACGGATCGTCCTCCGACAGACTCCCTTCTGCGTCGGAAGAGATGGGCGAGCTGGGGCATGAAAAGTTCCTATCGTCAAGCGCGGTGTCCTCCAGTAGAACGTGGCCATCGCTGTCATCTCTATTAACATATTGTAGTGCTTGTTTCCGGACTTGTAGAAGCTTCTTCGAAGAGTTTCCCCACAGTGTGTCCTGTGATGAGAGGGACGACAGGTTGCGGCAGGTGAGCACATGATGCACAGCTCCCCCGTGCGCGGAGGGAAATCTGCGTTCGCAATGGTGGGGAATACCAAGATTGAAGGCTCGACTGTGTGAAGGTATGCGCGCCGAGGGAAGGCAAGTACCCGGTGCTTAGTTGCTGGGCTTGCCGTGGTAGTGCAGTCGAGAACTCATGGGTCAAACGGATTTGTCGCGGATAGTAGGAGTACTGGAAGGCCATAGAGCATCAAGTGCTCCCGTCGGGGGAAGGGCAGCACTTCTATAGGCGGCATCTCCACTGAGGCGAGAGTGTCAGGAGACGCGGCCACAGTAGTACTCCCTGCGGTGGTGGTGGCAGCAGACTGTGTGCGGGACGCGATCGAACGACGACGAAGATAAGTAACTGGGCCACAATGAGAGCCCCATAGCCACTGGAAAACTGACTTCTTTGAAGACAGCAGCATATTGTTCTGAGCGCACCAGTCGCTGCGCCACCTGGACGAGGTCCTGCATGGCGCGAAGAATGATCGGATCCATCGTCGAAACCACCAACAAGTAACGTGATGTCATCAACATAAGCAGCCAAAAGAGCATGAACCCCGAGGCGCCGATGAAGGCGCGGCGCGGCACGGCGGACTCCAGTTGTAGCAGAAGGTCGTCGATGAACACCGCAAAGAGAAGCGAGCCTAGCGACGGAGCCTTGCGGAACACCAGTACAGAGAGAGAGCCGTGGAGCGGCGACCTAACAAAAACGTCGTGGCTGTTCGACCAGACAGCCACGACGGAACGAACGAATTCGATGAGGTACCGAGGAGCGTGGCGGCGGGAGAGGGGGGTGTCCATCTCAGTGTCATGGGAGGGATGCGACAGAAGGCGTTCAACAGATCGAGATACCCTACAAGGCACTTTGCCCCCCTTGCTGTATGGAGCTGAGCGCTTAGAGGAGCCTGGAACATGGTTGGGCCAACGACCCAGGACACACATGGCACTTCCGATAATGTGCCCAATTGCATTAGGCGTGGAGCGTCCTGGACAACAACCAAATGGATGCTGCGACAGGGGTTTCCCTAGAGACGCTAATGGGTGGATCGAGAGGATGCGCTCCAACAGACGGCACACCAGCGAGGTGATCGCCACCGGTCGATAGCTGGTCAGCAAACGCGGGTTCTTGCCCTCCTTCCACAGTGGAACAAACGTGCACCGGCGCCAGGATGCCGGAAGACGGTGTGAACGTCGCAGCGTATCCGTGAACAACGAAGGAAGAGTGCCAAGTAGTGGAGCAGAACACCATTTGAGCAACCTCGATGGCAGGCCCATGTCGTCCTTCGGTTGTGCCTGTTTGCAAGTGGGCAAGGGCCTCGCGAGCCTCCCAGACCAGTATGGGGGGGCACATCTAAGCAGGGGTCTCCAGTGTCCTTCGACACGAAGAGTCGGTTGAGTGCTGCCACTCTTGCGCGGGGGGAAACATATGTGGAGTTTGTCTGGGGGTCAGAAGAGCGCAAAGGAGGGCGTGATGAACGCGGTGCGTTGACGAAGTCGCGCCCAAATCTGCACATCTGATACGAGATCTGACGGCGGCTGTTGGGGTTAGGGTTAGGGTTGTCGGCAGTTGCAGTCGAAGGCTCCCTCGTGGTAGGTGTGTAAGACCGGATCCCAGGCGTTTCTGCAGGTCACTGACGCAGGCTGCTCCCAAGAGCCTGCCACAGAAAATAGCCCGATGAGCGGGAGTTACCCGCCACCAAAGGACGCGCCGTTGTCTGCGTAGAATCTTCCAGCAAGATTCCGGGACGTCAAGAATCACCAGGTAGTGGTTCCCTGGCGGGTTGAGGAGATCAGCGCATTTAGCAGTTGCGGGAAGGGGATCTGTGGGTACAACTGCGGAGTACACGTGCGTACTCGGTCGATATCTGGAGTGTAGCAGGATCATGTCCATCGACGAACCAGTCACCGAGGGTGGGGAATAACGGTATGCCATTGTTGGATCGAGAGAAGCCCCGTGCGTAGCACCAAGACTTGAGACGGGCCCCTCTCGCGAAGGCATCAACAGTGGACATGCGAAACCCCTGTGACCAGGAGGCATCCCGGGCGTTGAAATCACCGGCTATGATATCACACCCATAAGGTGGTTGGGTCAGAACATCTAGAACCCTGTCAATGGCCAGGGTCCCACCAGGTGAAGCATACTGATTACATATTCTGTAGTGCTGCTGAACTTCGACAACAAGACATTCAACAAGCAGCTGCCGTGCTCTTCGGTTACATAGTCGGGATGGGGTTAACATCATCTCTTACGTAGTAGAGTACATAGTCTCAACACCACAGAAACATTCCATTCATCCATCGCCACACAGACACACAGAGCGAGAGACATCCCCACCACTCGATCCACACCACCCATCGGCAAACCTTAACGCTACGCTACATCTTTTTTTTTTTTTTTACCTTCCGCATAAACAGCCGCATATCTCTCATTCCCCTTAAGAAACAAACAACAATTCATCCTAACAACAACAACACCGCTACCTACCATACACACATACTACCTCTAACACACAATACATTACTCTCCCCTTACACCACGAATAATGCGACACACGGCGCCTTCACAGCCCGTCTATCGCGTATGCACTACACGGCGTGCCACTAACAACCCGTCGACTCGACTATGCAGCCCCTGTCGTCGTCGCGGATGCCCTGTCTCGGTACCTCTTTCTCCCTTTCTTGCCCGCTTTTCTTTTCTTTTTGTTTGTGCAAACCCTTCGAATCTTTTTTGTTTCCCTCACAGATTTTTTCTTCGTTCCTTTTGCGTTCTCCCTTCTCACCATGCCGAAACCCATCTTCGACAAGGTTCTCGTCGCGAACCGCGGCGAGATTGCCTGCCGTGTGATGAAGACGTGCCGCCGCCTTGGCATCAAGACCGTCGCCGTGTACTCTACTGCTGATGAGCAGGCGAAGCACGTGAAGATGGCGGATGAGGGCGTGTGCATCGGCGCTCCCCCGTCCGTCGAGTCCTACCTGCGCATCGACAAGATCGTCGAAGCCTGCAAGAAGACTGGCGCCCAGGCTGTGCACCCCGGCTATGGGTTCCTCTCTGAGAACTTTGAGTTCCAGGCTGCCCTCCAGAAGAACAACATTGTGTTCATTGGCCCCGATGCGCACTCCATCCAGGCGATGGGCGACAAGATCGAGTCGAAGCGCCTCGCCAAGGAGGCCGGCGTGACATGCATTCCCGGCTTCATCGGCGAGGTGAAGACCCACGCGGACGTGCTCAAGTTTGCCAAGGAGGTTGGGTACCCTGTTATGATCAAGGCGTCCGGCGGTGGCGGCGGCAAGGGCATGCGTGTGGCGTATAACGATAAAGAGTGCACCGAGTTCTATGATATGTGCAAAGAGGAAGCGATGGCCTCTTTCAACAGCGATCGCATGCTGGTGGAGAAGTTCATCGAGAACCCGCGCCACATCGAGATCCAGGTGATTGCGGACCGCAAGGGCCACACCCTGTACCTGCCGGAGCGGGAGTGCTCGATCCAGCGCCGCAACCAGAAGGTGATCGAGGAGGCGCCGTCCGTGCTGCTGGACGCCAAGACCCGCAAGGCTATGGGCGAGGAGGCCGTTGCGATGGCCAAGGCGGTGCAGTACGTGAGCGCCGGCACGGTGGAGAACGTTGTGAACCCGCAGAAGAAGTTCTTCTTCCTGGAGATGAACACCCGCCTGCAGGTGGAGCACCCCATCACGGAGGAGATCACCGGCGTGGATCTGGTGGAGCAGATGCTGCGCGCGGCGGCGGACCTGCCGCTGAGCATCACGCAGGACGACATCAAGATCAACGGGCACGCCACCGAGGCGCGCGTGTACGCCGAGGACCCTATGAAGAACTACTTCCCGTCCATCGGCCGCCTGAGCCGGTACGAGGAGCCGACCGGCCCCGGCGTGCGCTGCGACTCCGGCATCATCGAGGGCTCCCAGATCTCCGTGTACTACGACCCCCTGATCTGCAAGCTGACGACCTGGGGCAAGGACCGCACCGAGTGCATCCACCGCATGGAGAAGGCGCTCGACGAGTACGTGATCCGCGGGCTGCACCACAACGTGTGCCTGCTGCGCGACGTGCTGACGGAGCCGACGTACCTCAAGGGCGACTTGACCACCAACTACCTCCCGGAGAAGTACCCGGATGGCTTCAAGTCCGCCAACCTGAACGACGCCGAGCGCCTCACGCTGTTCCGCGCCTCCGCCTGCGCGCACTTCAAGCGCGAGAGCATCCACTACACCGGCAAGGCGTGCAACTGCGGGTTCTTCCAGGTGTCGCTGGGCGCTGACCAGCAGCACGAGACGCCCGTGTTCGTGCGCATGCTGGACGAGTGCACCTTCGAGGTGTCCGACTCCGTCGAGGGCGCCGCGACCAAGATCACGCTGGACTGGAAGGTGAACTTCCCGGTGATCCGCGTGAAGGAGGGCTCCCAGGAGACGGTGCTGCAGTACTGGGGCACCAACGAGGTGTCGTACGGCATCCAGATGAAGGGCACGACGTTCACGGTGAACGTGCTGACGGACCAGGTGTCTGTACTGAACAAGATTGTGCCGCAGGTGAGCACTGGCGTGAACGCGAAAGAGGTGCTGTCGCCGATGCCCGGCGTGATCGTTGCGCTCAAGGCGCAGGTTGGCCAGAGCGTTGTTGCCGGCGAGGAGCTGCTGACGCTGGAGGCGATGAAGATGCGCAACAAGATCCACGCCGTTGCGGACGGCAAGGTAAAGGCCATTAAGGTGAAGGTGGGCGACACCGTGGAGGACAGCGAGGTGATGATCGAGATGGAGTAAGCGCGATGGTATGTGGTGGGCCCGCCTGCACCGCGTGGCCCGCCGCCGCCCTTTGCTGTGCTTCGCTATTTTGGATTCCCGGCGCGGGGGCCGCACCCCCGCACCGGCGCCGCTGCCTCATGTTCATGTGTACCCCTCCCCTTGACAACTGTCGTGCGGCAGGCCGGACCTGTTCCGCGCTGCCGCATCCGCATGTAGACGTTTTTGTAGCGCACGCCTTGTTCTGCCCGTCGAATTTTATTAGCGAACCTTTTCTTGTTTTCCTTTCTGTTTAGGATAGTCGCTCTCATATATCTATATGCGCATCCTTTGTTCGGAACGCTTCGATTAGTTTCCGTTTTTTTTTAATTATTATTATTTTTTGTCGTTTGTTTCGTTTTATTTTTTATTTTTGGTTTTTCTTTGCAGCATTTCACTTTTACTTGTTTGGATCCCCATCCCTTACTCACACGGGGGAGGGGCGTAGGGGGCGCGAGCTTGGACACTCTCAACCGATGACGTCGTCAAAACAAGGTGCACCCCTGCCCCACACCACCTGTGCCGGCGCCTGCAGCCACCGCTGTCAGCGCCGCCGCACCGCTTTAGGGGGGCCGCACAAGCCCTTCCTTTTATCTTTCCCTGGGACCCCGCGGTGCGACACCGCGTCGGGCTCCCGTGCTATACGCTACTGGATGTGAAAAGAGGTGTGCAAACAGCCGAGCGCCGCTGGCCGCTGGCCTGTGCAGCCCCTGTCGTCGTCGCGGATGCCCTGTCTCGGTACCTCTTTCTCCCTTTCTTGCCCGCTTTTCTTTTCTTTTTGTTTGTGCAAACCCTTCGAATCTTTTTTGTTTCCCTTACAGATTTTTCTTCGTTCCTTTTGCGTTCTCCCTTCTCACCATGCCGAAACCCATCTTCGACAAGGTTCTCGTCGCGAACCGCGGCGAGATTGCCTGCCGTGTGATGAAGACGTGCCGCCGCCTTGGCATCAAGACCGTCGCCGTGTACTCTACTGCTGATGAGCAGGCGAAGCACGTGAAGATGGCGGATGAGGGCGTGTGCATCGGCGCTCCCCCGTCCGTCGAGTCCTACCTGCGCATCGACAAGATCGTCGAAGCCTGCAAGAAGACTGGCGCCCAGGCTGTGCACCCCGGCTATGGGTTCCTCTCTGAGAACTTTGAGTTCCAGGCTGCCCTCCAGAAGAACAACATTGTGTTCATTGGCCCCGATGCGCACTCCATCCAGGCGATGGGCGACAAGATCGAGTCGAAGCGCCTCGCCAAGGAGGCCGGCGTGACATGCATTCCCGGCTTCATCGGCGAGGTGAAGACCCACGCGGACGTGCTCAAGTTTGCCAAGGAGGTTGGGTACCCTGTTATGATCAAGGCGTCCGGCGGTGGCGGCGGCAAGGGCATGCGTGTGGCGTATAACGATAAAGAGTGCACCGAGTTCTATGATATGTGCAAAGAGGAAGCGATGGCCTCTTTCAACAGCGATCGCATGCTGGTGGAGAAGTTCATCGAGAACCCGCGCCACATCGAGATCCAGGTGATTGCGGACCGCAAGGGCCACACCCTGTACCTGCCGGAGCGGGAGTGCTCGATCCAGCGCCGCAACCAGAAGGTGATCGAGGAGGCGCCGTCCGTGCTGCTGGACGCCAAGACCCGCAAGGCTATGGGCGAGGAGGCCGTTGCGATGGCCAAGGCGGTGCAGTACGTGAGCGCCGGCACGGTGGAGAACGTTGTGAACCCGCAGAAGAAGTTCTTCTTCCTGGAGATGAACACCCGCCTGCAGGTGGAGCACCCCATCACGGAGGAGATCACCGGCGTGGATCTGGTGGAGCAGATGCTGCGCGCGGCGGCGGACCTGCCGCTGAGCATCACGCAGGACGACATCAAGATCAACGGGCACGCCACCGAGGCGCGCGTGTACGCCGAGGACCCTATGAAGAACTACTTCCCGTCCATCGGCCGCCTGAGCCGGTACGAGGAGCCGACCGGCCCCGGCGTGCGCTGCGACTCCGGCATCATCGAGGGCTCCCAGATCTCCGTGTACTACGACCCCCTGATCTGCAAGCTGACGACCTGGGGCAAGGACCGCACCGAGTGCATCCACCGCATGGAGAAGGCGCTCGACGAGTACGTGATCCGCGGGCTGCACCACAACGTGTGCCTGCTGCGCGACGTGCTGACGGAGCCGACGTACCTCAAGGGCGACTTGACCACCAACTACCTCCCGGAGAAGTACCCGGATGGCTTCAAGTCCGCCAACCTGAACGACGCCGAGCGCCTCACGCTGTTCCGCGCCTCCGCCTGCGCGCACTTCAAGCGCGAGAGCATCCACTACACCGGCAAGGCGTGCAACTGCGGGTTCTTCCAGGTGTCGCTGGGCGCTGACCAGCAGCACGAGACGCCCGTGTTCGTGCGCATGCTGGACGAGTGCACCTTCGAGGTGTCCGACTCCGTCGAGGGCGCCGCGACCAAGATCACGCTGGACTGGAAGGTGAACTTCCCGGTGATCCGCGTGAAGGAGGGCTCCCAGGAGACGGTGCTGCAGTACTGGGGCACCAACGAGGTGTCGTACGGCATCCAGATGAAGGGCACGACGTTCACGGTGAACGTGCTGACGGACCAGGTGTCTGTACTGAACAAGATTGTGCCGCAGGTGAGCACTGGCGTGAACGCGAAAGAGGTGCTGTCGCCGATGCCCGGCGTGATCGTTGCGCTCAAGGCGCAGGTTGGCCAGAGCGTTGTTGCCGGCGAGGAGCTGCTGACGCTGGAGGCGATGAAGATGCGCAACAAGATCCACGCCGTTGCGGACGGCAAGGTAAAGGCCATTAAGGTGAAGGTGGGCGACACCGTGGAGGACAGCGAGGTGATGATCGAGATGGAGTAAGCGCGATGGTATGTGGTGGGCCCGCCTGCACCGCGTGGCCCGCCGCCGCCCTTTGCTGTGCTTCGCTATTTTGGATTCCCGGCGCGGGGGCCGCACCCCCGCACCGGCGCCGCTGCCTCATGTTCATGTGTACCCCTCCCCTTGACAACTGTCGTGCGGCAGGCCGGACCTGTTCCGCGCTGCCGCATCCGCATGTAGACGTTTTTGTAGCGCACGCCTTGTTCTGCCCGTCGAATTTTATTAGCGAACCTTTTCTTGTTTTCCTTTCTGTTTAGGATAGTCGCTCTCATATATCTATATGCGCATCCTTTGTTCGGAACGCTTCGATTAGTTTCCGTTTTTTTTTTAATTATTATTATTTTTTGTCGTTTGTTTCGTTTTATTTTTTATTTTTGGTTTTTCTTTGCAGCATTTCACTTTTACTTGTTTGGATCCCCATCCCTTACTCACACGGGGGAGGGGCGTAGGGGGCGCGAGCTTGGACACTCTCAACCGATGACGTCGTCAAAAACAAGGTGCGCGTGCACCCCCTGCCCCCACACCACCTGTGCCGGCGCCTGCAGCCACCGCTGTCAGCGCCGCCGCACCGCTTTAGGGGGGCCGCACAAGCCCTTCCTTTATCTTTCCTGGGACCCCGCGGTGCGACACCGCGTCGGGCTCCCGTGCTATACGCTACTGGATGTGAAAAGAGGTGTGCAAACAGCCGAGCGCCGCTGGCCGCTGGCCTGTGCAGCCCCTGTCGTCGTCGCGGATGCCCTGTCTCGGTACCTCTTTCTCCCTTTCTTGCCCGCTTTTCTTTTCTTTTTGTTTGTGCAAACCCTTCGAATCTTTTTTGTTTCACAGATTTTTCTTCGTTCCTTTTGCGTTCTCCCTTCTCACCATGCCGAAACCCATCTTCGACAAGGTTCTCGTCGCGAACCGCGGCGAGATTGCCTGCCGTGTGATGAAGACGTGCCGCCGCCTTGGCATCAAGACCGTCGCCGTGTACTCTACTGCTGATGAGCAGGCGAAGCACGTGAAGATGGCGGATGAGGGCGTGTGCATCGGCGCTCCCCCGTCCGTCGAGTCCTACCTGCGCATCGACAAGATCGTCGAAGCCTGCAAGAAGACTGGCGCCCAGGCTGTGCACCCCGGCTATGGGTTCCTCTCTGAGAACTTTGAGTTCCAGGCTGCCCTCCAGAAGAACAACATTGTGTTCATTGGCCCCGATGCGCACTCCATCCAGGCGATGGGCGACAAGATCGAGTCGAAGCGCCTCGCCAAGGAGGCCGGCGTGACATGCATTCCCGGCTTCATCGGCGAGGTGAAGACCCACGCGGACGTGCTCAAGTTTGCCAAGGAGGTTGGGTACCCTGTTATGATCAAGGCGTCCGGCGGTGGCGGCGGCAAGGGCATGCGTGTGGCGTATAACGATAAAGAGTGCACCGAGTTCTATGATATGTGCAAAGAGGAAGCGATGGCCTCTTTCAACAGCGATCGCATGCTGGTGGAGAAGTTCATCGAGAACCCGCGCCACATCGAGATCCAGGTGATTGCGGACCGCAAGGGCCACACCCTGTACCTGCCGGAGCGGGAGTGCTCGATCCAGCGCCGCAACCAGAAGGTGATCGAGGAGGCGCCGTCCGTGCTGCTGGACGCCAAGACCCGCAAGGCTATGGGCGAGGAGGCCGTTGCGATGGCCAAGGCGGTGCAGTACGTGAGCGCCGGCACGGTGGAGAACGTTGTGAACCCGCAGAAGAAGTTCTTCTTCCTGGAGATGAACACCCGCCTGCAGGTGGAGCACCCCATCACGGAGGAGATCACCGGCGTGGATCTGGTGGAGCAGATGCTGCGCGCGGCGGCGGACCTGCCGCTGAGCATCACGCAGGACGACATCAAGATCAACGGGCACGCCACCGAGGCGCGCGTGTACGCCGAGGACCCTATGAAGAACTACTTCCCGTCCATCGGCCGCCTGAGCCGGTACGAGGAGCCGACCGGCCCCGGCGTGCGCTGCGACTCCGGCATCATCGAGGGCTCCCAGATCTCCGTGTACTACGACCCCCTGATCTGCAAGCTGACGACCTGGGGCAAGGACCGCACCGAGTGCATCCACCGCATGGAGAAGGCGCTCGACGAGTACGTGATCCGCGGGCTGCACCACAACGTGTGCCTGCTGCGCGACGTGCTGACGGAGCCGACGTACCTCAAGGGCGACTTGACCACCAACTACCTCCCGGAGAAGTACCCGGATGGCTTCAAGTCCGCCAACCTGAACGACGCCGAGCGCCTCACGCTGTTCCGCGCCTCCGCCTGCGCGCACTTCAAGCGCGAGAGCATCCACTACACCGGCAAGGCGTGCAACTGCGGGTTCTTCCAGGTGTCGCTGGGCGCTGACCAGCAGCACGAGACGCCCGTGTTCGTGCGCATGCTGGACGAGTGCACCTTCGAGGTGTCCGACTCCGTCGAGGGCGCCGCGACCAAGATCACGCTGGACTGGAAGGTGAACTTCCCGGTGATCCGCGTGAAGGAGGGCTCCCAGGAGACGGTGCTGCAGTACTGGGGCACCAACGAGGTGTCGTACGGCATCCAGATGAAGGGCACGACGTTCACGGTGAACGTGCTGACGGACCAGGTGTCTGTACTGAACAAGATTGTGCCGCAGGTGAGCACTGGCGTGAACGCGAAAGAGGTGCTGTCGCCGATGCCCGGCGTGATCGTTGCGCTCAAGGCGCAGGTTGGCCAGAGCGTTGTTGCCGGCGAGGAGCTGCTGACGCTGGAGGCGATGAAGATGCGCAACAAGATCCACGCCGTTGCGGACGGCAAGGTAAAGGCCATTAAGGTGAAGGTGGGCGACACCGTGGAGGACAGCGAGGTGATGATCGAGATGGAGTAAGCGCGATGGTATGTGGTGGGCCCGCCTGCACCGCGTGGCCCGCCGCCGCCCTTTGCTGTGCTTCGCTATTTTGGATTCCCGGCGCGGGGGCCGCACCCCCGCACCGGCGCCGCTGCCTCATGTTCATGTGTACCCTCCCCTTGACAACTGTCGTGCGGCAGGCCGGACCTGTTCCGCGCTGCCGCATCCGCATGTAGACGTTTTTGTAGCGCACGCCTTGTTCTGCCCGTCGAATTTTATTAGCGAACCTTTTCTTGTTTTCCTTTCTGTTTAGGATAGTCGCTCTCATATATCTATATGCGCATCCTTTGTTCGGAACGCTTCGATTAGTTTCCGTTTTTTTTAATTATTATTATTTTTTGTCGTTTGTTTCGTTTTATTTTTTATTTTGGTTTTCTTTGCAGCATTTCACTTTTACTTGTTTGGATCCCCATCCCTTACTCACACGGGGGAGGGGCGTAGGGGGCGCGAGCTTGGACACTCTCAACCGATGACGTCGTCAAAAACAAGGTGCGCGTGCACCCCCTGCCCCCACACCACCTGTGCCGGCGCCTGCAGCCACCGCTGTCAGCGCCGCCGCACCGCTTTAGGGGCCGCACAAGCCCTTCCTTTATCTTCCCTGGGACCCGCGGTGCGACACCGCGTCGGGCTCCCGTGCTATACGCTACTGGATGTGAAAGAGTGTGCAAACAGCCGAGCGCCCCTGGCCGCTGGCCGCTGGCCGCTGGCCTGTGCAGCCCCTGTCGTCGTCGCGGATGCCCTGTCTCGGTACCTCTTTCTCCCTTTCTTGCCCGCTTTTCTTTTCTTTTTGTTTGTGCAAACCCTTCGAATCTTTTTTGTTTCCCTCACAGATTTTTTCTTCGTTCCTTTTGCGTTCTCCCTTCTCACCATGCCGAAACCCATCTTCGACAAGGTTCTCGTCGCGAACCGCGGCGAGATTGCCTGCCGTGTGATGAAGACGTGCCGCCGCCTTGGCATCAAGACCGTCGCCGTGTACTCTACTGCTGATGAGCAGGCGAAGCACGTGAAGATGGCGGATGAGGGCGTGTGCATCGGCGCTCCCCCGTCCGTCGAGTCCTACCTGCGCATCGACAAGATCGTCGAAGCCTGCAAGAAGACTGGCGCCCAGGCTGTGCACCCCGGCTATGGGTTCCTCTCTGAGAACTTTGAGTTCCAGGCTGCCCTCCAGAAGAACAACATTGTGTTCATTGGCCCCGATGCGCACTCCATCCAGGCGATGGGCGACAAGATCGAGTCGAAGCGCCTCGCCAAGGAGGCCGGCGTGACATGCATTCCCGGCTTCATCGGCGAGGTGAAGACCCACGCGGACGTGCTCAAGTTTGCCAAGGAGGTTGGGTACCCTGTTATGATCAAGGCGTCCGGCGGTGGCGGCGGCAAGGGCATGCGTGTGGCGTATAACGATAAAGAGTGCACCGAGTTCTATGATATGTGCAAAGAGGAAGCGATGGCCTCTTTCAACAGCGATCGCATGCTGGTAGAGAAGTTCATCGAGAACCCGCGCCACATCGAGATCCAGGTGATTGCGGACCGCAAGGGCCACACCCTGTACCTGCCGGAGCGGGAGTGCTCGATCCAGCGCCGCAACCAGAAGGTGATCGAGGAGGCGCCGTCCGTGCTGCTGGACGCCAAGACCCGCAAGGCTATGGGCGAGGAGGCCGTTGCGATGGCCAAGGCGGTGCAGTACGTGAGCGCCGGCACGGTGGAGAACGTTGTGAACCCGCAGAAGAAGTTCTTCTTCCTGGAGATGAACACCCGCCTGCAGGTGGAGCACCCCATCACGGAGGAGATCACCGGCGTGGATCTGGTGGAGCAGATGCTGCGCGCGGCGGCGGACCTGCCGCTGAGCATCACGCAGGACGACATCAAGATCAACGGGCACGCCACCGAGGCGCGCGTGTACGCCGAGGACCCTATGAAGAACTACTTCCCGTCCATCGGCCGCCTGAGCCGGTACGAGGAGCCGACCGGCCCCGGCGTGCGCTGCGACTCCGGCATCATCGAGGGCTCCCAGATCTCCGTGTACTACGACCCCCTGATCTGCAAGCTGACGACCTGGGGCAAGGACCGCACCGAGTGCATCCACCGCATGGAGAAGGCGCTCGACGAGTACGTGATCCGCGGGCTGCACCACAACGTGTGCCTGCTGCGCGACGTGCTGACGGAGCCGACGTACCTCAAGGGCGACTTGACCACCAACTACCTCCCGGAGAAGTACCCGGATGGCTTCAAGTCCGCCAACCTGAACGACGCCGAGCGCCTCACGCTGTTCCGCGCCTCCGCCTGCGCGCACTTCAAGCGCGAGAGCATCCACTACACCGGCAAGGCGTGCAACTGCGGGTTCTTCCAGGTGTCGCTGGGCGCTGACCAGCAGCACGAGACGCCCGTGTTCGTGCGCATGCTGGACGAGTGCACCTTCGAGGTGTCCGACTCCGTCGAGGGCGCCGCGACCAAGATCACGCTGGACTGGAAGGTGAACTTCCCGGTGATCCGCGTGAAGGAGGGCTCCCAGGAGACGGTGCTGCAGTACTGGGGCACCAACGAGGTGTCGTACGGCATCCAGATGAAGGGCACGACGTTCACGGTGAACGTGCTGACGGACCAGGTGTCTGTACTGAACAAGATTGTGCCGCAGGTGAGCACTGGCGTGAACGCGAAAGAGGTGCTGTCGCCGATGCCCGGCGTGATCGTTGCGCTCAAGGCGCAGGTTGGCCAGAGCGTTGTTGCCGGCGAGGAGCTGCTGACGCTGGAGGCGATGAAGATGCGCAACAAGATCCACGCCGTTGCGGACGGCAAGGTAAAGGCCATTAAGGTGAAGGTGGGCGACACCGTGGAGGACAGCGAGGTGATGATCGAGATGGAGTAAGCGCGATGGTATGTGGTGGGCCCGCCTGCACCGCGTGGCCCGCCGCCGCCCTTTGCTGTGCTTCGCTATTTTGGATTCCGGCGCGGGGCCGCACCCCGCACCGGCGCCGCTGCCTCATGTTCATGTGTACCCTCCCTTGACAACTGTCGTGCGGCAGGCCGGACCTGTTCCGCGCTGCCGCATCCGCATGTAGACGTTTTTGTAGCGCACGCCTTGTTCTGCCCGTCGAATTTTATTAGCGAACCTTTTCTTGTTTTCCTTTCTGTTTAGGATAGTCGCTCTCATATATCTATATGCGCATCCTTTGTTCGGAACGCTTCGATTAGTTTCCGTTTTTTTTTAATTATTATTATTTTTTGTCGTTTGTTTCGTTTTATTTTTTATTTTTGGTTTTTCTTTGCAGCATTTCACTTTTACTTGTTTGGATCCCCATCCCTTACTCACACGGGGGAGGGGCGTAGGGGGCGCGAGCTTGGACACTCTCAACCGATGACGTCGTCAAAAACAAGGTGCGCGTGCACCCCCTGCCCCCACACCACCTGTGCCGGCGCCTGCAGCCACCGCTGTCAGCGCCGCCGCACCGCTTTAGGGGGGCCGCACAAGCCCTTCCTTTTATCTTTCCCTGGGACCCCGCGGTGCGACACCGCGTCGGGCTCCCGTGCTATACGCTACTGGATGTGAAAAGAGGTGTGCAAACAGCCGAGCGCCGCTGGCCGCTGGCCGCTGGCCTGTGCAGCCCCTGTCGTCGTCGCGGATGCCCTGTCTCGGTACCTCTTTCTCCTTTCTTGCCCGCTTTTCTTTTGTTTGTGCAAACCCTTCGAATCTTTTTTGTTTCCTCACAGATTTTTCTTCGTTCCTTTGCGTTCTCCTCTCACCATGCCGAAACCCATCTTCGACAAGGTTCTCGTCGCGAACCGCGGCGAGATTGCCTGCCGTGTGAGATGCCGCCGCCTTGGCATCAAGACTGCGGGTTCTTCCAGGTGTCGCTGGGCGCTGACCAGCAGCACGAGACGCCCGTGTTCGTGCGCATGCTGGACGAGTGCACCTTCGAGGTGTCCGACTCCGTCGAGGGCGCCGCGACCAAGATCACGCTGGACTGGAAGGTGAAATCCGCGTGAAGGAGGGCTCCCAGGAGACGGTGCTGCAGTACTGGGGCACCAACGAGGTGTCGTACGGCATCCAGATGAAGGGCACGACGTTCACGGTGAACGTGCTGACGGACCAGGTGTCTGTACTGAACAAGATTGTGCCGCAGGTGAGCACTGGCGTGAACGCGAAAGAGGTGCTGTCGCCGATGCCCGGCGTGATCGTTGCGCTCAAGGCGCAGGTTGGCCAGAGCGTTGTTGCCGGCGAGGAGCTGCTGACGCTGGAGGCGATGAAGATGCGCAACAAGATCCACGCCGTTGCGGACGGCAAGGTAAAGGCCATTAAGGTGAAGGTGGGCGACACCGTGGAGGACAGCGAGGTGATGATCGAGATGGAGTAAGCGCGATGGTATGTGGTGGGCCCGCCTGCACCGCGTGGCCCGCCGCCGCCCTTTGCTGTGCTTCGCTATTTTGGATTCCCGGCGCGGGGGCCGCACCCCCGCACCGGCGCCGCTGCCTCATGTTCATGTGTACCCCTCCCTTGACAACTGTCGTGCGGCAGGCCGGACCTGTTCCGCGCTGCCGCATCCGCATGTAGACGTTTTTGTAGCGCACGCCTTGTTCTGCCCGTCGAATTTTATTAGCGAACCTTTTCTTGTTTTCCTTTCTGTTTAGGATAGTCGCTCTCATATATCTATATGCGCATCCTTTGTTCGGAACGCTTCGATTAGTTTCCGTTTTTTTTAATTATTATTATTTTTTGTCGTTTGTTTCGTTTTATTTTTTATTTTTGGTTTTTCTTTGCAGCATTTCACTTTTACTTGTTTGGATCCCCATCCCTTACTCACACGGGGGAGGGGCGTAGGGGGCGCGAGCTTGGACACTCTCAACCGATGACGTCGTCAAAAACAAGGTGCGCGTGCACCCCCTGCCCCCACACCACCTGTGCCGGCGCCTGCAGCCACCGCTGTCAGCGCCGCCGCACCGCTTTAGGGGGGCCGCACAAGCCCTTCCTTTTATCTTTCCCTGGGACCCCGCGGTGCGACACCGCGTCGGGCTCCCGTGCTATACGCTACTGGATGTGAAAAGAGGTGTGCAAACAGCCGAGCGCCCCTGGCCGCTGGCCGCTGGCCGCTGGCCTGTGCAGCCCCTGTCGTCGTCGCGGATGCCCTGTCTCGGTACCTCTTTCTCCCTTTCTTGCCCGCTTTTCTTTTCTTTTTGTTTGTGCAAACCCTTCGAATCTTTTTTGTTTCCCTCACAGATTTTTTCTTCGTTCCTTTTGCGTTCTCCCTTCTCACCATGCCGAAACCCATCTTCGACAAGGTTCTCGTCGCGAACCGCGGCGAGATTGCCTGCCGTGTGATGAAGACGTGCCGCCGCCTTGGCATCAAGACCGTCGCCGTGTACTCTACTGCTGATGAGCAGGCGAAGCACGTGAAGATGGCGGATGAGGGCGTGTGCATCGGCGCTCCCCCGTCCGTCGAGTCCTACCTGCGCATCGACAAGATCGTCGAAGCCTGCAAGAAGACTGGCGCCCAGGCTGTGCACCCCGGCTATGGGTTCCTCTCTGAGAACTTTGAGTTCCAGGCTGCCCTCCAGAAGAACAACATTGTGTTCATTGGCCCCGATGCGCACTCCATCCAGGCGATGGGCGACAAGATCGAGTCGAAGCGCCTCGCCAAGGAGGCCGGCGTGACATGCATTCCCGGCTTCATCGGCGAGGTGAAGACCCACGCGGACGTGCTCAAGTTTGCCAAGGAGGTTGGGTACCCTGTTATGATCAAGGCGTCCGGCGGTGGCGGCGGCAAGGGCATGCGTGTGGCGTATAACGATAAAGAGTGCACCGAGTTCTATGATATGTGCAAAGAGGAAGCGATGGCCTCTTTCAACAGCGATCGCATGCTGGTAGAGAAGTTCATCGAGAACCCGCGCCACATCGAGATCCAGGTGATTGCGGACCGCAAGGGCCACACCCTGTACCTGCCGGGCGGGAGTGCTCGATCCAGCGCCGCAACCAGAAGGTGATCGAGGAGGCGCCGTCCGTGCTGCTGGACGCCAAGACCCGCAAGGCTATGGGCGAGGAGGCCGTTGCGATGGCCAAGGCGGTGCAGTACGTGAGCGCCGGCACGGTGGAGAACGTTGTGAACCCGCAGAAGAAGTTCTTCTTCCTGGAGATGAACACCCGCCTGCAGGTGGAGCACCCCATCACGGAGGAGATCACCGGCGTGGATCTGGTGGAGCAGATGCTGCGCGCGGCGGCGGACCTGCCGCTGAGCATCACGCAGGACGACATCAAGATCAACGGGCACGCCACCGAGGCGCGCGTGTACGCCGAGGACCCTATGAAGAACTACTTCCCGTCCATCGGCCGCCTGAGCCGGTACGAGGAGCCGACCGGCCCCGGCGTGCGCTGCGACTCCGGCATCATCGAGGGCTCCCAGATCTCCGTGTACTACGACCCCCTGATCTGCAAGCTGACGACCTGGGGCAAGGACCGCACCGAGTGCATCCACCGCATGGAGAAGGCGCTCGACGAGTACGTGATCCGCGGGCTGCACCACAACGTGTGCCTGCTGCGCGACGTGCTGACGGAGCCGACGTACCTCAAGGGCGACTTGACCACCAACTACCTCCCGGAGAAGTACCCGGATGGCTTCAAGTCCGCCAACCTGAACGACGCCGAGCGCCTCACGCTGTTCCGCGCCTCCGCCTGCGCGCACTTCAAGCGCGAGAGCATCCACTACACCGGCAAGGCGTGCAACTGCGGGTTCTTCCAGGTGTCGCTGGGCGCTGACCAGCAGCACGAGACGCCCGTGTTCGTGCGCATGCTGGACGAGTGCACCTTCGAGGTGTCCGACTCCGTCGAGGGCGCCGCGACCAAGATCACGCTGGACTGGAAGGTGAACTTCCCGGTGATCCGCGTGAAGGAGGGCTCCCAGGAGACGGTGCTGCAGTACTGGGGCACCAACGAGGTGTCGTACGGCATCCAGATGAAGGGCACGACGTTCACGGTGAACGTGCTGACGGACCAGGTGTCTGTACTGAACAAGATTGTGCCGCAGGTGAGCACTGGCGTGAACGCGAAAGAGGTGCTGTCGCCGATGCCCGGCGTGATCGTTGCGCTCAAGGCGCAGGTTGGCCAGAGCGTTGTTGCCGGCGAGGAGCTGCTGACGCTGGAGGCGATGAAGATGCGCAACAAGATCCACGCCGTTGCGGACGGCAAGGTAAAGGCCATTAAGGTGAAGGTGGGCGACACCGTGGAGGACAGCGAGGTGATGATCGAGATGGAGTAAGCGCGATGGTATGTGGTGGGCCCGCCTGCACCGCGTGGCCCGCCGCCGCCCTTTGCTGTGCTTCGCTATTTTGGATTCCCGGCGCGGGGGCCGCACCCCCGCACCGGCGCCGCTGCCTCATGTTCATGTGTACCCTCCCTTGACAACTGTCGTGCGGCAGGCCGGACCTGTTCCGCGCTGCCGCATCCGCATGTACACGTTTTTGTAGCGCACGCCTTGTTCTGCCCGTCGAATTTTATTAGCGAACCTTTTCTTGTTTTCCTTTCTGTTTAGGATAGTCGCTCTCATATATCTATATGCGCATCCTTTGTTCGGAACGCTTCGATTAGTTTCCGTTTTTTTTTAATTATTATTATTTTTTGTCGTTTGTTTCGTTTTATTTTTTATTTTTGGTTTTTCTTTGCAGCATTTCACTTTTACTTGTTTGGATCCCCATCCCTTACTCACACGGGGGAGGGGCGTAGGGGGAGCGAGCTTGGACACTCTCAACCGATGACGTCGTCAAAAACAAGGTGCGCGTGCACCCCCTGCCCCCACACCACCTGTGCCGGCGCCTGCAGCCACCGCTGTCAGCGCCGCCGCACCGCTTTAGGGGGGCCGCACAAGCCCTTCCTTTTATCTTTCCCTGGGACCCCGCGGTGCGACACCGCGTCGGGCTCCCGTGCTATACGCTACTGGATGTGAAAAGAAGTGTGCAAACAGCCGAGCGCCGCTGGCCGCTGGCCGCTGGCCGGTGGGGCTCTGAGTTTCTGGTGGTGGAGATGGTAGGCTGGTGGGTCGCTACAGTGCCTATTCTCTTTGGATATGACTGGCTGTTGAAGGAATGGTCCTGCTCTTGTATTCACTTTTTTTTTTGATGATGATGCTGTTGTGGTTGTGTATAACCTTTTCTGTGTCATTATATATTTTTTTTTTCTGTGTTGTGGCTAGATATTAGTGTAGTTCTTAGCTTGTTGCTAGCTCCCCCTCACTGTATCATCATGAAGGTCGGCTATATTGGTATGGGACTTATGGGGAAGTCCATGGCGATCAACATTCGTAAGGCGGGCTTTGAGGTGAACGTCTGGAACCGGACGAAATGGAAGTGCGACGAGGTGGTGGCGCTCGGTGCGACGGCGTTCGAGACGCCGGCGAAGCTCGCGGAGGCGTCGGATGTTGTTTTCACGAACGTCTCGGATAGCGCGGATGTGATGGACGTGGTGTTCGGTCCGAACGGTGTGGCCGAAGGGATCAAGGAGGGCTCCATCTTTGTGGACAACAGCACCATCCGTGCATCGGTGGCGCGCGACATTGCTAAGCGTCTGTGGGAGGAGAAGAAGGTGCGGGCCCTCGACGCGCCGGTTTCGGGTGGCGATATCGGCGCCCGCGAGGGAACGCTCACCATTATGGTCGGCGGTGATGCCGGGGCGCTGGAGCGCGTGATGCCAGTGCTGCTCGCCATGGGAAGGAAGGTCACGCATATTGGAGACGCTGGGGCCGGACAGATTTGCAAGGCCGCCAACCAGGTCATGGTCGCCGCGCAGATGGTGGCGATGGGTGAGATGTTGGTCCTTTCCGAGAAGAACGGCGTGGACGCCTCCCGGGTGATCGAAGCCGTGCGTGGTGGTGCCGCGCAGTGCTGGACGTTGGATGTCAAGCCCGACCGCCTTTTCGCCGGCAATCGCCAGCCCGGCTTTAAGGCAGCGCTGCAGACCAAAGATCTTCACATCGTCCTCGACTCCGCAACGGAGGTGAATGCCCCGATGCCCGCCACTGCCGTCGCTACCCATCTTTTCGAACAGATGCTCGTGGAAGGGGAGGGGGAGCTGGACAACTCCGCCGTCGTCGGGGTGCTGGAGCGGATGGCCGGCATCAAGATCAAGGAGCCCAAGCGCCCCAAGGAGTGAAAAGGAAGATCAAGGAATGACCCTCGACCCTACATGGTCTACTTACAAACCACTATACGGGATACAGTACGTATCGATCTTAAACAGCAAATGCCAAGAACAAACAAGAAACAGAACAGAAGATTTTTTGATATATCGTACAAACCACTGCGTAAGAGGGAAAACACAAGCTCACACAAAAAAGAAACATTAGAGGGAGCGTTCTAACTTTCCATGTCTCCCGAGAAAAAAAAAAAAGAAAAAAACAACAAAAAAAACAAAAACAACAACAACAACAAATAATGAGAAATGGCAAAGCAAAGACTCGCCTCCCTTTCAGTCTTTTGTGCAAGTTGTAGAGTGCTGCAAGTCCTACCGTATTACAAGCGTTAACATAATGAAGGATGCTCTCCCTCTCTCTTTACCTTTATTTGTCTCCATCGCTTTACTCTTCCCCCTCCCCCTTCTATTCCTTTGTTTTGTATTTTTGATCACACACATCAGAACGGCAGATAACAACAGAAACAACAACAACGGATGTTCATTTGTCTCGAGGATGTCGGCTACGTTCAGGAGACGTTCGAGAAGGGCGAGCGCCCCGACATTAAAATGTTCTATCTACGGGGTCATTTCACCCCCCTGCAACGGCGGATGCGGTCTCCGCTACGGTAGATCCGTTCCAACTCGCCCGGGATGCAGAACGTCGCGATGTGGCGTGGACGCTGGCCCGTCTTCTCTGTATCGGCCGCATCATCACGTGTGACGAGCGTTCCTTGTGGGAGCACCTCTCGCCCGATCTGTACGCTCGCTTCGAGCATGTCGAGGATCTGTGGATAGAGCAGAAGGCCGTCAAGTGGGTGCGGTCGTTCCTTGTGCATCGGTCCCTCAGCTGCCCCGCTAATCCATCCGGTGAGGGCAACGCGTGCCGCCTCTCACCGCTGTGGAAGGAGCTGGTGGATCATATGCGGCGCACCATCAAGCCAGCCGCCAACACCCCTAGTGTGTCACCCACAGCCTGCTCTACGGCGAGCCCGTCGCAGCGTCTCCCGTATCACGTACCCCCTGCGGTACAGGTGATTCCTATGAGAGGCCTAACGGAAGGGTGCATCCGATGTCGCGAGCCCCTTGCAGCGTTCAGCGAAGTACTGCGCGTCCCACGGGATGCCCTGTTCTATCGCGATTCGGTGCTGATGCACAGTCGCCTGGGTCAGGCCGTGGCCGCTACGCCAGGCCTCTGCGATATTCTAGAGCATGAAGAAGCCCTGCTCGTCCTCTGTCTCGTGTACGAACGCTTTGTGGTGGGGGCCGAGGCGTCGCACTGGGGTCCGTTGCTGCGTGGCTGCCCGGAGTCGTACCCGTTGATTCCCAGTTTCTGGGACATGAGCGACCTCGCAGAGCTGGAGGGCCTCGACATGCTTGACGAGATCCTCGAGCGACGCCGTGAGCTCGAAGCGTTCCATGAGCGCGTTCTCTCGGCGCTACCAGTGATACACTCCGCACTGCAGCTGACTCGCACCAGTAAGAGGGATCGGCGAGACGAATCCCTCGAGACGTTAGAAACGGCCTTCTCTCTGGAGGCGCTGCAGTGGGCCCGGGCCAGCTTTGACTCTCGTGCCTTCTACCTCAACGTGGACAGCGAGACGCGGCTGACAATGGCCCCGCTAGCCGATATGATCAACCACGCCAACACAAGCGATGTCCTTGTGCGGCGCGTGGCGACAGACGCGGGCCCCTTCATCATGGAAACGGGTGCGGGGCTCGGCAAGGAGGACGTTGGCCGAGAGCTGTGGATGAGCTACGGGCCTTTGCAGAACTGGGAGCTGCTGCAATACTACGGGTTTGTACTCGACGACAACGCCCACGACAAGCTGCCGTTTCCTTTTCAACTCGGCTCTTCGGCCGGTGGAACGAGTGATGAGACGGAAGATACGGAAGTCGTGGCCGGCGCCACCAACGCAGAGTGGGAGGCTCGCCGTCGGGACCTCGCAGAGCGTTTTTTTCTCCACACGCTGGACCGCTGCTGGATTCCAATGACGGGTGTCCCATGCCCTGCCCTGCTGGCCCTTCTCCGCCTGCAGTTCGCTACTGCGCCGGAGATGCTGGAGATGCTCGACGGCAGGCAGAGCCCCTTCTCCCCACTTTCGGTGGAGACAGAGGTGACGGTCTACCGTGCAGTGGCGGCCACCGTGCGCTGCGTTCTTGGGCTCTTTTCTACCAGCGTGACCGAGGACGAGGCGGCGCTGCGGGAGGCGTGCCAGGAGGAGACGGAGGAGGCGGATGCTGCTGTACGAGATGTGCAGGAGACTATTGCAATGGAGCGGTACAAGCTGTGCCTCCGGCTGCGCATCGGCCTCAAGGGGATCGCAGGAAGGGCGCTCGCATGGGCCTCGGAGCAGTTGGCAGCTGCTGGGGCTGACGAAGACGAGGAGATGACGGGAGATGATAATGAAGAACAAGACAAGAGCATCGATTAAAATAATAATTCAAAGAAGAAAAACTGAATTGCACTTAACAACAACAGTGTATTTTGTGGCATGCATCGCGTCGACTGCTGTTGAAGCAGTTAAGTTGAAGTCTTCATAAGATGCTTGCTAGTCTCACTCTTATGTACACGTATGTATATGCGCTTGTACAGAAACGTCTAGACGGCTGAAAGTATACGTTTTTTTTTTTCTTTTTTTTTCGTTTTTTTTCCTCGCCTTGGTTCTTCTCACTCCCAGCTTCTATAGCTAGTGACACCCCCTCCTCCCTCCCCCCCTGTTTTTTTGCTTCTTGTCTTTTCTCCTCTGCTAAAATAGTAAACAAATAATAGGTTGTGCCACCATTTCTGTTCTTCTGCCCCTCAGGTGTTCCTTCTGAACCGTTGCGGGAGGCAGCTGGGGGGTAGCTCTCACGGAGGAAAGATACGCCGTCGAAGGGCGCACACACCAACGAGGAGTCATACACGTACACGTGTACAGTGCAAAGTGCAGTGAGACTCTAACGAAAAGGTTCCTCTATTGGCCATATACTATACTTTCGTAGGAAGAAGAGTTATACCAATTATATATATTATTTTTATTAGGTAAGCGATGGGCGGAACGAAGGCAGCGCTTACGCCTGTGACAGAACGGGCGCCTCTGCAGCCGATAATGACAGATGCTCCACGTGAGAGGGCAGGGGAGGAGGAGGAGGACGCAGACGCAGACGCAGATGTCAGTTCGCCCGTGTTGAATCGAGTGCTGAGTGTGGTCGCCACTCCAGATATCACCATTGAGCGGGTGCTCCAATGCTGCCCAAATTTGTCCATCGTGACGGAGGTGGACCTGTCGGGGAACTTCATGTGCGGCGACCTCTTCATCCAGCTCGTCGACCGTCTTTTTCCTGAGATGACTCGCCTCAGCACGCTCGATCTCAAGTGCAATCGCATCGGCCCTGCAGGCGCCAAGCACCTCTTCGACGCCTTGCGGGTCCATTCTAGGCGGCTGCGGTACCTGGATGTGAGCGAGAACGATCTCGGGGACGCCGCCATGCCCTCCCTCGCCCAGCTTCTCTCCGTCGCGGAGCTGGAAACACTGAGTCTCACCAACAACAACGTCACCCCCGCCGGGGCACTGGAGCTGTCCAAGGGTATCGAGGAGAACAATTCCCTGACAGAGCTGGCGATGAGCTATAACGCCCTGGAGGATACCGGGGTGGTGGAGCTGGCCGAGGCGGTAGCGCAACACTGCTCCCTCACTCTCCTCGATCTTAGCGGCAATCGAATTGGTGATCCTGGGGCGATCTTCCTTGCCCATGAACTGCTCAGTGCAGAGAGCCAGCTGAAGTACCTGAATCTCTCGGCCAACGATATTGGCGACGAGGGCCTCGGGGCCATTAGCGAAGCTCTGTGCGAGACATCTAGCATCGTCCGGCTCGATCTCGGGGGCAACAACCGCATCACCGAAGCGGGGCGGCGCGATTTCACCAAGTCTGCCGCGAAGTGGCGCAGTATCGAGTACCTCGATCTGACGTCGAGCAATCTGGACGAGCAGGACGGCGTGTCGCTGGCAAAGGCGATCAAGACGTCCAAGTGCAGCCTCCGGGAGGTGGTGGTGCTGAAGAACACCATGCTCCCCGCCAACGCGATCCAAGCGATCCAGCAGGCGACAGAACGCAAGGAGTTCCCGGCGGCGGACGGGATAAACCAACCGCTTCCCATGAGCCCCGCGGCGTGCGCTGGCATGGGGCTCACCCTGCTCCTCTTCACAGGAGTCTTGATGACAGTACTACACCGCCGCAGCGATGCGCCCCGGCTGGCTCATTGAGGGAGACAAGAATTAGAATGCATCGATATCAAGCAAAAAAAAAAAAAAAACAACTCGACGTGTTGCACAGAGGTGTAGTGCTCTACCGGTAGGTGTACTTCCTCCTCTTTCCATTTCTTTTCTTTTTGTTCCATGCTTTCTTGTTTTGTGTATTTTGGCGGCTGTGGGGGTGATCCATAGATGATGCGCACGAGCATTTTGTATTATTCTGAGATGTGTTACGATACGTTATACAGGTACCGTATAACGTATCGTATGAAATAGAGATTAACTATCTCCCTTCCCCCTCCTCTTGTTCTTGCCCTTCTCTCCCCACTAAGAAGACAACGGGCCCACACCGACACACACAACACATTTTCCTCGACTTACTCGTTGGGGTTGAAAAGGATCAGTTCGGCTCACTGGAGACGAGGGACGAAGAGAGAGAGAGCTTTAAAAAGCAAGGAGTCTTTTTTCCTTTTTCCTTTTCCCTTTTTCCCCCTTAAACCCTTCGCGAATAGCAAAACGAATGCACCCGCCCATTTCATGATTACGATCCGTCGACGTTCAGGACAACAATAGAACCGATGAGAGCGGGAGTATATGGGTAACGCAGGCGCTGCTGCCCCTCTTTTCTTCTTACATTTTTTTTTCCTTTTTTTACTATCGTTGATGATTTTTTGTTTTTTGTTTTTTGGTCCTCCCTTTCATTATCCCCCCCCTTTTTTTTGCTTTTATTTTCTCAAGAAGGGCACCCACCCCAATTGGGTTTCTATGAGGCCTCCTTTCTTAGAGTCGTGCCTGTGATGTGAAAATGAAGGAGACCCTCCTCCCCCCCCCCAAAAAAAAAAGGAAAGATTCAGAAAACGCGTTGTTTTTCTTCGGGTCATACTTTGTTGTTCGGTGTGGAGGGGAACGAGGGAACGAGGGAGGCGTGATACGTTTGCAGCGGGCTACAGGGAGACCCAGCAAGCAAGGAGTACGCGAGACCAACACTCCATTACATATATTTCGCATCCGTAGGCCCCGCTCTCTGGTATGCAAGGACCTTGATCACCTGAAGGTGTACAACTTACGATATAATACAAACTATATAATGAACACCTTTCTCTCTCTCTCTCTCTCTCTTTCCTCTTTTATTGTTTCTTTTTATCCCTCTATTGACGACCACCCGTCCTTTTACTTCTACTTTTTTTTTTTTAAAAGAAATTCTTCCATCCGTCCTTCTCAACAGAAAAAAAAAACAAGAGCGTCCAAGAAGTTGGAGTACAGTTCAAGTTCGGCATGGCGAACCCCTATGAAACCACCGGGGGAGCGGACCCCTTCAAGGAGCACTCCGCAGAGCCCAGCACCGGCTCTCCTATTTCTCTCACGTACGCCATGCCCACGGAGGTACCGCCGCATCCAGACGCCGATACCGCAGTGCTGCAGCCCGTCTCATTCCAGACGTCACCCTTTGCCGGCGGTCAGCCGCCGGCACAACCCGCACAGACGGTGGCGGCAGAGCCCGCCTCCAGCGCCTCCATTTGCTCTGTGGAGTATTACCAGGCATACTTCGACATCACCACCAGGCAGGTGCTGAATCGAATGACCAACGCCCTCTTTCCTATTTGCCCCCCGGATTATCTTCACGGCCGCAACTGGCACTTCGCCAACAACGAGGGTGCTACCAGCGAGAACAGTGCCTCGGAAGGCGGTGATTTGATTGTAAGTGGTGTGAAGCTCTCTCGTCATCCGGACCTCTACGGGCCCTTTTGGATCTGCACGACGCTTTGGATTGCCCTCGGTGTGATGGGGAACGTCATGAGTCGCATCGCCTACGCTCGAGAGCATGGGGGGACCCACGCCAAGGACTGGATCTTCGACTTCGCGTTGATCCCCACTGCCTGCGCCACCATTTACCTCTACTGCTTCTTGTTCGCCGCGATGGTCTGGGGCGTGATGAAGTGGAAGTACTTGCCTATTTCCCTTGTCGACTTGATCTGTTTGTACGGGTACAGCATGTTCGTCTTTGTGCTCATTGCGCTGCTCTGTGTGATCCCTTCTGCGGTGGTGCAGTGGATTCTGGTGCTCCTCGGTGGGGTCTGGTCAGCGTCGTACTTGGTGGCGAACTTGTGGCACATGCTCAAGCACAGGCTCTCGCCTCAGTGGTTCAGCGGGATCGTCGGTGGGGTCGTGCTGGGCCACGTCCTACTGACTATCTCCTTTAAACTCTACTTCCTCCACTACAGCATCTAGGCCGAGAAAACAAAGAGGGGAGGGGAGGGGATGGAAGAGGGAGAAGGCGGTACGCAGCGACAGAAGATGGAAACTTGGGACGAGAACCAGACGAAGCACTGTAAGAGGGAGCGAGAGCAAGAGAATGAGAAAGGTTTCGTCAAAAAAGTATTATATATATATATAATACTTTTTGCTGTGTAGTCTTTTCGTGTACTAAAGTTCGTGAAGTGAAGTACTCATGACCTCCGTTTGTATTCCCACGAAGATTGGCCTGTGAAGGCAAGCGATCCGTTGTGTCGGCGCTCTCCCTGCCAGTTCTGTTTATTGGTTGCAAGTAGAACGAAATGGAGGACGCCACCGCACACGGTGTGGTTCAGCTCAGAAAAAATAAATAATATAAATGGAAAGATGCTGAGAGATACAAAGAGGAAACACTAAACCACATCCTCGCTTTTTTTTTTTACAACTCCCCTCTCTAGAGTACTCGCCTCGGTCATCCCAGAGGAAAGAAGAGGTGGGGCATTTGTCGTGAGCGGCATTCTTCTCCACCCCATTAGCAAAACAAAAAAACAAACAAACAAAAAAACAAACAAACATTTATATATGATTATTATTCTTTTTTTCTTGCGTGTGAGAGGACCTAAAAGGAAAGAAATGGAACGAAAGGAAATGGATACCAGCCGCTGGCTGAACTGTGACGCCGTGCTCATGACCACACTAGACTTTTTATTTTTTATTTATGGTTCTGCCCGTTTCAATTGATATTCATTCCCTCTCCCTCTTCCTCTTCCCGTTTTTGTGTACGTTAGATTTCACTCGGCTCTCACGGCGATTCGATTACGATCCCTCTTTCTATCCACAACTCTATTATTCGTGTTAGTTTGTGTGTGTGTTTATGACTGACTCTAACACTGCTGTGCTGTTTGTCATCCACGACGCCGTGGACCCTCCCGGTAACTTTGGTGAGTACCTAAAGCGCCAAAAGATCAACTTCATTGTCTTTCATGTCTGGCGGCGGGAACATGCAGCTCTACTTCCTCGCTCTACCGCAGCCGTTGTAAACGCGGTGGCGGACCCGAAGGAGCCCTACCTCTGGGAGCCTGTCGAAGCAGGTACGGCGGGATCCACACCTTTACGCCTCTGCGGCGTCGTGAGTCTTGGCGGCCGCATCAGCGCCAACGATGACCTTCCCTACTACCCCGCCCTCTTTGATCTGATTCGCGACTGCGTCAAGTGCCGCGTGCCCTTCATGGGCCACTGCCTCGGGGCCCAGCAGCTGGCCGTGGCGCTGGGCGGGAAGGTGACGGTCGCGCCGCGCTTCGAATTCGACTTCCTCCCTGTGACCCCAGTGAATCCGTCCAACGCACCCAACATCAAGCCGTGGTTCCTTGAAGAGCCGACGTCCACCTTCTTCTTGAGCCACGCAGAGACCTTCAGCATTCCCGAGGGATGCCATCTCGTCGCGACAGGCGAGTTCTGCTACAACCAAGCCTTCCAGGTGGGGGACCAGTACATCCTCGGCACGCAGTTTCATCCAGAGGTCACGATGGAGATGGTAAATAACATCACAACCACGTCGAAGCGCTGCCCGACAGAAGCCCAAGTGAGCCAGATGACGGCGGAGGAACGCGAAACGAAATATCCCTCCTGCGTCAAGACGCAGGAGGCACTTGTGGGATGCAGCGGGGAGCGGGTCGAGTTCACTCGCAAGTACGTGGATCACCTTTACGATGTGTGGACTACAGGCGTACGTGAGGCCATGCAGAGAAGTTGTGCGGCTGCGTAAGGAGCCTACTCTACTCCGTCTATGGAGCTCACTCTATCGACGCTTCCCTATTTATTTTAATGGAGTTCTTCTTCTATTCTTGAGAAACACCTCTTTCCTGCTGCTTCTGTGGTGGGCAGAAGATCATATTATTATGATGGCTGGTGTTCTTTTGTGGCTCGTCGTGTTTTGACAAGCAAACCCGCCATTTCCCTTTATATATATTCCCTGCTGCACTTTCTCTCTACTCTCTGTGTTGGCGACACGCACGTGCTCCTCGTTCATGACCCCCAAGTGGTGGTATACGTACTGTGGGATGTGCCAAACACCATTGTTGGCTTGGGCTCTGTATTCTTTGTTATGATAGGGCAGCAGAGGATACACAGAATTTATTATTATTATTGTTTATTTTTGCGGCCGAGAGTGAACGGCAGTGATACTGGAGAAAATCTGGGATGGATGCATATCACATTCCCTTGATGGTCATTATTGTTGTTGTTCTTTATTATTATTATTATTATTATTATTGTTATTTTTCCCTACTGTGGGCTATGTCTCGTTCGTATAACTTGCTGTTATATGTATTTGTCACCCCAACCGACTCATGTTTTTTTGATTCATTTTTTTTTTTTGTTGTTCTGCACGCATTTGCTCTTGTGAATCCAACTGACATTTCCCTTCCTTTTAAAACAACAACAACAACAATAATGGTACACAAACAGCACGTTTTGTTTCTTCTCTTATTATTATTATTATTATTATTATTTCACTTTACCCTTTTGCTGGGTATGTAATAAGCTAACGAAGATAGTCCATCATAATGGTGTATGCTAGCCGTTAACGACACCTTCGAAAGAAGGTTTAGAAATGGGCCTAATAGGAGAACGACTCATTGAAGCATATGGTACGGTGCAATGCCGTATGCACTATGCATATGGTACGGTACAATCATTGATGTGTTGTTGTGAATGTAATTTCAGTGTACTTGTTACGATTGTGTTTGTTATTGTTTATTTTACTATTGTTCACCGTTTTTTTTTCCTTTTTTTTTATTTTTTAATACAACGTACTCTCCCCTAAAAGTTACTGCTTGGTGTATCAAACTGCTGGTGTCGTACTCCTTCTTGTGCTGAGACACAGTTAAATCTTTCTCAGGTGCTTCAAGCAGCAAGATGAAAAACGACAAAAGAAAGCAGACGATGTACCAGATAACGGTGCTGAAGGACTACCGTTCCAATGGAGCAGACCTTTCCTTTCATCGAATATCTCAGCCTGTGAGGTAACTCCACACGTTAAGTTTTATAAAAAAAAGGCTGAGATCTCGTTCGTATTTGTATAGACAACCCCATGTAGACAAACCAGTCATTGTTACATGACACATTTTAAAGACGGAAGTCCTCCCACCCTCTCTTACCGCACTGCGCACATCCCTTGTGCCGACAACGATTTGTTGTTCCTCCGTTGACGATCGATACAACAAACAAAAAAAAAAAAAAAAAAAGAAAAAAGAGTTTGAGCAGGGAAGAAGAAGATGTTGACGCGAAGCCATTAAAGTACGACAAAAAAAAAAGAAAAAGAATAAAACAATAAAATAAACTCCGCAGAACCGCATCGGGCGCTTCATCTCTATATCAGGGTATCCTCCAACTCTCATTGCAAGCCAATCTTATGGAAGAAAAAGGACACATAACAGCGCTTGCTCCTCCTGCAGTGTAGAAGGATACTCCCTTCGTTCCTGCCCCAATACCGGGAAAGGGCAGGTTGCTCTCGGTAACACGGGTACTAGCACGTATTTGCGCCTCGTGGTTCATTTCCTCTCTCTTTCCCTTCTACGATTCTTGTTTTCACTCATCGAAATGAAACTGGCATAAAAAACAACATTAACAACAACAAAAAATTGCTCTCCCCCAAGTTTCCCTCTTCTCTTCTACTTTCCCACAAACCAACAAAGCAAAAACAAAGGAAATGGACTCCACTCTTCGTCCTGTGGTGCTCTTCATGCAGCACGAGCTCAATGATACCCCTGCGTATCTGTCGCAGTTCCTGCAAGGGAAGGGCATCGACCACGTCGTGTTCAAGATGTGGGAGGACAGCAGCCTGCTCCCCAGCAAGGTCTCTGCTGTGCTCCACTGCGCACCACGTGAGGACGCGCCCTTCATCTGGGATCCCGTCTCTCCCGGCGAGAACGACGCCCAGGGCCGCGCGGTGTCCCGCTGCAGGATCTGCGCCGTGTGCAGCACTGGCGGCTGCATGAGCGCCAACGATGACCTTCCCTACTACCCCGCCATCTTCTCTCTGATTCGCGACTGCGTCGCCACCCGCACGCCATACATTGGCCACTGCCTCGGTTCGCAGCTCCTCGCCGTGGCGCTGGGCGGGAAGGTGACTCGCGCTCATCAGCCGGAGTGCGGCTGGGCTGAAATCACCCCCCTCAACACCAACAAGTGGGCGTCGCTGGGCATCAAGAACTGGTTTGTGGATGAGCCCAGCTCCACCTTCTATGTTATTCATGGTGAGACCTTCAGCATTCCCGAGGGATGCCATCTCATCGCGACAGGCGAGTTCTGCTACAACCAAGCCTTCCAGGTGGGGGACCAGTACATCCTCGGCACGCAGTTCCATCCGGAGGTCACGATGGAGAAGATCGAACTCATGACCCGCTCGACGCACCTCTGCCCGACGGAGGAGGAGGTAAAGCGCATGAGTACGGAAGACCGTATGGTGCGCCTTCCTCCATCGGTGATGACACAGGAGGCCCTCTACGCCTGCTCGCCCGAGAAGATCGAGATGACGCGCCGGTACTCCGATCACATGTACGAGACGTGGACTGGTGCTGTGCTGGCCGGCATGAACCAGGCGTAGAGGGTGTCCAAGCTCCAGCAGGTATAGCCGGTAACGCCATAGGAATCCTTTTTAATTGCCTCTTCATACAAAGAAAATGAAAAGAATGAGAAAAAGAGAAGAATATATATATATAAACAACAAACAAACAAACAAAAAAAAACAAATAATAATACTAATAATAATAAAAAGAACTGAAGAAAAAGAAAGAATACGTTTGTCCAGCAATGCGATTTTTGCCCAGTGGCCATCGGTGTGTTCACGACTTCGACTTGCGGTGCCCCAGAGTATGATTCATTATTATTATTACCTTTTTTTTTGTGTGTGTTGTAGTATATCATTTATATATGTACACACTTTATCTATTTTCATCTATTTCCTTTGTTTGTTGTGCTTCATACCACCCCACCCCCTTTTTTTCCTTTTCTTTTGTTTGTTCCCCTCCATTCCCTTTAATTTGGTCGGCGTGAAGGTGTTTCGCTGTCCAAGGCGGTAACAAACAACAAATGTAAATGAAGCGGCTCCCCCGCCAGCCTCTTCTTCCATCTCTTCTTTTCTCTGCAGACCCCCCCCCCCTCTACCTCCTTGTTACAACTATACATATTTACATTATATATATATACATTTATATTCCCCCTTTCCTACTTTCCTTCATTATGCTCTCAATAGCGCATTTGTGAACGAAAAAGAACGGGACTGTGTTGCGGCCCGTTTACTGCAGTGTGGCGGCACTCGCGTCGACCGTGCGCACATATCTCTGTTTTGTTGTACGCATCTCCTCAACTACAACTCCGTTTGTTCATTCCGCCTTGGTTTGTTTGTTTTGCTTTATCCTGATTGTATGAGTAAGAAACAAATAAACAAAATACATTCCCTATACCAGTCTCATGATCTGTTACGATATTCCCACCCCCACCTCTTTCATTTTTTTTTCTTTGTTTGTGTTCCTCAGCTTCTAGAAGCTCTTTCCAACTGCATTATTGTCAAGCAACAAATCCTGTTTATCACCACCCTGCTGCAGGGCAAACGGCAGTGACAGTGGTGGGGGGACATGCGTCTGCTCTACTCGCTTCTTCATCCTCCACCCCTGTTCTTTTGGCTTTTTTGTTATTTATTATTATTTTTGCCTGTTCTCTTCTTGATCGTTTTTCTTTATTTTCGTCTCTTGATGTGTAATGATATGCTATAGACCCGCCTTCCAAGCTATCTTTTTCGCTATCCGTCTTCAACACTTTTCTCATCCACTTCCCCCAAGTTTCCCTCTTTTCTTCTACTTCCCCACAAACCAACAAAGCAAAAACAAAGGAAATGGGCTCCACTCTTCGTCCTGTGGTGCTCTTCATGCAGCACGAGCTCAATGATACCCCTGCGTATCTGTCGCAGTTCCTGCAAGAGAAGGGCATCGACCACGTCGTGTTCAAGATGTGGGAGGACAGCAGCCTGCTCCCCAGCAAGGTCTCTGCTGTGCTCCACTGCGCACCACGTGAGGACGCGCCCTTCATCTGGGATCCCGTCTCTCCCGGCGAGAACGACGCCCAGGGCCGCGCGGTGTCCCGCTGCAGGATCTGCGCCGTGTGCAGCACTGGCGGCTGCATGAGCGCCAACGATGACCTTCCCTACTACCCCGCCATCTTCTCTCTGATTCGCGACTGCGTCGCCACCCGCACGCCATACATTGGCCACTGCCTCGGTTCGCAGCTCCTCGCCGTGGCGCTGGGCGGGAAGGTGACTCGCGCTCATCAGCCGGAGTGCGGCTGGGCTGAAATCACCCCCCTCAACACCAACAAGTGGGCGTCGCTGGGCATCAAGAACTGGTTTGTGGATGAGCCCAGCTCCACCTTCTATGTTATTCATGGTGAGACCTTCAGCATTCCCGAGGGATGCCATCTCATCGCGACAGGCGAGTTCTGCTACAACCAAGCCTTCCAGGTGGGGGACCAGTACATCCTCGGCACGCAGTTCCATCCAGAGGTCACGATGGAGAAGATTGTCCTTCAGGTCAATGGGTGCAACCTCTGCCCGACGGAGGAGGAGGTAGAACACATGAGTACGGAAGAACGCATGCGCCGTGCTCCTCCATCGGTGATGACACAGGAGGCCCTCTACGCCTGCTCGCCCGAGAAGATCGAGATGACGCGCCGGTACTCCGATCACATGTACGAGACGTGGACTGGTGCTGTGCTGGCCGGCATGAACCAGGCGTAGAGAGTGCGGTGAAACGATTGTTGATGTTTTTTTTTTTTGTTGTTGTTGTTGTTTGGTTGTTTCTCTGTTTTATTGGTGAAATGACGAAAAGTTTTGTGGCTTTTCATTTTTTTTTTTTTTTGGATTTATTTTTGGAGGACGCTATGAATGCTTTATATCTGTTTTCGTAGCAGTAGAATTGGTTGTGATGGTTCGATTTTTCGGTTTCGTTTTGTTTTCTTCTTGTTCTTTTTGTGTGTGTCACGGAGTAAGTGTGTGCTGGGATTGCTAAATGTGGATCCGCTTTTTTCTTCGTTCGTTTCTTAGTATGTCTTCTTTAGGAGCAAATTATTATTCCATTACATTGGTAAAGGGGGGGAAATAGCAAATCTTTCCGGTTTTCTTCTTTTTTTTGATCATGTGCATTTTTCTCTTCAATTTCAAAGATACACTGCAAAATAAGAAGAAAAATCGTACGGAAAAATATATTTATATATATAAAATAGCAAACAGAAAAAAAAAAAAACAATCAAACAAACAAACAAAAAATAAATCGACGAGAAGATGCGTTTTTTTCCTTTTTCTTTTGACGTTTATATAACAACAACAACAAGAAGCAAAAGTTCGTCTAGGTGACGCTGGATTATTTTCTTTGTTGCACGCTGTCAAGTGAGATACAAACATCCAAACCATACTATACTCGCTATATATATATTGGCAAACATCTCTACGAACAGCGCAACAGCAGCTCTCAGTTGTGTATGCGGAATGGGCGTGGGACGCCCATTCCCCTCCCCCCACCCTCCACCCCCTTCGTGGTCCCCGCAACCCGCTCCCAGCGGGGCCTCTGGCTCCCCGAGCCGCACGTCCTTTCCTCCCTTGCCTTTGTCTTTCTCCTACTCATTCAACGGTGTTGCTCTATCAGCCGAGAAGGATGACACGCACTCCCCCCGCCTTCCAGAAAAGGAAGGGAAACGAATCTCTTCCCACGCCGCCAGCGTCTGCCGTAAGTGTAAGTGTGAGGGGCGGCGTCTGTGTAGGGCTTCTATAGTATTTGAGTTGTGCCATATGGACGTAGAGTAGAGACGCATATGGATCGATTCAATTTTTTTTTTTTTTTTTTTGATGTCGATAGGGAAAAAAAAAACAAAGAAAGAAAAAAAAAAGGTAAAAAGTAACGAGGTGTTCCTCGTAGCCCCCCTGTGTTCCGGGGGTCGATGGTCACAGGAAGGTGCTTGGCCACCGCTTCTTCTGCACGGAGAGGAAAGGAAGGAAGGTTTGGGAACCTTCTTTTATTTATCCATACGTGCGCGCGTGTGTGGTCAACCTCGCGGGAAAAGTTCAGAGCCGGCTGCTTTTTATTATTATTATTTATTATTATTGTGTTTGTTTGCCAAAAAACGATGACCTACCGGAAAGCCATCTCGGGGGGACGAAAAAAAATAAGAATGGAAAGACTCTAAAAAAGGGGGAAAAAAAGCAACAACAACAAAAAAAAATGAAAATATCCCTTCCCCCCTTTTGGCGCGCACTGAACGACGCGAGGCTCTCCACTTCCCTTTGTGTTGTGTGGGTGATTTTTTTTCCTATTTTGCGTTTATTATTATTATTATTGCTATTATTATTATTATTATTATTATTATTATTACCATCTTCCTTTATTTCTATATTCGTTTTAAAGTTTCATACGACACATGGCCATTCGATCCACTTCCCTGTATAGGGCGTTGAAAGCGATCACTCTACCACTTCTCGCTGCACTCGAACACAAACCGAAATTTTGAATTCTACTTCCTTCTCGTGCTTTTTATTGTTGTTAGTATTTCTTGTTTCTCAGACGTTTTTTAACAAACTTATTTTATGTTTATACCAAAACGATTTTTTTTTTTACTTTTTTTGTTGTTGTTGGGGGAAAAAATGAGAAAAATAAAAAGAAAAGATCCCCCTACTCACTACTCTATAGTTGTTAGTGACCCTCCCCCTTTCTTCTTTTGTGTGTTTAGTTTCGTTTTTGTTTTCGTCCGATACGTTTCTCTTATTATATATATATATTTATTATACGTATTTTTATTTCTGTGAAAATAATAATAATAATTGAACGCTTAAGTCCGGTAACGGAGGCGGTCGTGAGGGAATACATAGTGTTCCATCTTTTCCATATTTCTCCGCCTTTTTTCCCCCTGCCCCAATATGCAAACGCTACACACGGCCGTGTTCTTCATATTCCCTGCCTCTCTCTCCATCTCTCTCATGCAATATATATTATAATATCTATAAGACGATTCAAAAACGGTTCTTCAGCTGAGATCCGACGGTTTCCATGCGTGGAGGGCTGCGTTTCCTGCGGTGTGGCTGGGGTGCCGCAAGAACTACCGTAGCAGCCGCCCACCGCCCGTTAACAGAGACCAGCTGGGCCGCAACGGTGCGGTGGAGTTCGACCGTGGCGCCCGCCGGCGACATCGGCAGCACTTCCCTTCCCCAAGGGCAGAGGCTTTCAGCGCCCGCCATCCCACCACCACCGCCGCCGCCGCCGCCGCCGCGTAGGGCAGAGAAGAAGAAATCAAAGGCTGCCGCCTCACGGAAAATTCCTGCCGCTCCAGAGGAGGTGGCGGCGGCGTCCCCCACGCACCTCCCCTCCCTGCCACGCCCTCGGGCGCCAGGGGATGTGCCCTTCGCTTATCGCAGCTTCCGGGACGTGACGCCGGCCCCGGCCTTCAAGAAGGCGTACGCCTCCCTCGAGCCCAATGAGCACGTGCGGGACGTGGTGCTGCGCGTCGCCGGCCGGGTCTGCGGGATACGGCACATGGGCGCCATCCTGTTTATCACCATCCGCAGCAGGGGCGACACGCTGCAGGTGATTCGGCAGGTAGCCGACGGCTGCTCCCGGCAGGACCTGCGGGCCCTCAAGGAGACCCTGCGGATGGGAGACATCATCGGCGCCACCGGGTCGCCGGGGAGAACCAAAAAAGGGGAGCTCTCGCTCTACGCCACACAGGTCCAGGTTCTTTCGCCGTACGTTTGCGCCGACCAGTCCATCTGCCCGCAGCTCAACGGCTTCTCAACCGTCGCGGACCCAGACATTCGCTACCGGTATCGCTTCCTTGACATGATGACCAACCCCGACACGATTCGGGGCTTTCAGAAGCGGCACGCCGTTCTCAAGGCACTGCGGAACTTTCTCGATGAGCGGGACTTCACGGAGGTTGAGACCCCGATGCTACACGAGGTGCCCTCCGGGGCAAATGCAAAGCCCTTCACCACACACCACGAAGCAAATGACACGACGCTCTATCTTCGCGTTGCCCCAGAGCTGTACCTGAAGCAGTGTGTCGTCGGAGGAATGGAACGCGTGTATGAAATTGGGCGCGTCTTCCGCAACGAAGATGCGGATCGCTCGCACAACCCCGAGTTCACCAGCTGTGAGTGTTACGCCGCTTACCAGACGTATGAGGACCTTATTCCCTTCACGGAAGATCTCCTGCGTCGCCTCGCCGTGGCAGCAAACGGCACAACAAAGCTCACGGTAGAATCGGTGCGGACCAAGGAGGCGGTAGAGATCAACTTTGACGCCCCTTTCCGCCGTGTATCCGCGTACGACGCCGTTCAGGCAGAGGTCGGAGTGAAGCTTCCCCCTGCCGATGAGCTCCATTCCCCTCGCGGGCTGGCGTACCTCTCTGCCATCCTGCTGCGGTACAACATCCCGCTGCCGTCCGTGCGAACGGCGAGCAAGATGTTCGACAAGCTCATTTCCTACTTCATCACAGATCGCGTCGTGGAGCCCACGTTTGTGATGGATCACCCGGTGTGCATGAGCCCGCTGGCCAAGGCACACGACCAACGCAAGGGGCTGTCCGAGCGGTTCGAACTGTTCATCAACGGCGTGGAGTACTGCAATGCGTACAGCGAGCTGAATGACCCTGTGGAGCAGTACCGCCGCTTCCAGCAGCAGCTGGTGGATAAACAAACCGGGGATGAGGAGGCGATGCCTGTGGACGAGACATTTCTCAAGGCCCTCCAGGCCGGGCTGCCCCCCACCGCTGGATGGGGCCTCGGGGTGGATCGCCTCATGACCCTCCTGCAGCAGTCCGCCACCATACGCGACACCATCATGTGCCCGCTGCTCCGTACGGACGCCACCTCCCGGGATGGCAAGCGGCGCCGCAAGGCCGCCGGTCAGTTCCCCTTCAGCCCCAGGGCCGCGACGTTTGCTCTGCATTGCCTCGAGGAAGAAATGCGGCGCCGAGGCATGCCGTCGAAAGGTTGCGAGGCGGTGAGAGAGCTGCACCACTTCATCCTGCAGATTCAGCGCCACACCAAGCCGATCCCGCTCGACACCGCAGAGGTGGCGCGACGACGCAACGAGAGTAGAAAGTGGGCGGAGAACATGACCATGATACTGCTGCAGGTGTTCTGTGGTCGGAGCAGCAGGTGACGAGTCCCTCTAGTGGCGGTGGGCGTTTTGCTGGTGGCCCTCTTTATGCCTATGAATGAACCTGCAACTTGCTTGCAACCACACACACACACACACACACACACACACACACAGACAGACAAACAGAAACAACGAAGGGCGCGCGACAAGGAAAAATAGTCTTCTACGACTGTTCTGCTCTATTTTGGGATGGGCATGGGAAAAAAATAAGACATTACATTGGGTTGTTATGGTTAAGGCTCTCTCTCTCCCTCTCTCCCTCTCTCTCTCCCTCTCTCTCCCTCTTCATCTTTTTTTTTTCTTTTTTTTGTTTTTCGTTTTCTTACGTCACTTCTGCGGTCGATCGCACGTGTGACTTTACGGTAGAATAAGCTAACTTCTTCACACACACACAGTAAATAAAAAAAAAAAGAAAAAAATAGAGTATTTAAAGAGAGTCTGGGAGTCTAGTCTGCATCCGGGCCCCTCACTCGACTTTACTAGTTCCAGCGTAATCATTACTATATATATTTTTTTTTTTTGAAGATCTAAGTTTTCTCTCTCTTAGGGAATTAAAAAAAAAAACGAAGAGAAAACAGCCCTCTTTGGTTCTTTTTTTTTTGGATTTCTCGCATTTTTGCCATCCGACGTTGAGCTGGTTGGTCCCGTCATGTCTTCTCCCCAGGCGCCGTCACAAGGCCGGGAAATATATGAAACCATCAAGTGGAACGGGTGGGGGGAGCTGGACCGACAGATGACCCTGGATGAGCACGACCCCACGCTGGTACGCCATGTCAATGGAGAGCCCATCAAGAAGCTCCTGGACTTCCTGTACAAGGAAGTTCAAGGCGGCGAAGGGGCAAAAGAGGTCCCCCCGCTATCCCCCAGCATCTCGCTGAAGGAGGCGATCGCCAAGCTCAACGCCCCCTTGCTCAACGAGCCCTTCCTCGCCGAGCTGCGCGCCGCGCTCGAGGACCGCCAGATTCGTACGGATGGGCATAGCCGTCTGTGCCACATCGCGGGGAAGAACTACAGGGATTTATGGCGTATTCGCAAGGGAATGGTAGAGAAGGCACCCGATTGCATCGTTCTCCCCTCCTCCCACAAGGAGTGCGTCAAACTGATGGAGCTGGCCCACAAGCATAACGTGGTACTCATCCCCTTCGGCGGCGGAACAAATGTAACCGGCGGCGTGGAAGCCAACCCGTTCGAAACTAAACGGATGATCGTATCGGTGGACATGCGCCGCATGAACCGCATGCTGCATATCGATGTGGCCTCCCGCCTCGCAACGTTCGAAACCGGTATCCTGGGCCCCGACTTGGATGAGCAGCTCTTTCGGTATGGATTCATGTTCGGCCATGACCCCGATAGCTACACCTACTCGACGCTAGGTGGCTGGATTGGGGCGCGTGGCAGTGGCGCCATGTCAAATCAGTACGGAGACATCGAGGACATGGTGATCTGCGTGAAGGTGGTCACCCCGACGGGCGTAATTGAAACGCCGCTGACATCGAGGCCGTGCGGTGTGGATTTGAACGGCCTTTTTATTGGCTCTGAAGGCGCCTTTGGCATCATCACGGAGGCCACCATCAAGCTCGAGCCGCTCCCCGAGGAGAAGCACTACACGGGATACCTGTTTCCCACCTTTGAGAAGGCCTTCGCGGCCTTTGAGGAGTGCACAACGAAAGGGATTCACCCCTGCACGATGCGGCTGTACGACGAGGACGACTTTGCAATGAGCAGGGCTATGAGCACCGCAGAGCATGGGCTGCTGGAGAAACTCTTCGGCGCTGGTTTCCAGGCGTACATGGAGCATTTTCAGAAGTGGAATTTGAGAAAGCTGAGCCTTGTGATTGTGGGCTTTGAGGGGACGCGCCAACGCGTAGCCCTGCAGCGAAAGGAAGTCCACGACGTCTTCCGCAAGCACTATGGGATTAACATTGGAAAGAGCGCAGGGGCAAGCTGGCAAGAAAAGAAGTACGATCTTCCGTACATCCGCGACTTCGCTCTCTCCGTGTCGCACTGGGCGGATGTGTTTGAAACCAGTGTACTCTACTCTCAAGCGATTCCATGCTGGCGTGCTGTGAAGAACGCCGTTCGTCAGGTATGGAAGGAGAATGGAAAGAAGGGATGGATCGGGTGCCACACGGCGCACCAGTACAAATACGGCTGCTGCCTGTACTTCACCTTCGCCAGTGCACAGACGGATGACATGGACATGAAGATCTTTCTCCAGATTAAGACGCGTGCCATGGAGGCCATGCTGCGGCATACGGGGAACCTAACCCACCATCACGGGGTCGGGTATGAACACGTGCCATGGATGACGAGGTTTATGGGCCCGGGGGCGATGGATTTGCTCTTCGCCATCAAGAAGAAGATAGACCCCAAGAACATTTGCAACCCAGGCAAGCTTCTCCCGGAACCGATAAGCAAAAAGGCCACGCCCGAGGAGGTGGCGCAGCAGAAGCGTAAGATCATGTTTGATAAGGTGGGGCTACCAGGAGTCGTGAAATCAATGCTGTAAGCGAAAAACGTTTCTTCTTTAGGCGGTGCGGTCCTGTGCTTCGTTCCCATTCCCGCCCCCCCCCGTTCTGCTGTTTCCGCCTTACCCGTTGGAGCGGGACAGCCAACGCTAAATTATATGCAGATGAGAAACGAGACGAGTTGGGCAACTTTCAAGCTGATTCTGGATATCCATCATCACTTCCTTCTGTTCTTCTAAAAAAGAAGAAGAATAGAAAGCAAGAAATAAACCAACAAACCAGGAACAACAGTAAGACCACCACACACACAAAAAAAAAAAAATAAATCAATTGCTTGTGATTTATGTTGCGCAAAACTCAACCGATGACCGATGATATGCATACTTCTTCTCTTTGTTTTATCCCGCCCCCCTTCTTTTTTTTTTCTTTTTTTTGCTATTTTACCAATTTCATTCTTATATATATATATTCAACGGGATGAGAAGGAGTTCGCTTCGTACTTCCCCCTGTCGCCTTGTTCGGACGCGGTGCATGCAGTAAAAGAATCGCTAGACGAGGCTATACTTTAGTTGCGGATTCTTTTCATTGTGCGTACCGTCTCCTTTTTCGAAGCTGCGGTGAGGCTCTAGCGTTCCTCTATGGAGATGGACGAGGACAGCACCCGCGTTTTTTACCCGGGGTGTTTTTTCATGGACGTCTCTCGGTTCCTCATAGATGGCGAGAACGGCAAGGTGTTGAGGGCCTGGATGGCGGTGCATCCTCAGTCCTATCGTACTGTCGTACATTTGAACGAAGATGGTGCCGTTGCCGCCCGCTCGCCTTTCTTTGACAGCGACAGGGAAAGTGTTCACGTTCGCATTCGAACGGAACGAAGCGGCATCGTGTTGAATCACAGCTACAAGATGGAGCCACTGCATGCGGCGACACACCAGCTCCTCCTAGCAGAGTCCTTGTGGGGTGGTCATATTTGTGTGGAGCTGGTGAGTTTGGACCCGACCACCACACGGCAATTACTGCAACTGTGGAGAACGGAAGATTTTGCGCCCCTCCTTCGAGACATTCAGGCCCGGGGGATTAGCGGGGTGCTCGTCTCCCTCCCCGAAGACATCGGCGCCTCCGCCGTCTCCAACGGACTGCGCGGCGCGACAAGCTTACGTATTCTCGGGGAGTTACCCGGCGATGCTTCCATGTCCGGCGTCGAAAAGCTGGTGCATCTTCAACGTCTGAGTGCGTCTGGGCAGTGCATCCAGCACTTGCGGGCCTTAACACAGTTAACGTGCCTTCAGTACGTCGACATGTCCTCCACCTGCATTACGGATACGGATGTGACGATTCTCGCTGGTCTTCCTCGTCTGGAAGAGCTGTATATGAACGACTGCTGTCACGTCACCAGCATCGCCCCCCTCGGCAGTAGCGCTTCCCCCTTGACAACCCTATGCGCTTCTGGCTGTTCTCGGCTGTTCGAGGTAGGCCAGATTGGTGTGCTGCCAGCCCTCTCGACTGTGAATCTGTCTTACATGCGAGGGCACTCGAGTTTGAAGGCGCTGCTGGAGTCTCCGTGTGAAGTCCGTAGGGCAGTGCTCAACTACACACAGTTTCCGTCCCCGTCCCCGGCCGTACCCGTGGTGATGCCCCGAGTGGAGTACCTGTCCCTCATTGGGGCGACCATTGTGAATATGGAATGGCTCCTCCGTGCTCCATCAGTGCAGCATTTGCTTCTGGATAGAACGTGTGTGACGCACCATGATTTGGTTCAGCTCTGTCGGGTCTGCGATGCTATTCAGGTGATGTCCGTGTGTGATTGCGAGAGGCTGCGAACAACAATGGAATGGGCGGTATCTCTTCCACTCTTGACGGTACTACATATATCCGACATCAGTGTGATGGAGTCCGCTGCTACCACCAAACTTCGTCGACAAATGCTACTGTAAGGCGCTATTGTATGGCGCCTTCTATGAGCCTCTTTTCGCTTTTTCTCTTTTTTAATTTCTTTTCTTGCTACTGCTGCTGCTATTATTGTTGAGTTGATGGCTTGTAAAACTTATTGGTCTCAGCAGAATTAAAATGGAGCGTCAAACAACGTCAAGACAGGCTGCGCAGGCCGAGACCACCTCGGCCTCTATTCCTGTGCGTTTCTGAACTGAAGGAAGAAACCGCACGAAGGGGTTTGCGGGCCTCTCAGCCTTCCATCCATTGTTACAGAGATCCGTTGTACCACACACACACACACACATTGCCCATACGCATGACTGCTTCACCTCTACATTGTATTTTCCGCTCCTTTTCCGTATTATTGTTGTTCCCCCCCAAAAAATAAATAAATAAATAAATAAACAAATAATAAATACGGCAAAAAACATTTTCTAGAAACGACTTACCAAGGCCTCTCCTCGGTTTGGACACCCCGTGACCGTGAGCGTCGCTGAATTGCTGGACTAGGAGTGCCTCATCTACCTCTGTGCTCCCATGCTCACCTGTGGTGGGACGCTCTACAGCGAGTGCTGCAAGAAGTACTCCTTGAAGCCCAACAAAAACATCGCGAACCAAGTTAGTCGTACCGATCTGCTTCAATTAAAGGATATAGATGCTTCACAGACGTTATTAGGCTCGCTGGGAGTTCATGCGCTGCTCGATTTTGTCGAGGCGCACCGAGGGATCGAAGGGGTCAATCTTCAACAAAACGGCGTGGACCAAACCTGCGTCGAGCACCTGTGCGAAATCCTGCTGGAGGGTCACCCGTGCCTCTCCTCTCTAGACCTCTCCAAGAACCCGCTCTCTACCGGGAGCACACGGCTGCTGTGGGAGACGATTCGTAAGGTTCCTACGGTGCATGCCCTCACGCTAGACGAATGCGGGGTGCCGGGGGAGTGGATGCGGCGGCTGCAGCATGCCCTGGAGGCAAACGTTCAAGCACAGAAAGAGATCTCCCCGGCCGGCGATGCGGCGCCGGAAGAGGGCTGGAACCTCATCTACGTTCTTGTCATCGGTGACGAGATGAACGCGAGTCGGTTCTGCGATAGCGTGCTGCTACCGCTGGGGAGCTATCTGGCGGGGAGACGTGTGAGAGTAGCCCCAGTAGTCATAACCCCAGAAGACAATCTTCAGCAGATAGATGCCAAGGTTCAGATGTGCTGTGATACACACAACTATGGACTGCCGTGGTGCGCCACATTTGTAGACGGTACCCCCTTTGCGGAGGCCCAACGCGTCGCGCTGGCGAAGGTGATGCGCATTCGCCCACCGCTGCTGCCCGCAGACCCCAAGCATCCAGCGGAACTCGTGGTAGAGATGAAGGCGGTCGGCTTCTTTCCGTATATGGTGCCGTCGTCCAAAGTCCCAGAGAAGGCCAAGCACATCACTGGCGCTCGCTGGTTGATGATGGCGGGCTTTGATCGCACGGAGATCGATGAGCTCGCCCCGCTGCTAAAAGATCCCGGCGCGCCGGTGATGTCCAGCGAGAGTCAATTAATTGTTCGCTGTCAGAGCGATCTGTTCTCGGCCGTCTCGCGGATATACTCCGACAAGAGCAATCTCCCACCGCTGGATGAAGACGCGGAGCTATCGCTAGAGGAGCACCGGCGGGCGGGGGTTGCTGGGAAACTGCAGGACAAGGCAGTCAAGGCGATCATGTACTACATGAACAACAAAGACATGGAGGCCACCGTGCCGATGCTGCTCTACGGAGACCCGGGCGTTGGCAAAGGAATTATCGTGTCGCACATTGCCGCGCTGCTGATGGAGAAGGGCGACGAGGAGATGCAGGTCCTTACATACAACGTCAGCACCCGGCCAGACAGCGTGGTGCTCTTTTTGTACTTCATGCTCTCAGTTTTTAATCCATCCGCAACGATGGAATACGAGAGCGCGGACCAACTGTGCTTAGCGGTGAAGGAGAGTATCGCGGAATACGCTGGAAAACCGACGGCGCTGCTTATTTCTAATTTGAGCGGTATCGATGTCGCGGGCTATGATGCGTCCTTGGTGACGGATTGGCTCCCTCACAGCTTCCCATCCACAGTGAAGATACTCATCACTATTCAAAACGGTCATCCTGCTGTGGGCTGCCTCCGCCAGCGCTGCCCGCAACCTTATGAGTGCCTGTGCTCTGTGCTCCCAGCGAGGCATCTGGTCAACTTGTACAAGCAGGAGTTGCACAATCGAGGCCTCACCCTCCCCGGGCTCAACGACTTCACTCGATCCGTGCGAGACGCCCTTACCGACGCCGAGTCCGCGTACTTGCAGAAGGAGGGCAGCTCCGACGTTGTGTTCCCCCGCATCGCTGCAGCGTACACGGAATGTCTGACGAAACTTCACGGGGAACCGACGTCGGAGGGGGCGGTCGTTTCTCTGATCGCAGATCTGCCCAATACGGTGGAGAAGGTGGTCGCCATGCTGTGCGAGTACATCTCGGCGCTGCATAACCCCACTGCGGTGGTGCATGTTGGTCTCAGTCTCGCCGCCTGCCCCCTTCCGGTGACGGAACTGCTCCTGATATGCGAAACCCTGGGGGCTTGCGGGAAGCACAGCGCGGGGGTCACGCTCCGTGAGATGATTCACATGGGCTTGGTTTCTTGGGGCAAAGGCTCTGTGGCGTCCATCGCCCACCCGATCATTCGCGACGCCATTACAAACCAGTACACCAAAGAGACGAATCGGGTGAATGTGATGGTAGAGCAGCACCTGCACCGCCTCGTAGTGACCTTCAGCCCAGAGATATCGTGGGCCTTTCGGCGTCTGGTGCCGCTGATGCTCGCTAACGGCAACTTCAGTGGTTTGCGCGACTTGCTTCAAAGCAGTTTGGTGCTCGACGCTGTTCTTAGCGCCTCCAAGCGGAATCAGGTCTACGTCATCGATGCCTTCTTCCGCCTACTGGCGTCGCATGATCTGCTAGGAGAATTGGCGGCAGCGGATATACCCGTGGACGTTCGGATCAACGCGTCGGACCTGTCAAAGAGTCTGGAAGAGGTGCAGCGGCATAAGCAAAATTTCTTTCAAGAAGTTCTTGTCTACGGCGACGCCACCTCTCTTTCCAGAGATGCTCAGCGGAACACCCGGTGTGCCAACTACCCTCTGATCCTGCCGACCAATCAGGGAGCCGAGGACACCTGTACGCAGATGCTGCGCTGCGACGGGGTGTGTCTGTGCTGCCACGGCAGAGATGACTACATTTGCGCCGGGACGTCTGAAACAGTGATGGTTTTCTCTGTGAAGACCGGGAGCTGCATGGCCCAGCGATACATCCCTTCGAAGGGGGACAGCATTGTGGGCGTACTGATGGCCGCCCACTCCAAGGTGGTTGTCATCGGGAGACATAGTATTCTTCTGTGGGACTTCCCGCTGAACAACTTGCATGCCCTGGAGGGGCATCGCACCACACACGAGGCCTTTAACATCAGTGCAGACGGAGAGCTCTTGCTGGCCCAGAACTTGGGGACGGGAGCGATAGAAGTGATTAATTTATCCACCAAAAAAGTCGTGGTGCAGGTGGCCCGCACGCAATCCAATTTTAGCAATGCTCGTTTCTGTGGCGATGGCATGCTGGTTCGCCTACACCATTGTCTCCACATATTAGACAAGGCCTTTGCAGAAGTCTCCGTGCTGCAGCATGATGGGCCGATCATCACGTGCTGCGGGACGACAGACGGAAGACTAGCGGTGACGAGCGTTGGTGGCACGTTCTGGGTGTGGACCTCGATCGGAAACCTCATTCACCGCATCGAGGCGGGCAAGTGCCCCATCACAGCGGTGAGCATCGATGAGAGCGGGTCGCTCCTCCTCACCACGCAATCTTGCGGCGTGAATCTATGGAAGGTGCTGAGCGGCACCAGGATTGCCAAGCTGCACACCATGGGGCAGGGGGTCCCTCAAGTGCACTTTACAAAGGACAAGTCGAAAATTGTGGCTGTCACTGGCTCTGTGCTGAATGTGTGGGACATTCAATCTGGTATTCCCGTCGGCGCTGTCGCGGCTCCGTCCGGCATGTTTACCTCCTTCTTCGAAGCCGAGGCGGTTGTGTATACCACCGCCACGTCGAGCGAGGTGATCCGCGTGTGGAACTTGAATCACCCCATCCCCACGGAGAAGCAGATTCAGGAGGGGACCATTACAACAAATTGGCTGAAGAATGGGAAGGTGTCGGAGGGCCCCATAGTTAGCATCTCTACGGACCCCAAAGGGCAGGTTATCGGGGCACTCGATAGCGCGAAGCAACTGCATGTGTACAACGCCCTTACTGGAGACAAGCTAGAACTCCCACCTGGAACGTTTACATCTGCTATTATGATTAACCACAACACGATTGCGTATACAAGGGAGAAGAAGATGTGTGTCTACTACTACGATCTGAAAAGGAAGCAGGAGACATGCTGCGTGCTGCCCAAGGTAACGCTGCCCGACAGCCAGCTACGCCTGATGCCTTCCGTTGAGAACGTGTATGCGGTGTCGGCCGCTTCGCCTCATGCAAGCTTCTTGTGGGTCTGTGAAGTGCGTAAAAACCATGATGAGTTCTACAATTTGAACCAGCACTCGGGGCCGGTGCTGACGGCGTGCTTCTTCGGCAGCTTCATGTATACCGTCGGAGCAGAGGACCGGGAGGTGCATCTTTGGACCCTTCCCCGCCGCGCCAACCGTGCCACGTACAAGCACCACTTGCCCATCATCTCTGCTAGTTGCACCGCATCCGGCATTCTTCTCTTCATTGATGCGGAGGGCGTTGTGTACCGTCTTGTGCCAGAGTCTCTTACCTCTTCAACGAGGGCGGCGCTGGTGTGCGGCAAGTTGTACGACCTCTACCCTAAAGCGAAGTCGATACTCACATCAACGATGAAGCAAGTGGCGTGCTGGTCAAATTTTGCCTTCTTTGTTTCCGCAGACAAGACGGTGGCGATGATGGACGTGAGCAAGGAAGGGCCTGGCAATCATGCGGAGCTTCGCAACACCTCCTGCATCCACGCAGGAACCTCAGAAGACAAGGACTTTTTGTATGTAGGAACCCTGGAAGGAAACGCGTGGCGCTGCCAGATCCTCGTTCCTACCGAGCTGCCTGAACTGCACCTTGATATTTAAGCAGAGCAGAGACGCCGGCTCGTGCCCCAATAGAACTAAATTTGTTTCTCTCTTGCATCGTCCCCTGTGCAATCATCTCGTCCTGGATTGGAGAGTGAACAGAGAACAAAAAGATATAGCAGAAAGAAGAAGAAAAAACAAAAGTGAGCTTTCTGCTGATGGATGAGCCCTGCGTTCGATGTAGACTAGAGTGTAAATGCTAGATCGTTGTTTGCTTTCCACGGTGTGGTGTGGGGGTTAAAGACCACCGGTAACAAATACATATACATCTATAAATCCTGTAGTACGGAAGGCAGGCAAGGGATATATATATGGTTGGCCGCTGTGGCCGTTATCTCTCGTGCAGTAAGCTGTGAATAAACCCTAACACCTTTCTTCTCTCTTACCCCACCCCTCTAAAAAAAAAAATTCTCTGATTTTCTTTTTCACGCTAGTTATCGCTGTTCTTCGATATCCACTTCGCAGTCGTTTCCTTCACCTCTATACAACAGATCAAACACAAAAGGAAAACTCACAGGAGAGACAAATGGCTCGTGATGACTTCAACCGTCAACGCCTCAGGGGAATTTATGAGCGTAACAAGCGCCGTGTGTCGGCCCTGGCGGACGCCCGCGACAGCCGCCGCATGACCATGGACGACGACTACGCTCCTCGTCGGTACGTGGTGAGTGAGCGCCGGACGCGTATGGAGGGCTTTGGCCGCGGCGGGCTGCAGGTGCGCCGCGTGGAGCGCCGTTCGATGCGCGATCGTCGCCCTGTTCGGTTCAGCGATCGCGGTATCTTCCGCCGCAGCAACCGCGACCGCTTCATCCGTGAGGACGACTTCGATCGCCGCGACCGCCGCGAACGCTTCCTGGAGGACCGCCGCAATAGCGACCGCGTTCGTGATATGCCTCGCCGCCGCTTCGCCTTCTCTCGACAGAGACGCAGCCAGATCCGCGAGCTGGAGGAGCGCCGCAGGGATGGCCCCATAGGTCGCCGCCGCGGCACCCGAGGCGGTCAGAGGGTCCAAAGCCGACGCGACTCCGACCGAGGGGATAACGGCCGCCGCAACAACAACAACAACAACAACCGCGGCAACAACAACAGTAACAACCGCGGCAACAACAACAACAACAACAACCGCGGCAATAATGATCGCCGTAACAGCAACAACCACCACCGAAGCCAGAGCCGTCCTCGTCCCACCCGCTACTCCCACGATCAACTCGATGCGCAGCTGGACAACTACAGAAGAAACTAAATTGATTGCACACACAGACAAACAGAAAGAAGAAAGATGGAAAAGAAATAGCTGTACCGTTTTATTTGTCATTCGTACAACGCGATAGCCCAAGAAAAAAGAAAAAGAAAGAAAAAGAGAAAGAGAGAGACGACGATAGGATCGATCACGTCGCTCCATGCGGGGTGGTTACCTCTTGATATTCATCGTGATGCGTTGTGGGGGACCGCTCCACCAGCTGCCGCAACCCCCCCCCCCCCCCTCTAACAACGAAGGGAGAGCTATCTGCACACGCGAGAAAAGGAAATTATTAAGTAATCTAAACTCTTTTTCTACTCGAGAACTTGTGCGTATCAGTACTGAAGGTGCAGTGGATACTTCGCTAGAAACTTGAATAAGTTGTTCAACCCAATTCGGCCGGTGCATTCCTAAGGATAGTGTATGAGATGGGGAGAGGAAAGGGGGGGGAGAAGGAGGAGGAGGAGGAGAGAGAGAGAGAGAGAGAGCTCAGCAGTGTCTCTCGCTTCTGCGGATTTCGCCAGCACGTACGAGGGGGTTCGCCCCCTCCCTCCCCTCCCCCCTCCCCTCTGCCTTTTTGCGTCTCGTATCCTTTCACCATGTCGTCTCCTTTGCGATACATCTGCCGTCGCTGTTTCTTTTCCGTTCGTTCTTTCCTTTTGGGCTGCTGGGCATGGCGGCTGTTTGCTTTGCATATTCATTCTGCATTTGCGTTTGACGCCTTCCTTTCTGCGTATTCCATGCTCAGATGGCAGTAAGTGCGACGCTGGCGGGACGAGAAAAGATGAAAAGAGGTGCACCGGTACATCGTACCGTACGCCATTCCTTCTCGGCGGTACGATAACACCATACACCCTTTCTGGTAAGGCTCGAAGTGCAGGACTCTGTCCGCTACTGTAAGCACTCTCTCGCAGCCAGCTTGCTACACACATGCTCTTCTTTAAATAATACATCTAGATATACCCAATTCCCTTACATCTTGTGCAGCGCAGCGCATACACTTCATCTTCGCCTCACCCACAGACCTTGACGCGCGTGACGGAGGCGTATGGATGTCGTCGTGCCGCTTTAGCTTGCGTAGAGTGTAGAAGTGCAGAGCGCCTTTATTCGGTCCACATAGTGAAACATCTTCCACAGTGTACGTAAGGCCAACGACTTTTACAAAGCGATTGCTGTGAAGGGCACGGTAAAAAGAGACCATTTCTATATAGATATTTAGATCTGCTCATCCTGCTGTTTGCTACGGTGTTTAGGCCTTGCTGTCTCTATCTACTCACCTGCTACCACCGATAGAAGAAATGTCAATTGGGCGCCATGGACGTCCATCTCTTCAGATGGGCTTCGTGGTGCAAAGTTTATTCCGTTAGCCCGAAGGTCCTGACGTGATTTGAACAACAGCAGAAGCAGCGCATGAATCTGTCTGAATGCTTCATTAGTTGCCCGAACCGAAGCTGGGGGAGAAAAAAAAACGGTTAGCCGTGTGTCTCGCTGGTCTGACGAGCCGAAAAGTCTGGCTCGTCGAGTACAACGATGAGAAGAGTGTGAGGGAGAGAGAGAGAGTAAACGAACTGCTGCCAAATGTCGTTTATCCTCCTGTTCTCTCTCTCACGCGGCGTCCGTCTTTTTTTTTTTTTTTTGCTTCGGTTCTCCCTAGTTTCGCCGTACAGTAGGAAAATGATGTGCAACACGATGTGCGAAAGTCGTTTCTCTTCGTCCCGCATCTGCGCAAGAGGGACTCGTGCTCTTTCCCTCGTCTGTTTCTTCTGACGCTTCAGAGAGTGAGCGACTTTCTATTTATTTGGATCCGATATATATATTTATTAATGATAACTAATTAATGCTGATAAGTCTGTTCTGACGGTGTTCCGTTGCTGCTGTTGCTCTTCTTGTTGACGATTAGTCGTGAACATTTTAATTTTCCGCACCGAATGCGACGTCGGCTTCTACCTCTATTAATATAGACGACAGGCTGGGCCATACCCACGGTTTGATGTTCTTCAACATCCATGTTTGTTGTACTGTTGTTTGCTTTTTGTGTGTGCTCTTTCTTTTCTGTTTTTCGTTTCTGTGGTGCTCCCCCACAGCTTCATGAACAGAACTCTTTCTGTTTTGTTTCAAAGTGGGGTACATGTGCCCCACGGGGTGCGGTATAACGCCGCGCACATGAAGTTTTGGCCACACCAGAAGCCCCCGCTCGACTTTCACTTCACAGCTGAACAAAAGTTCAAAGCAAAACCGTTTCCTCGCGACACAGGGAAGATCCCGAAGGACTTTGTTCTTTCCGTCTTGTATCGGCACCAGCCCTGTAAGCTAAGCGAACTCTGGTCCCACTGCCTACTAGACGCACGGATCGTGCTGGACAGCAGGCGCCACCTACGCGAAGTCCTGCATCAAATGCGCCTGGAGGGCTTCGTAACGTTTGAAAAAAATATCCACAACGCTGCCGAGTGGGAGTGCCATCTCACGCGGGAGCGATACGAAGAAGTACGCCAGCTGGTGCTGTCCAGTGACGCCAAGTCATCCGAGGAGTCTGTTCCACCACGAGAACCAGAAGAAGATGGTGCGGAGGCGAGCCAGGAGGCGACAGACGTTGCCGATAAACTCGAGCGTTTGAAGGCACTGGAGAAACGCTTGGCGGAGACAACCAAGAAGCTGCAAAACTTTCAGCGCGTCGAAATTGATTACCTCCCCTACACAGATCTCAACGGCAAGGTGAACTTCATGTGGTGGTACGAGACAATGGAGGCCCCGCTGGGAAATGCGCTTCCCCAGTCTACCAGTGACGAACCTCAGCTAGCGGCGTAGCGCGCCGATGTCTAACAAGTGCACAGTGTGGATAGGAGAGCCCTCGATTCAACAAGAACAACAACAACAACAACGGAAAAAAAAATCGTCAGACACTACATAACTGGGTCGGCCGACTATCGGTGTCGGAGTTATATCTTCCTTTCGTGTAGGAAAGGAAGTGATCTTTGTATAGCGTGCTGAGGAGCGGATCGATCACTGTTCGTTGATGGGTAGGAGAGCTTTACGTATTTCCTTCTTTTCTTCTTTTCCTTCTTTCTATCTCACTCTCAATTGACCCGTGATTCGGTGGGGTGCTTGCTCCTTTACATGCACACATGAACTGCATGCACTGCACTTAAAAACATAAAAATCCGCTGGACTATATAGTTGACATCGGAATGAATCCAGTATTCTCTCCTCTGTTCTCGGAGGAGGATATTGTCTTTTATAAAAGCACCCTTTACCGAGAGATTCAAGATGGCCCCATTGGAAAAGGCGAAGGGGCGAGCATGATGCGAATCCTTCGCAAGGAGCTGATGCGCTCAGCAGAGGCGAACGACTCCAGCGCGTACACAGCGGTGGTAGGAGAGCTTATGAAGGTGGTAACAGACAGTTTGATGTCTGCTGTGCACCGGAGCGCTCCACACGAGCTGATCAACCGTACGATGCGGGACTATCATGTGCTAACGGATGAAGAGGAGTACCGGTACCTCCGGGAGGAAGGAAATTTTGACATTGAGGCCGAGGAGACGGAAATGTCCTCCAACAGCGATATGAAGTCCACCATGAAGGAGTGGGAGTTCAAACAGCGCAGGAAGGATGACGCGAAGCGGAAGCGACTGGAAGACGACGAAATGCTCATCACAGAGAAGAAGGTGACGGACGAGAAGGGCAACAAGTACCGCACCCTGGGGCCCTACCCCGCTCCTCGTCTGACCGTGCGGTCAGCGAACAACACGTTCCCAAGCCGCAAGTCTCTCCAGCACCGCACGGTGGTAGAGACGCCCAGCTCCTCCTCGTCATCGGATGAGGAGGAGCTGGAGGAGGTCAGCGTGCCCACCAGCTCCATTGAGGTGTTGGATGCGAAGGAGCACCTAACAAACTTCCTTGCCCCATTGTCCATTGATTCCTTGAAGAAGGTTGGAGAGAGCGCCAAGGCGAAACTGATACCGTCCACACCGCACGATGAGTTTGTCGCCGAAATCGTAAAAACAGCCGCAAAGCTGGGGTTTGAAAAGGGTTTTTTGCTCATTGATAAGCAAAAGCTGCCGGAAGATACAGCGCATCCCCCAGCCGCACCGCTGCCTCCAACAACGGCGAAGATTGATTACATTCAGAAATTGCCCGAAAGCCAGCGACGGGCCTTGGGTACTGCATTAGGCTTCCCCAATGAAAATCCTCCAGTGGCGGATATGTGGGAGCGAATGCTCGCGATGGGGTTCTTATCTGTTCTCACCAATCTCCGACTCAAGCCACTGAAGAAGATCGCCCAAGAACTAGGTATCAAACTACCAAACACCAATTCGACGGAAAAGTTCTGTGAGGCGGTGGTATTTTCGGCCTTTCCGCGCGAAAGACTCCGCGCCAAATTCTCGCGCGCGAAGCAGAAGAAGGTCAAGTTCACTGTGGTGCCGAATGAAATGCGGGTCCGGGGGGATATGGGCTACATCACCTTCCACGTCAACAACATTTCGATGCTAGCGACGGAGTCGGACCGGCACTACTCCCCGGAGTTCGTGTTTGCACAGATGAAATGGAGCTTGCTGTGCATGGCCAACAAGGATTCGCTTGCCCTGTATCTCTGCCAGACCGGAAGCATACACTGCAAGTTCCTCATCACGGTGGTGAATCACCAAAACGCCAATGATTCCATCTGTAATGAGGGGACCCAGAGCTTCTCCTCCTTGTCGCAGGAGAATGACTGGGGCTTCAACGCGGTCATCAAGTTTTCCGAGCTGCTGAACCCCACTCAAGGTTTCATAAAGCAAGGGACCGACACCATCACCATTGAAGTCGGAATTGTTTTGGTGGAGCCGATAAAGGAAGTGCAGAAGGAGAAGACGCAAGCGAAGGAAAAGAAGACCACCTCGGTGTTCTACGACAACGCAGCCAAGAAACTTCTTGCAGATGAGGTCGCTGAAATGAAGAAGAAGAAAATAAAGACGGACATCGTGAGAACCATGAAGGAAGAAGAGCGAACCCGGAAGGATATAATTCAAAAATCCACAAAAGGGTTTCATGATCTGAATGATCGCTTGAAGCAGGATACGAAGCGGCTACTGAAAGAAATTGCCGAGAGAGAAAAAAGAGAAGAGCTGGAAGAGCAGAAGGAACTTGAAAAGATCCGCGCGGCCGAGGAGCAAACGCAGGAAATGAAGCAACGGCTGGAGGAATTCAAGAACGAAAACAGCAAACTCTTGCAAGAAAAGAAGGAGATCGCACAAGACATGAAAGAGAGTAAGCGCAACAACGAAAAGATGGCCCAGGAAGCGAAGAACGTTGCTGACAAGATTCAAGCAGCGCAACAAAGGCTGAAAGTTCTGGAGAAGAAGGTAGAAACCGCCACGCAAACGCTGCAGCGGCTCCTGGACGAAGAGCCCCCGACCCCCAGTCCATCTGAAGAGGACGAGGATGACGACCCACTCAAGAACGACCACTTACACCGTTTCCTTCATGAAATTACCGCAGAGACCCTTTAAGCTGCCGCAGCACTAACCTCCCCAGTTCTTTTCATCACCTCTCCCTCACCCCCTTCTCTTTTTCTTGGAGCAGTGTGAAAAAATATAAAAAAAATAATATATATAACGACAAAAAAAATTCTCAGTAACAGAGTTTTCTTAATCATCTTTGGTATACGAGATACACACAGACAAAAAAAAAAATGGTTACGTTGGACATGCAACGAACCTGGAAGCACCACACCGAAAATGAAAGGTCCCCGATGAGGTTGTGGGGGGTTTCCTCCATGAGCGCGTCATTCACCAAGAGCTGCAAAGAGTGGTCAATCTTTTGCCCCATTTTCTTTCTACCTTTCTTTTGTTGAGGCGGCTTCTCGGGCCTCTTTTCTTTTTCCTCTTTCTTACAGAAGAGAGTCCCCTCGACAGCCACAATGAGGCTCCTTGCCTCTCGCAACCTACCAGCTCTTGCTGGGGCACTTTTTGGAATCGCTATTATCATTCTTGTAGACGGTCTCATTGCTGCGCAGCGGGAACCCATAAAAGCATACCGACTCTCCTTCGCCTATATGATTCCAGGCATTTTCTCGATCGTTGGTTTTTGCCTCTTAGTAGCGGTTTCGCCTAATGACGTTCGAGATGACAGATATAGAGGTAAAATTGTTCTCTTTATTGCATGGATTGTTCTATTCGGTTCCACTGCATCCGCTTTGTTGGTGACATACTTTCACTACACGGGAATGCAGCCTCGGGTCAGCAGCACCCCCGGGCATCACAATGGTGCTGTTCACATCCATAGTGCCTCTGGCAGGTTCCCTGTTGTGGTGGAAACGAGGTACAGAGGATGATTGACTGGGCAAACGGCGTAATGCCTACTGGAGGATTGACAACTTCGACTTCGAAAAGTGATGCCCAGCTGGATACAAAACGCTTTTCATACAGCCGGACAAAACCAAAAAAAAAAAAAAAAACAACAAACTACTACAGCACCACCAAAACACAACCAGAAATAACGGCCTTGGTTAGGAACAGTCACCACCAAAGGAAACAAGTACGATTGTTCCAACGCAATATTTACAATTGGCCTTCTTTGATCTCTTCTCGTGTTTATAATTATAATAAATATTATTGTTATGCTTCAGAGCAGAATAAGAAGGAAAAAAAAAAGAAAAAGGAAGGTGGGGGGAGAGCAGTATTGAATAACCATGCGGCGGTTGCACATTGCCGCCTTAAATGGTATGTTTAAAAGAGCTTTTGACAGCGGTGGGCGATTCGGAAAGGAGTTGGGTTTCGGTCACAAGATGCGCGATATTCCAGTATTAACCGGTAACCCCAGGCCGCTGGCCAGTGAGGAGTCGTGGCGATGCCAGTACAAACTCGCCGATCGAATGGAGCATGTCGTGCGTGATATCTTGGAAAAGAACGGGTGGTCAAACATTGAAGTGCAGCGCGAAATGGATCAGATTTTTGAGCGGAAGGTGACCGGGACACGCGCCTCTCTGAACACATGGTCAACCGTAGAAGACTTCCAGAGGACGCCGTGGTATCGGCGGTACAAGCCCACAGATGATACGGTGGCAAAGTTTATCTCCTACGAAGCAATGAAACTGTTGGAGGAGGCCCTCATACCCCCATCTCTAAGAACGGATCCATACGCTCATTTACGGAAGCGGCATATGGAAGATAATTGGATGAACGACAAATTTTCTGAAGACTCTGCCAAATACATTACCCGAGAGAAGCTTGCCCAGCAAACCCTTGGCATGTCTCAGTACGGTGCTCTAAGTCGAAAGAAGTTTTTAGAGTTCGATGCCAAGTTCAGAAAAATGCACGGAGGGCAGACACACGCCAATGAGGCATACGCTGCTTGGCTTCAATCGAATGGAAGCGTAAGTGGTTCTAGCCATAACGGATAGCACTGAGGGGGGAAGAGAGAAGAAGAAGAGATACAAAGTGTTCCTGGACCGTCTTCGTTCCGTTCTCACTCTACCCCCTTCTCATATAACTTGCATGTTGTGGGTTTGATACGCGAATGGAAAGAGACCAGAGAATAAAGCAAAGCAGAGGAATAGCGGTAACAACAACATTCTAAACTTAGATACCTGATCATATTCATTTCTTGTGCTTTCCAGATTGTTTTCATATTTGTGTTGACTGTGTTTCTCCACTACTTTTTTTTTTCTTCTTGTGGATTCCAAAGCAGAACAAATGGTGTCAAAAACCAGAAAAAATAAAGAGAAGCAGGATTTTCAGGCCATCTGCTTCGCAGACGAGGCCTCTAGAAATGCTGCTTATCAGGATATTGAAGAACGCCGCTTGAAGGAATGGGAGAACTATCAAAAGAGCCATAGAACACCGGAGGATCAGAAAACAAACCGCGCTTTTATCGACGTAAGTGTAGGCGATATTCTTGCTGGACGACTAGTGATTGACCTGTACGACACCCTAGTTCCTCGTACCGTAGAAAGATTTAGAGCCATGATTACTGGAGAGTTGGGCGTGGACAAAGGAACAGGAACAAAGATCGATTATCTTCATACAAAGCTCCAATGTATTGATAGAGAACGAAGCTTGTTGTGCTTTGGATCGTTTGCCATGAACATCGTGCCTCCGATACAGGATGAAAACTATTCCGTTCGCCACACGGAACGAGGTTTGCTGACCATGATGTCCCACGGCCCGAACACGGCTCGTTCTGGATTCGGCATAACTCTTGGGCCTGCCCCTTGCTTAGATTTCAAACAGGTGGCTTTTGGGAAAATTGTGGATGGGATATCTGTGCTGGAAAAACTTGAAAAGGTTCCGGTGAATTCTGTTGGAAAACCACTGAACTCTCCATTTATTACGTTCTGCGGCATTCTCACCGGCCAAGCGCCACCTGGGGTTTGGGAGTATCGTGTAAGAACCTCCAACAATACCCCAGTTTGGCTCAGCAAAATCATAGAACAGGAGCCGGAGCGAGAAGAAGACGTTCTCGAAGAAGAACCTGACGAGAGCGACGTCGAAGACCCCCAGGAAGACGAGGAGGATGAGCAGGAGGGAGCCGCAGAAGAAGATCTAGAGGAAGCACAAGCAGAAGAAGAAGAACTAGTGGATGAGGAGGGAAATGCGGAAGAGATACAAGAAGAATCCAAACCTTATGAAGAAACAGTGGAGGAACACACGGAATCCTCCGGAAGTGAAAAAGTTTCTGGATCTTCCATGGAGGAAATGGAAGAGAAGCATGAGTCCAGTTCCCAGGAAACACTAGACAGCGAAGCCCCCTATCAAACTGAATAATTCCAATCCCATAGAATCTTCGAAGTCATCAAGAGTAAAATCAAGGGTGGGCTGGTTTACCCTGCGTCACGTACACAATGATGGGCCCCATGTTCGATGTACATACACACCAGCTACATCAAGTTCACTGTCGCCACTTACCTGGATGGGATAGCATTGTTGGATAAAGTCCAGAATAACAAGAGAGGTACATACATGGACACCCACTGGACTCCAAACTCACAGAAACAGATTTAATGTCAATGCTACATGGTCGCTCCTTCTTTCACTCATTTATCGCTTTCCAAAAAATCTTCTCGCCCATTAGTTTTCTCTCTTTTTTTTTTTTTAAGCGTCCAGGCCGCAAGCATGCAACCGCCCCTCCAGAAGGCAGGTTCTCGCTGGGTGGCGCAATGCGTTGCGGCGGGCTTCCCCCCTTCGGGGGGTTCCCTACTATGGTTCGCCCTACGGGGGCCCGCGCCGCCGCCCCCGATAGGGTGCCCGGCAGCCCCCCCGTAGGGGTTCTCGCAGCCGCCCCCCGTGGGATTCCGAAGTAGGGGGTTCCCGAAGCCGTTCCCCATGGGGTTCCTGATGGCCCCCCGCAGGGGGTTCGCGCAGCCGCCCCCCGTGGGATTCCCGAAAGTCCCCCGTAGGGGGTTCTCGAAACCATTCCCAGAGGGTCCCCGATGGCCACCTGCAGCCGCCCCCCGTGGGATTCCGAAGTAGGGGGTTCCCGAATGTCTCGAGGACTTAGGAAGTAGGAAGGGACAAGGCGAATGTGATGAGGCAGCGCCTTCGCATGCGTATAATGCATCACATTTGGGAAAGAGCCCCTTGCCTAGACTTACCTGTACCCTAGGAAAACGGAGAAAGAAGGAGTAAAGAAAACATAAGGAGTCAGCCTTCTCTCTGAGCCAAGTATCCGTAGGAATCAAGTCCGGAAACGGCAAGAACCTCTATTCATTTTCTGTGGTCTAGATTCACCCGAACAAGGGGCGATCGCATTCAGTTATCTTTATGGTTTGTCGTTCCCGGCTCTTTGTCTCATTATTTCCTTCGTTTTGAGGCAATTTCATCTTCTTGTTTTTTTTTTTTTTTTTTTTTTTTTTTGAACTCTGCAGCTGGAGGCTGAAGATCTTGAGGCTAGAGGCTGGGTTATCACGTCAAGGGAAACAAGGAGAAAAGGTGATAGAAAACCATCTAAGCAGCACAAGTAGATAACACAAGAAAACAAGAGAAACGTATCGTTCCTGAGACATTGCTTCGTTCAACCAAACTCAGGAATAGAAGCCGCTCCCCATGGGGTGCCCGACAGCCCCCCCGTAGGGGTTCTCGAAGCCGCCCCCCGTGGGATTCCGAAGTAGGGGGTTCCCGAAGCCGTTCCCCATGGGTTCCTGATGGCCCCCCGCAGGGGGTTCGCGCAGCCGCCCCCCGTGGGATTCCGAAGTAGGGGGTTCCCGAAGCCGTTCCCCATGGGGTTCCTGATGGCCCCCGCAGGGGGTTCGCGCAGCCCCGTGGGATTCCCGAAAGTCCCCCGTAGGGGGTTCTCGAAACCATTCCCCAGAGGGTCCCCGATGGCCACCTGCAGCCGCCCCCCGTGGGATTCCGAAGCAGGGGGTTCCCGAAGCCGTTCCCCATGGGGTTCCTGATGGCCCCCCGCAGGGGGTTCGCGCAGCCGCCCCCCGTGGGATTCCGGGGTTCCCGAAGCCGTTCCCCATGGGGTTCCTGATGGCCCCCCACAGGGGGTTCGCGCAGCCGCCCCCCGTGGGATTCCCGACAGCCCCGTAGGGGGTTCTCGTAACCATTCCCCAGAGGGTCCCCGATGGCCACCTGCAGCCGCCCCCCGTGGGATTCCGCAGTAGGGGGTTCCCGAAGCCGCTCCCCACAGGGTGCCCGATAGCCCCCCGTAGGGGGTTCTCGCAGCCATTCCCCACGGGGTCCCGGACGGCCCCCCCCGCGGAGGGTTCGCGCAGCAGCCCACGCAGCTTTTGTTTCCTATGCAAATGGAGGGGTGAATGGGGACCTTTTGCGGAGCTGCTTAGTATAATGTATTCTTTTCATTCGGTAGGGAAATGACAAAGAGAAAATAAAGTAAACAAACAAAACGATAAGAGAAAGGAAATAATCAATTTCTCGGTGCTGCTACATATTTTTGTTCTCGTTTCCCTCTGCTCTCAAAGAACGGGGTGGTGCAGGAGGGGTGGCTGTGTTTGATCGATAATAGCAGGTAGTAAGTAGTAAAGCACTGTTACCTCTTGTAGTATATGCGATAGTTCATGACCGCCAAAAACCCAAACATCTACAAAGCTGACGGGAAAGTAGATGATGTAAGTCTCGCCTTCCGGTTGAAGTGGAATATGCACAGTCGGCTGGAAGTCATGAAATATCGAATACACGACAAACATGTCGGAGCGTTTTCTTAAGAAACTCCGCGTCTTCTGGGTTCTGATGAGAGAAATTTTGAATGGCCCTCACTTGTTCTCTCAGTGTGGCCAGTAGCTCCGCAACACTGGGGCGGTCCTCGGGCTTAGGGGCCAGGCATCGAAGTGCTAGCCTATGCGTGAGCTGCCGCTCCAGAGCGCAGCCGCGCCACGTGGCGCACTCGGAAGGCAGTAACGCACCGGCTTCCAGGAGGTCCGGTGCTGAGGGCCACGAGTGAAACGTTCTGGGCAGAATCTGTTCGTCTTCTGGGTCGGTGTGAATGGAGGCGGTTGCTACGGCCGCGATTTTGCAAAATTTTTTTCCTACCTTTGCCACGGCCACACTAGGGGACCACGGGGTGAACGGAGGTTTCACCGTTTTGATAGGTGATGAAGGCGAAGGGGATCCGAATGGATACGGACACTCCTCTCTGAACCGCTCGGCAGCCCGCAGGCACGAGGTGGCACCTCTGTGTATGTTGGTGCCCTGCTCATTAGGGATTTCGGCAGCTGCGGAATCGGTACGATACCCGAGCAAATTGCGCGCGTGTTTCTTCGCTAAGGTCCACACTTTCGATGATGGTCGTGGTGATTTCGACTCCTTCTCCACAAGGTTGTAAATGCTTCTGCCGCCATTGGCAAGCTGCACCAACACACAGCCCAGAGACCAGACATCTCTGGCACACACCTCCGCTGTGTACGCTTCGTGTGCCTCCTTGGCGTCAGTCGTTGCTCCTGTTTCTACGTCCATACTGGTTTGCTTTGATTTCAATGGTAACTTTTTCGGGTTGGCCAAAGCCCATTCTCGGTTCGGATGCACGATAGGTTTCAGAGCCCAGCAGTTCACCTTTGCGGGATGGGTCTGAACGCGGGGGCCAGAGAAACGAGTGGCCGGCGGACGGTGCTGTGATTCAATTGGTTGGGGTGGAGAAGGGGTGCCCAGCTCAAAGGCTTCCGGCGGCATGTAGTCGCGTGTCCCCACGCAGACGCTGCATGGTCGGGGCCAGACAGCCTGCAGCGACGCGCTAGATTGCCTCTGCCCCAGCTCGCTGGGGATGTGCAGGCTGACTCCGAAGTCACACAAGCTTACCTGCGGCGTTACACTACTGGCGTACCGCCACATACGAGGAAGCCCCGGTATAGACGAAGATAAATGATCTGGTGTGTCATAGAAAACCCTCTCTGCCAGCCTCTCCGTATCCTCGTCCAATTTTTTCTTCTCCCTGGCCATGCGCTTCTCGGCATCCAGGAGCTCGGCACCAGGCGTCGCGTCGTCCTCTGGGTCAGCGCTGTATAGCAGGTCGTGGAGACGCACCAGCACATTTCTTGGCTTGATGTCGCGATGCACTACACCTTTTCCATGGAGGTCACACAGAGCCAGAAGAAGTTGAGCGACAATAGCCAGCAGCGCCCCGTCCGGCGGACACCACCGGCACATTTCCTGGTATTGGTGGAGGTCCATGGTGGCCATCTCCATCGGCAGTATCAATGCTGGAGACCCAGACAAGGAGTACGTTGGGCTGTACATCTGAGCTAAGTATGGTGATCGTCCCCCGTGGCACAAGATGCGTAGAATACGGGCCTCATGAAGAGTGAGATCGAGATCGTCTCTGTTCAGGGGAACGACTTTCAAGGCCAGGGGAAAGTAGTGCTTTTCTTTAAGGTCGCCCCAGCCGTTTGATCCGTCAACCCTTGGAAGGCGCACACGAAAATACACCGCGGGAGCTGATGGATAGAACGTTGAGGTGGCCATCTCCGCCGGGCTCAACGCAGGGAAGCGCAGCCACCGTAAGTCGTCTTCACCGCTCTCCAAGCCGGTGGGATACAGCACCACGATACACCCATACGCGCCACATGAAATTTGATTGGACCGATAGATAGCGTCCGCTAAGTGAAGGGGTAATGGCCTCGCGCCGGGAAGATGACGAAGACACTTGTGAAGACCTTCGATGCTTTCACCGGAGGACATTTACTTTTTGAGATGTCTTTTTCTTTGTTGTGCAGTTCTGAGGAGCTTATAGTCTGCTGCGGGGGTCGAAGGCGAAATAATAGCAATGTGAAGCCTACCTTATGATCTTCATGGAGACGTAAATAGTTATAACAACGAAGAACACGATGGCTGTGCGAAGTCCATCCGGGACTGGCACCACTTGAATGAGCACCAGGGGGCAGATGATACAATAGATATACCACTGTCCCTCACTGAACTAATCACAAATAAATACAACCAATCAAGAACATCATTTGCATGAACAGAAAGATGTTTGTTTGACGGCACATGAGAGAGAAACAAGCAAAGACAAAAGCCGAATGAACGCAAACTTCAAACAAGAACAAACATTTCACTCTTTCACACCGCTCTCCGACGGCAGCAAATAGCAACACCAACAGAAACTACTCCATTTTTTTTTCTTCCCAGTCTACTTCTCATTCCCACCTTATCGACCTAGAAGAACACATGGTCACCAAATAAAAAAATAAAAATAAAACATATAAACATGTAATAACACTACTGCATACGATCATATACATCAAACCACCTCTTCTTCGTCGATAATAATAATAATAATAATAATAATAAGTTCTATTTTTGTCTCTATCGCTTTTCTACTATGTTTTCGTGTCTCTTGCTGGTCGCTGTTTCCCGTTACGGGAGGACGGCGGCACGGCGGCTTCATCGCCTGCGAGGCGTGCCGCCATCGCGCTTGCATACCGCTGCGGGGTCTGAGTGCTGGGGGTGCCGAATTTCTATTTTCTTTTCTTTTTTTTTTTTTTTCAATCAAGTAGGCCGATACGTGCAACGCACCCGGCCGCCGATACACAGGATATCGGGGCCGGGGCGTCGGGTCCCAGAGGCGTCTATGGGTGGGGTGGGGAGTAACTCTGGTGGGAAAATACTAAATCCATAAACCCAATAATAAAAAGAAGTAATCGAGCTAATAAACATGGATCTACATTGGCCTGCGCCCCCATCAACTGGCATTTTGGTATATTATTGGGGGAAATAAACATATAGGCGCATTGGCGTGTATAAAAAGGTTGAGTTGGAAGTGCAGAGTAACAGTGTGAAGGGGCGCACGGCGGTCACACCTCTGCGAAGCGGATCCCGCTATCGTGGCCAGCAGCAAGTTCCTTGTCCTGCTCGCGCGGCGCACAAAGGCGACACCCGTTCTTCACTAGGGAGATCAAAGGGGCTGTGTGGGTATGGCTCTCGCGTGCGGTGCGCGGACGCGCGCCATCACAACCTCCACCCTCGTCGAGGCTATATTCACGGACCGGCGTACGGCTTTAAGCAACGTAGTGGCTACCGCCCTTGCAGCGGTGGCCCTCCTCGCGGTTGTAGCCGTAGCCGTGGTTGCACGCCCCGGTGGTCACCACTTGGCTCTTGGGGGCAAACACATCATCCGCTGCGTCCTTGACGTGGCTGCCGCCCTGGCAGCGGCTGCCGCCGTCGCGGTTGAAACTGTAGCCGTGCTTGCACTCCGTGACCACGGGCGGGCGCTTCACGATCCTGGTCTGGCTCTGAGCGGCTGCCAGAGCCTGCCCGTCGGCGCTGTCCGCGTAGTGGCTGCCACCCGCACAGCGGTACCCGCCGTCGCGGTTGTAGACGTACCCGTGCTTGCACATATCGGGGCCGGCCAGCAGCCCGGAGCCCGTGCTGCCCTGGCCAGCACCACCCTTGTTTGAGCGGTTCAGAGGCGTCGGGGTGTAGTCAAACCCGCGCCGGCGCACGCCGCAGGCCCTGGGGGTAGTCTTGCTCTCGCGAAGTCCAGCGGCCCCCACGCGCGCTCAGCGGCGGCGCATCGCTGGCCTTGTGGGTCCCGCCAACGCAGCGGCTGCCGCCATCGCGGCTGAAGCCGAAGCCGTTGGGGCAGCAACTCGAGTTCGGGGCCATGTTCGTGATGGGAGCTCAAACAGGAGGAGAGAAAACGATAGGGGAGACAGCAAATCGGCAAGCTGTTGAGACAAGAAACCGTCCCGGAGAACAACAACAACAACAAAAAAAACACAAAAAAGCACCCAAAACAGTAGTACCGTTTTCGATTTCGGGACAAAGGAGAAGGAAACGGAGAAGAGCAGAGGATGCACCCAATTGAAATTCGAACAGCATACCCGATCCGACGCTGAGGCGAGGCATTTCTCGCCCCTGTGCGCTGCACGGGTCGCGCGGGCCTCTACTTGCGGCACACCGAGGAGGAGAAGGCAAGGGACTTTTCATCCACGTGCCTTGTGTTCTCATTCTCACTCGCTTTTTTCTACTTTCCGTGTGGAATGTTTTCTTGTCTCTTGCTGGTCGCTGTTTCCCGTTACGGGAGGACGGCGGCACGGCGGCTTCATCGCCTGCGAGGCGTGCCGCCATCGCGCTTGCATACCGCTGCGGGGTCTGAGTGCTGGGGGTGCCGAATTTCTATTTTTTTTCTTTTTTTTTTTTCAATCAAGTAGGCCGATACGTGCAACGCACCCGGCCGCCGATACACAGGATATCGGGGCCGGGGCGTCGGGTCCCAGAGGCGTCTATGGGTGGGGTGGGGAGTAACTCTGGTGGAGAAATACTAAATCCATAAACCCAATAATAAAAAGAAGTAATCGAGATAATAAACATGGATCTACATTGGCCTACGCCCCCATCAACTGGCATTTTGGTATATTATTGGGGGAAATAAACATATAGGCGCATTGGCGTGTATAAAAAGGTTGAGTTGGAAGTGCAGAGTAACAGGGTGAAGGGGCGCACGGCGGTCACACCTCTGCGAAGCGGATCCCGCTATCGTGGCCAGCAGCAAGTTCCTTGTCCTGCTCGCGCGGCGCACAAAGGCGACACCCGTTCTTCACTAGGGAGGTCAAAGGGGCTGTGTGGGTATGGCTCTCGCGTGCGGTGCGCGGACGCGCGCCATCACAACCTCCACCCTCGTCGAGGCTATATTCACGGACCGGCGTACGGCTTTAAGCAACGTAGTGGCTACCGCCCTTGCAGCGGTGGCCCTCCTCGCGGTTGTAGCCGTAGCCGTGGTTGCACGCCCCGGTGGTCACCACTTGGCTCTTGGCGGCAAACACATCATCCGCTGCGTCCTTGACGTGGCTGCCGCCCTGGCAGCGGCTGCCGCCGTCGCGGTTGAAACTGTAGCCGTGCTTGCACTCCGTGACCACGGGCGGGCGCTTCACGATCCTGGTCTGGCTCTGAGCGGCTGCCAGAGCCTGCCCGTCGGCGCTGTCCGCGTAGTGGCTGCCACCCGCACAGCGGTACCCGCCGTCGCGGTTGTAGACGTACCCGTGCTTGCACATATCGGGGCCGGCCAGCAGCCCGGAGCCCGTGCTGCCCTGGCCAGCACCACCCTTGTTTGAGCGGTTCAGAGGCGTCGGGGTGTAGTCAAACCCGCGCCGGCGCACGCCGCAGGCCCTGGGGGTAGTCTTGCTCTCGCGAAGTCCAGCGGCCCTCCCACGCGCGCTCAGCGGCGGCGCATCGCTGGCCTTGTGGGTCCCGCCAACGCAGCGGCTGCCGCCATCGCGGCTGAAGCCGAAGCCGTTGGGGCAGCAACTCGAGTTCGGGGCCATGTTCGTGATGGGAGCTCAAACAGGAGGAGAGAAAACGATAGGGGAGACAGCAAATCGGCAAGCTGTTGAGACAAGAAACCGTCCCGGAGAACAACAACAACAAAAAAAAAAAACAACAAAAAAGCACCCAAAACAGTAGTACCGTTTTCGATTTCGGGACAAAGGAGAAGGAAACGGAGAAGAGCAGAGGATGCACCCAATTGAAATTCGAACATCATACCCGATCCGACGCTGAGGCGAGGCATTTCTCGCCCCTGTGCGCTGCACGGGTCGCGCGGGCCTCTACTTGCGGCACACCGAGGAGGAGAAGGCAAGGGACTTTTCATCCACGTGCCTTGTGTTCTCATTCTCACTCGCTTTTTTCTACTTTCCGTGTGGAATGTTTTCGTGTCTCTTGCTGGTCGCTGTTTCCCGTTACGGGAGGACGGCGGCACGGCGGCTTCATCGCCTGCGAGGCGTGCCGCCATCGCGCTTGCATACCGCTGCGGGGTCTGAGTGCTGGGGGTGCCGAATTTCTATTTTCTTTTCTTTTTTTTTTTTCAATCAAGTAGGCCGATACGTGCAACGCACCCGGCCGCCGATACACAGGATATCGGGGCCGGGGCGTCGGGTCCCAGAGGCGTCTATGGGTGGGGTGGGGAGTAACTCTGGTGGAAAAATAATAAATCCATAAACCCAATAATAAAAAGAAGTAATCGAGCTAATAAACATGGATCTACATTGGCCTGCGCCCCCATCAACTGGCATTTTGGTATATTATTGGGGGAAATAAACATATAGGCGCATTGGCGTGTATAAAAAGGTTGAGTTGGAAGTGCAGAGTAACAGGGTGAAGGGGCGCGCGGCGGTCACACCTCTGCGAAGCGGATCCCGCTATCGTGGCCAGCAGCAAGTTCCTTGTCCTGCTCGCGCGGCGCACAAAGGCGACACCCGTTCTTCACTAGGGAGGTCAAAGGGGCTGTGTGGGTATGGCTCTCGCGTGCGGTGCGCGGACGCGCGCCATCACAACCTCCACCCTCGTCGAGGCTATATTCACGGACCGGCGTACGGCTTTAAGCAACGTAGTGGCTACCGCCCTTGCAGCGGTGGCCCTCCTCGCGGTTGTAGCCGTAGCCGTGGTTGCACGCCCCGGTGGTCACCACTTGGCTCTTGGCGGCAAACACATCATCCGCTGCGTCCTTGACGTGGCTGCCGCCCTGGCAGCGGCTGCCGCCGTCGCGGTTGAAACTGTAGCCGTGCTTGCACTCCGTGACCACGGGCGGGCGCTTCACGATCCTGGTCTGGCTCTGAGCGGCTGCCAGAGCCTGCCCGTCGGCGCTGTCCGCGTAGTGGCTGCCACCCGCACAGCGGTACCCGCCGTCGCGGTTGTAGACGTACCCGTGCTTGCACATATCGGGGCCGGCCAGCAGCCCGGAGCCCGTGCTGCCCTGGCCAGCACCACCCTTGTTTGAGCGGTTCAGAGGCGTCGGGGTGTAGTCAAACCCGCGCCGGCGCACGCCGCAGGCCCTGGGGGTAGTCTTGCTCTCGCGAAGTCCAGCGGCCCTCCCACGCGCGCTCAGCGGCGGCGCATCGCTGGCCTTGTGGGTCCCGCCAACGCAGCGGCTGCCGCCATCGCGGCTGAAGCCGAAGCCGTTGGGGCAGCAACTCGAGTTCGGGGCCATGTTCGTGATGGGAGCTCAAACAGGAGGAGAGAAAACGATAGGGGAGACAGCAAATCGGCAAGCTGTTGAGACAAGAAACCGTCCCGGAGAACAACAACAACAACAACAAAAAAAAACACAAAAGCACCCAAAACAGTAGTACCGTTTTCGATTTCGGGACAAAGGAGAAGGAAACGGAGAAGAGCAGAGGATGCACCCAATTGAAATTCGAACAGCATACCCGATCCGACGCTGAGGCGAGGCATTTCTCGCCCCTGTGCGCTGCACGGGTCGCGCGGGCCTCTACTTGCGGCACACCGAGGAGGAGAAGGCAAGGGACTTTTCATCCACGTGCCTTGTGTTCTCATTCTCACTCGCTTTTTTCTACTTTCCGTGTGGAATGTTTTCATGTCTCTTGCTGGTCGCTGTTTCCCGTTACGGGAGGACGGCGGCACGGCGGCTTCATCGCCTGCGAGGCGTGCCGCCATCGCGCTTGCATACCGCTGCGGGGTCTGAGTGCTGGGGGGTGCCGAATTTCTATTTTCTTTTCTTTTTTTTTTTCAATCAAGTAGGCCGATACGTGCAACGCACCCGGCCGCCGATACACAGGATATCGGGGCCGGGGCGTCGGGTCCCAGAGGCGTCTATGGGTGGGGTGGGGAGTAACTCTGGTGGAAAAATACTAAATCCATAAACCCAATAATAAAAAGAAGTAATCGAGCTAATAAACATGGATCTACATTGGCCTACGCCCCCATCAACTGGCATTTTGGTATATTATTGGGGGAAATAAACATATAGGCGCATTGGCGTGTATAAAAAGGTTGAGTTGGAAGTGCAGAGTAACAGGGTGAAGGGGCGCGCGGCGGTCACACCTCTGCGAAGCGGATCCCGCTATCGTGGCCAGCAGCAAGTTCCTTGTCCTGCTCGCGCGGCGCACAAAGGCGACACCCGTTCTTCACTAGGGAGATCAAAGGGGCTGTGTGGGTATGGCTCTCGCGTGCGGTGCGCGGACGCGCGCCATCACAACCTCCACCCTCGTCGAGGCTATATTCACGGACCGGCGTACGGCTTTAAGCAACGTAGTGGCTACCGCCCTTGCAGCGGTGGCCCTCCTCGCGGTTGTAGCCGTAGCCGTGGTTGCACGCCCCGGTGGTCACCACTTGGCTCTTGGGGGGCAAACACATCATCCGCTGCGTCCTTGACGTGGCTGCCGCCCTGGCAGCGGCTGCCGCCGTCGCGGTTGAAACTGTAGCCGTGCTTGCACTCCGTGACCACGGGCGGGCGCTTCACGATCCTGGTCTGGCTCTGAGCGGCTGCCAGAGCCTGCCCGTCGGCGCTGTCCGCGTAGTGGCTGCCACCCGCACAGCGGTACCCGCCGTCGCGGTTGTAGACGTACCCGTGCTTGCACATATCGGGGCCGGCCAGCAGCCCGGAGCCCGTGCTGCCCTGGCCAGCACCACCCTTGTTTGAGCGGTTCAGAGGCGTCGGGTGTAGTCAAACCCGCGCCGGCGCACGCCGCAGGCCCTGGGGGTAGTCTTGCTCTCGCGAAGTCCAGCGGCCCTCCCACGCGCGCTCAGCGGCGGCGCATCGCTGGCCTTGTGGGTCCCGCCAACGCAGCGGCTGCCGCCATCGCGGCTGAAGCCGAAGCCGTTGGGGCAGCAAGTCGAGTTCGGGGCCATGTTCGTGATGGGAGCTCAAACAGGAGGAGAGAAAACGATAGGGGAGACAGCAAATCGGCAAGCTGTTGAGACAAGAAACCGTCCCGGAGAACAACAACAAAAAAAAAAAAAAACAAAAAAGCACCCAAAACAGTAGTACCGTTTTCGATTTCGGGACAAAGGAGAAGGAAACGGAGAAGAGCAGAGGATGCACCCAATTGAAATTCGAACAGCATACCCGATCCGACGCTGAGGCGAGGCATTTCTCGCCCCTGTGCGCTGCACGGGTCGCGCGGGCCTCTACTTGCGGCACACCGAGGAGGAGAAGGCAAGGGACTTTTCATCCACGTGCCTTGTGTTCTCATTCTCACTCGCTTTTTTCTACTTTCCGTGTGGAATGTTTTCATGTCTCTTGCTGGTCGCTGTTTCCCGTTACGGGAGGACGGCGGCACGGCGGCTTCATCGCCTGCGAGGCGTGCCGCCATCGCGCTTGCATACCGCTGCGGGTCTGAGTGCTGGGGTGCCGAATTTCTATTTTCTTTTTTTTTTTTTTCAATCAAGTAGGCCGATACGTAACGCACCCGGCCGCCGATACACAGGATATCGGGGCCGGGGCGTCGGGTCCCAGAGGCGTCTATGGGTGGGTGGGGAGTAACTCTGGTGGAAAAATACTAAATCCATAAACCCAATAATAAAAAGAAGTAATCGAGCTAATAAACATGGATCTACATTGGCCTACGCCCCCATCAACTGGCATTTTGGTATATTATTGGGGGAAATAAACATATAGGCGCATTGGCGTGTATAAAAAGGTTGAGTTGGAAGTGCAGAGTAACAGGGTGAAGGGGCGCGCGGCGGTCACACCTCTGCGAAGCGGATCCCGCTATCGTGGCCAGCAGCAAGTTCCTTGTCCTGCTCGCGCGGCGCACAAAGGCGACACCCGTTCTTCACTAGGGAGGTCAAAGGGGCTGTGTGGGTATGGCTCTCGCGTGCGGTGCGCGGACGCGCGCCATCACAACCTCCACCCTCGTCGAGGCTATATTCACGGACCGGCGTACGGCTTTAAGCAACGTAGTGGCTACCGCCCTTGCAGCGGTGGCCCTCCTCGCGGTTGTAGCCGTAGCCGTGGTTGCACGCCCCGGTGGTCACCACTTGGCTCTTGGGGCAAACACATCATCCGCTGCGTCCTTGACGTGGCTGCCGCCCTGGCAGCGGCTGCCGCCGTCGCGGTTGAAACTGTAGCCGTGCTTGCACTCCGTGACCACGGGCGGGCGCTTCACGATCCTGGTCTGGCTCTGAGCGGCTGCCAGAGCCTGCCCGTCGGCGCTGTCCGCGTAGTGGCTGCCACCCGCACAGCGGTACCCGCCGTCGCGGTTGTAGACGTACCCGTGCTTGCACATATCGGGGCCGGCCAGCAGCCCGGAGCCCGTGCTGCCCTGGCCAGCACCACCCTTGTTTGAGCGGTTCAGAGGCGTCGGGTGTAGTCAAACCCGCGCCGGCGCACGCCGCAGGCCCTGGGGGTAGTCTTGCTCTCGCGAAGTCCAGCGGCCCTCCCACGCGCGCTCAGCGGCGGCGCATCGCTGGCCTTGTGGGTCCCGCCAACGCAGCGGCTGCCGCCATCGCGGCTGAAGCCGAAGCCGTTGGGGCAGCAAGTCGAGTTCGGGGCCATGTTCGTGATGGGAGCTCAAACAGGAGGAGAGAAAACGATAGGGGAGACAGCAAATCGGCAAGCTGTTGAGACAAGAAACCGTCCCGGAGAACAACAACAACAAAAAAAAACAAAAAAAGCACCCAAAACAGTAGTACCGTTTTCGATTTCGGGACAAAGGAGAAGGAAACGGAGAAGAGCAGAGGATGCACCCAATTGAAATTCGAACAGCATACCCGATCCGACGCTGAGGCGAGGCATTTCTCGCCCCTGTGCGCTGCACGGGTCGCGCGGGCCTCTACTTGCGGCACACCGAGGAGGAGAAGGCAAGGGACTTTTCATCCACGTGCCTTGTGTTCTCATTCTCACTCGCTTTTTTCTACTTTCCGTGTGGAATGTTTTCATGTCTCTTGCTGGTCGCTGTTTCCCGTTACGGGAGGACGGCGGCACGGCGGCTTCATCGCCTGCGAGGCGTGCCGCCATCGCGCTTGCATACCGCTGCGGGGTCTGAGTGCTGGGGGTGCCGAATTTCTATTTTCTTTTCTTTTTTTTTTTTCAATCAAGTAGGCCGATACGTGCAACGCACCCGGCCGCCGATACACAGGATATCGGGGCCGGGGCGTCGGGTCCCAGAGGCGTCTATGGGTGGGGTGGGGAGTAACTCTGGTGGAAAAATACTAAATCCATAAACCCAATAATAAAAAGAAGTAATCGAGCTAATAAACATGGATCTACATTGGCCTGCGCCCCATCAACTGGCATTTTGGTATATTATTGGGGAAATAAACATATAGGCGCATTGGCGTGTATAAAAGGTTGAGTTGGAAGTGCAGAGTAACAGGGTGAAGGGCGCGCGGCGGTCACACCTCTGCGAAGCGGATCCCGCTATCGTGGCCAGCAGCAAGTTCCTTGTCCTGCTCGCGCGGCGCACAAAGGCGACACCCGTTCTTCACTAGGGAGGTCAAAGGGCTGTGTGGGTATGGCTCTCGCGTGCGGTGCGCGGACGCGCGCCATCACAACCTCCACCCTCGTCGAGGCTATATTCACGGACCGGCGTACGGCTTTAAGCAACGTAGTGGCTACCGCCCTTGCAGCGGTGGCCCTCCTCGCGGTTGTAGCCGTAGCCGTGGTTGCACGCCCCGGTGGTCACCACTTGGCTCTTGGCGGCAAACACATCATCCGCTGCGTCCTTGACGTGGCTGCCGCCCTGGCAGCGGCTGCCGCCGTCGCGGTTGAAACTGTAGCCGTGCTTGCACTCCGTGACCACGGGCGGGCGCTTCACGATCCTGGTCTGGCTCTGAGCGGCTGCCAGAGCCTGCCCGTCGGCGCTGTCCGCGTAGTGGCTGCCACCCGCACAGCGGTACCCGCCGTCGCGGTTGTAGACGTACCCGTGCTTGCACATATCGGGGCCGGCCAGCAGCCCGGAGCCCGTGCTGCCCTGGCCAGCACCACCCTTGTTTGAGCGGTTCAGAGGCGTCGGGTGTAGTCAAACCCGCGCCGGCGCACGCCGCAGGCCCTGGGGGTAGTCTTGCTCTCGCGAAGTCCAGCGGCCCTCCCACGCGCGCTCAGCGGCGGCGCATCGCTGGCCTTGTGGGTCCCGCCAACGCAGCGGCTGCCGCCATCGCGGCTGAAGCCGAAGCCGTTGGGGCAGCAACTCGAGTTCGGGGCCATGTTCGTGATGGGAGCTCAAACAGGAGGAGAGAAAACGATAGGGGAGACAGCAAATCGGCAAGCTGTTGAGACAAGAAACCGTCCCGGAGAACAACAACAACAACAAAAAAACACAAAAGCACCCAAAACAGTAGTACCGTTTTCGATTTCGGGACAAAGGAGAAGGAAACGGAGAAGAGCAGAGGATGCACCCAATTGAAATTCGAACAGCATACCCGATCCGACGCTGAGGCGAGGCATTTCGCCCCTGTGCGCTGCACGGGTCGCGCGGGCCTCTACTTGCGGCACACCGAGGAGGAGAAGGCAAGGGACTTTTCATCCACGTGCCTTGTGTTCTCATTCTCACTCGCTTTTTTCTACTTTCCGTGTGGAATGTTTTCTTGTCTCTTGCTGGTCGCTGTTTCCCGTTACGGGAGGACGGCGGCACGGCGGCTTCATCGCCTGCGAGGCGTGCCGCCATCGCGCTTGCATACCGCTGCGGGTCTGAGTGCTGGGGTGCCGAATTTCTATTTTCTTTCTTTTTTTTTTCAATCAAGTAGGCCGATACGTGCAACGCACCCGGCCGCCGATACAGGATATCGGGGCCGGGGCGTCGGGTCCCAGAGGCGTCTATGGGTGGGGTGGGGAGTAACTCTGGTGGAGAAATACTAAATCCATAAACCCAATAATAAAAAGAAGTAATCGAGCTAATAAACATGGATCTACATTGGCCTACGCCCCATCAACTGGCATTTTGGTATATTATTGGGGAAATAAACATATAGGCGCATTGGCGTGTATAAAAGGTTGAGTTGGAAGTGCAGAGTAACAGGGTGAAGGGCGCGCGGCGGTCACACCTCTGCGAAGCGGATCCCGCTATCGTGGCCAGCAGCAAGTTCCTTGTCCTGCTCGCGCGGCGCACAAAGGCGACACCCGTTCTTCACTAGGGAGGTCAAAGGGGCTGTGTGGGTATGGCTCTCGCGTGCGGTGCGCGGACGCGCGCCATCACAACCTCCACCCTCGTCGAGGCTATATTCACGGACCGGCGTACGGCTTTAAGCAACGTAGTGGCTACCGCCCTTGCAGCGGTGGCCCTCCTCGCGGTTGTAGCCGTAGCCGTGGTTGCACGCCCCGGTGGTCACCACTTGGCTCTTGGCGGCAAACACATCATCCGCTGCGTCCTTGACGTGGCTGCCGCCCTGGCAGCGGCTGCCGCCGTCGCGGTTGAAACTGTAGCCGTGCTTGCACTCCGTGACCACGGGCGGGCGCTTCACGATCCTGGTCTGGCTCTGAGCGGCTGCCAGAGCCTGCCCGTCGGCGCTGTCCGCGTAGTGGCTGCCACCCGCACAGCGGTACCCGCCGTCGCGGTTGTAGACGTACCCGTGCTTGCACATATCGGGGCCGGCCAGCAGCCCGGAGCCCGTGCTGCCCTGGCCAGCACCACCCTTGTTTGAGCGGTTCGGAGGCGTCGGGGTGTAGTCAAACCCGCGCCGGCGCACGCCGCAGGCCCTGGGGGTAGTCTTGCTCTCGCGAAGTCCAGCGGCCCTCCCACGCGCGCTCAGCGGCGGCGCATCGCTGGCCTTGTGGGTCCCGCCAACGCAGCGGCTGCCGCCATCGCGGCTGAAGCCGAAGCCGTTGGGGCAGCGGTCGTTGGCAGCATTGGGGGCCATGGTGGGTAACTTGTTAGGAGTGGTGGGTGGAAGCGGTGAAGTGCTGTAGAAGGAGCAGGCTGCGTGGCGATGGGACAAACACAACGGCCATCCCAACAATAACCCGAGAGACAGAGAGAGACAGAGAGAGAGAGAGCGATGAGGGAGCAAGCAACAGAACTCGTGCCACACAGAAACCAGGCAGCCGCAAAGGCAGAAGAGACAGCCAAACACGTTCTCATGCTGTAGAGGAGTGCAGAGTGCCGCCCACCAGCCGTGCGAGACCGAGTCGAGCGCCTAACGTATTGTGTCGCGGTGTATGATGTTGGGCAGTAGATGATTGTTGGTATCATAATGTATGGTGGGTGGTACCGCTGCCGTCAGGGTCGTAATAAAAACATCGATGTATATATTGATATATCTATAGGAGGACGTAGATCGCTGTATCGAAAAGAACGAGTTAGACAGAGCTGGTTTTTGGATCGTGCCCCCACACCGTCACCCTAAACGCTTTGGCGGGGCGCCGACAGGATATGTTCGTCATTGCCAAAAGAGCGAAAGAAGAAGAAATAAAAAGAACATCGGATAATAATAATATGGCATATAGTCGTAAACGATTGGGTAGTGTCAAACGGGTGTGCATCTTTCTACGTGGCCAAACGGTGCCGGCCCACCCGTCATGGCTTGTACGCTCTCTCTACGTATTTCTGCGGGGCGTCGGAATGGCGTAGCACCCTGTCGTCCGGCGCCGCCCCGCCCCCACAGAGGCTCGTGGGCTCCTTACTGGCGGCGGAACCTCGAGGTGCGGGGCTCCACGGCGTAGTGGCTCCCGCCCTTGCAGCGGTTCCCGCCGTCGCGGCTGTACCCGTAGCCGTGCATGCAGCAGCCGGGGGCGGGGCGGGGGGCCGGCTCGGGGGCCTTCACCTCCTCGTTGCTCGCAGGCGGGTGGCGGAAGTGGCTCCCGCCGAAGCAGCGGCTGCCACCGTCGCGGCTGTAGCGGTAGCCGTGCATGCACGCCTCATCCGGGCCGCCGGCGCCTTGGTTCCGGCTCTGGTTCTTGTTTGGGTTCTGACCAGCCGCGCCATCGTTGCCCTGGCCCTCAGCGGGGTACAGCCGGTGGCTGCCGCCCTTGCACCGGCTGCCGCCATCGCGGTTGTAGACGTACCCGTTGTTGCACACGCCAGAGCCATGCTGGTTGCCCGCGCCGGCCCCGTTACCGGCGCCCTCAGCGGGGTACAGCCGGTGGGTGCCACCGCGGCAGCGGCTGCCGCCGTCGCGGCTGAAGTCGAAGCCGTTGTTGCAGACCCCGTTGGCCTTGGGGTCCGGCTTGTTGGGGCGCCCCTCCGCCGTCGCCGGGCGTGCGCCGGCGTTTCCGGTGGGGGCGGCGGCGTCGCCGCATCTGTGCGTGCCGCCGACGCACCTCGTACCGCCATCGCGGCTGAACCCGTATCCGCTGGGGCAGCGGTCGTTGGCAGCATTGGGGGCCATGGTGGCCATGGTGGGTAACTTGTTAGGAGTGGTGGGTGGAAGCGGTGAAGTGCTGTAGAAGGAGCAGGCTGCGTGGCGATGGGACAAACACAACGGCCATCCCAACAATAACCCGAGAGACAGAGAGAGACAGAGAGAGAGAGAGCGATGAGGGAGCAAGCAACAGAACTCGTGCCACACAGAAACCAGGCAGCCGCAAAGGCAGAAGAGACAGCCAAACACGTTCTCATGCTGTAGAGGAGTGCAGAGTGCCGCCCACCAGCCGTGCGAGACCGAGTCGAGCGCCTAACGTATTGTGTCGCGGTGTATGATGTTGGGCAGTAGATGATTGTTGGTATCATAATGTATGGTGGGTGGTACCGCTGCCGTCAGGGTCGTAATAAAAACATCGATGTATATATTGATATATCTATAGGAGGACGTAGATCGCTGTATCGAAAAGAACGAGTTAGACAGAGCTGGTTTTTGGATCGTGCCCCCACACCGTCACCCTAAACGCTTTGGCGTGGCGCCGACAGGATATGTTCGTCATTGCCAAAAGAGCGAAAGAAGAAGAAATAAAAAGAACATCGTATAATAATAATATGGCATATAGTCGTAAACGATTGGGTAGTGTCAAACGGGTGTGCATCTTTCTACGTGGCCAAACGGTGCCGGCCCACCCGTCATGGCTTGTACGCTCTCTCTACGTATTTCTGCGGGGCGTCGGAATGGCGTAGCACCCTGTCGTCCGGCGCCGCCCCGCCCCCACAGAGGCTCGTGGGCTCCTTACTGGCGGCGGAACCTCGAGGTGCGGGGCTCCACGGCGTAGTGGCTCCCGCCCTTGCAGCGGTTCCCGCCGTCGCGGCTGTAGCCGTGCATGCAGCAGCCGGGGGCGGGGCGGGGGGCCGGCTCGGGGGCCTTCACCTCCTCGTTGCTCGCAGGCGGGTGGCGGAAGTGGCTCCCGCCGAAGCAGCGGCTGCCACCGTCGCGGCTGTAGCGGTAGCCGTGCATGCACGCCTCATCCGGGCCGCCGGCGCCTTGGTTCCGGCTCTGGTTCTTGTTTGGGTTCTGACCAGCCGCGCCATCGTTGCCCTGGCCCTCAGCGGGGTACAGCCGGTGGCTGCCGCCCTTGCACCGGCTGCCGCCATCGCGGTTGTAGACGTACCCGTTGTTGCACACGCCAGAGCCATGCTGGTTGCCCGCGCCGGCCCCGTTACCGGCGCCCTCAGCGGGGTACAGCCGGTGGGTGCCACCGCGGCAGCGGCTGCCGCCGTCGCGGCTGAAGTCGAAGCCGTTGTTGCAGACCCCGTTGGCCTTGGGGTCCGGCTTGTTGGGGCGCCCCTCCGCCGTCGCCGGGCGTGCGCCGGCGTTTCCGGTGGGGGCGGCGGCGTCGCCGCATCTGTGCGTGCCGCCGACGCACCTCGTACCGCCATCGCGGCTGAACCCGTATCCGCTGGGGCAGCGGTCGTTGGCAGCATTGGGGGCCATGGTGGCCATGGTGGGTAACTTGTTAGGAGTGGTGGGTGGAAGCGGTGAAGTGCTGTAGAAGGAGCAGGCTGCGTGGCGATGGGACAAACACAACGGCCATCCCAACAATAACCCGAGAGACAGAGAGAGACAGAGAGAGAGCGATGAGGAGCAAGCAACAGAACTCGTGCCACACAGAAACCAGGCAGCCGCAAAGGCAGAAGAGACAGCCAAACACGTTCTCATGCTGTAGAGGAGTGCAGAGTGCCGCCCACCAGCCGTGCGAGACCGAGTCGAGCGCCTAACGTATTGTGTCGCGGTGTATGATGTTGGGCAGTAGATGATTGTTGGTATCATAATGTATGGTGGGTGGTACCGCTGCCGTCAGGGTCGTAATAAAAACATCGATGTATATATTGATATATCTATAGGAGGACGTAGATCGCTGTATCGAAAAGAACGAGTTAGACAGAGCTGGTTTTTGGATCGTGCCCCCACACCGTCACCCTAAACGCTTTGGCGGGGCGCCGACAGGATATGTTCGTCATTGCCAAAAGAGCGAAAGAAGAAGAAATAAAAAGAACATCGGATAATAATAATATGGCATATAGTCGTAAACGATTGGGTAGTGTCAAACGGGTGTGCATCTTTCTACGTGGCCAAACGGTGCCGGCCCACCCGTCATGGCTTGTACGCTCTCTCTACGTATTTCTGCGGGGCGTCGGAATGGCGTAGCACCCTGTCGTCCGGCGCCGCCCCCGCCCCCACAGAGGCTCGTGGGCTCCTTACTGGCGGCGGAACCTCGAGGTGCGGGGCTCCACGGCGTAGTGGCTCCCGCCCTTGCAGCGGTTCCCGCCGTCGCGGCTGTACCCGTAGCCGTGCATGCAGCAGCCGGGGCCGGGGCGGGGGGCCGGCTCGGGGGCCTTCACCTCCTCGTTGCACGCAGGCGGGTGGCGGAAGTGGCTCCCGCCGAAGCAGCGGCTGCCACCGTCGCGGCTGTAGCGGTAGCCGTGCATGCACGCCTCATCCGGGCCGCCGGCGCCTTGGTTCCGGCTCTGGTTCTTGTTTGGGTTCTGACCAGCCGCGCCATCGTTGCCCTGGCCCTCAGCGGGGTACAGCCGGTGGCTGCCGCCCTTGCACCGGCTGCCGCCATCGCGGTTGTAGACGTACCCGTTGTTGCACACGCCAGAGCCATGCTGGTTGCCCGCGCCGGCCCCGTTACCGGCGCCCTCAGCGGGGTACAGCCGGTGGGTGCCACCGCGGCAGCGGCTGCCGCCGTCGCGGCTGAAGTCGAAGCCGTTGTTGCAGACCCCGTTGGCCTTGGGGTCCGGCTTGTTGGGGCGCCCCTCCGCCGTCGCCGGGCGTGCGCCGGCGTTTCCGGTGGGGGCGGCGGCGTCGCCGCATCTGTGCGTGCCGCCGACGCACCTCGTACCGCCATCGCGGCTGAACCCGTATCCGCTGGGGCAGCGGTCGTTGGCAGCATTGGGGGCCATGGTGGGTAACTTGTTAGCAGTGGTGGGTGGAAGCAGTGAAGTGCTGTAGAAGGAGCAGGCTGCGTGGCGATGGGACAAACACAACGGCCATCCCAACAATAACCCGAGAGACAGAGACAGAGAGAGACAGAGAGAGAAAGATGAGGGAGCAAGCAACACAATTTGTGAGTGACAGAGTGGGATACAGGATGCTATCAAGAGTGTGACACTACGCTGGTGCAACAACGTCTGGGTCGTTGTCACAACGTCTGGGTGCTATGCAGCAATTGGTAGCCCTGGGACCATCTCTGTTGGTGCGGAGTTCCCTCTTCGCGGTTGTTGGGTGTTGTTGTTGGTTGTATGAAGATGGAGGACATAACTGTAGGGCCATCGTTGGATTCTAAAGATTACATGTGTATTCGGTGTGTGTGTGTGTGTGTGTATGTGGTAAAGACTATGACCATCGAAGTGGGGAAAGTACATCTTTGAATAAAATGCTCATGAGAATATCTTTATTAGAATATCTGCATCCCCAAAGAGGGGAGAGAGAGCGAGGCACACGGACTCCCACAGAGGCACACGCATATACACCGCTGGAAAAAGTATGAAAGATAGAGGACAACAACAACAAAAAAAATAAACATAAATAAAAACAAAAATAAAACTACCCGTAGAGTGTAGGGTGGGCCCGGTACAACTAGAGAGAAAACGGCATTTCACATCGATCATAGTAATAATAATAATATTAAATAGGAGAGGAATATTTCGTCCGCAGACGGAATGAATGCAGCGCGTGCATGCGTTAAGGACGCTGAAAGGAAGGAATAGAAAGAGAAATAATAATAATAATAAAACAACAACAACAACAAAAAAAAAAAAACATTTTCGAAATCTTGCGGATGCCTGCAGAAGAAAACTCCGCTGCGTCGTGTTCCTCCTCCGCAGAGTGCCGGAAGAAATTTGACAACAACAACATGAAGAATGGGCAGCAGACAGACAGCAACACACACAAAAAAAAAAATGCGGTTGCGAGAGAGTGACGTAGCATCAAAGCCAGAGAACGAAAGACCCGTGCCCAGGGCCTCTAGAACAAAAAGGAAAACAGGGGGAACGATCGCTCTGTAATGTGCAAAAAAAAAAGTACCATTCATCATTTTCAATACGGGTGGGGCAGTATACATCCATTTGTTTACCTTTTTTTTTTAATTATTATTATTTTCCTTTTCTCCCGTGGTGGCGGTAGGCTCCAGCTCGTTCATTCTGCTTCTCGATTCGCCACAGGGCCATTTTTGTTCCCAGTGTTGATTTGTCTGTGTTTCAAATGTTATTTTTTTTGTTGCCTATTCATTTTATTAAACTTTCTTTTTTTTTTTGGGGGGGTGTACATCTGCATTTCCTTTCTTTCCTTTTCTGCTGGATCTTCACAGTCGTGCTCACGACCATCACACACACACGGTTGGTTGTCCTCTCCCTGGGCTGCCGCTTACTGCCAGGAGGGAGCCTCTCGGGCCTCCTGCGGCGCCTTGGCACCAGAGCGGTGGCTGCCGCCCATGCAGCGGGTGCCGTTGTCGCGGTTGAAGCCGTACCCGTGCGGGCAGATGCCCTGGCCGGTGCGGGGCAGGGCGCCCTGGCTGCGGCTCAGGCCGTTCTGTTCACCGCCCCTACCGCCTTGGCCGTTGCTGCCGTCAACGCCGGCAACGAAGTGGCTGCCGCCCTTGCAACGGGTGCCGTTGTCGCGGTTGAAGTCGAAGCCGTGGTCGCAGATACCGAGGCCCTTGTGGGCGCCGTTCCCGAGAAGGCTGTCGCCTCGCTTCTTGTCGTCGGCGGAAGCGATGCGGTGGGTGCCGCCGGCGCAGCGGGTGCCGTTGTCGCGGGTGAAGTCGTACCCGCGGTCGCAGATGCCAGCGCCTAGAGTCCCTTGCTTTTCATCGGCTCCGTTCTGAGCGGCGCCGTTCTTGTCGTCATCTGCGCCATGGGTATGATGGGTGCCGCCGAAGCAGCGGGTGCCGTTGTCGCGGTTGAAACCGTAGCCGTGCGGGCAGCTGCCCTGACCGCCCTGTCCCTGTCCCGCTAGGCTACTCGCTCCATCCTCCTTCGACTTCATCCACGTGTTCGATGGGGCGTTCACGTAGTGGGTGCCGCCCTTGCAGCGGGTGCCGTTGTCGCGGTTGAAGGCGTAGCCGTGGTCGCAGATGGCGAGGCCGCGGAACACTTTTGGATTCCCGTCGCCCTCCTCATTGGCCTTCTTCTTCTTGTCGTCCTCGCCGAGCTTGTGGCTGCCGCCCTTGCAGCGGGTGCCGTTGTCGCGCGTAAACTGGTACCCCCTGTCACAGTCACCACCGCCTTGTTGGTTCGCCGTCTGGTGGGCGCTCGCCTCTCGGCGGCGGCGCTCCTCCTCCGCTGCGAAGGTCAGGTGAGTGCCGCCGAAGCAGCGGGTGCCGCTGTCCCGAGTGAAGCCGTAGCCGTGCGGGCAGTTGCCGACTCCAACGAGCCCACCCTTGGAGCCAGCGCCTCCGGCTCCAGCCGTTCCGTTGGCATCACCGGTGCCGTTGCCGTTCTGGCCACCACCGACGGTGTGGCTGCCGCCGAAGCAGCGGGTGCCGTCGTCGCGTACATATCCGTACCCGCAGGGGCACTCACCAGGTGGCAGCTCTGCCTTGGGCTTTGGCTGGGGAGTGGGAGGGTTTGACATTAGCGGAGTGCGGCCACGATAAAATTATGGAATCTACACTGAACGGAAAAAACGCGGATAAGGGAGAGAAGGGAACGGAAGTCAAAATAGTAAATCTTTACTGCGTTGGATGGTTGAAATGGTGGTGGGAGGAGAAAGATCGAGAAAATGACAAGAACGAGAGAGAGAGAGAGAGAGAGAGATCACAAATGCACGTGTTTGTTTTTGTTTTGAAAGGGATGAGAGAATAGGACTGAAACGACCTACTTGAGGAATAGTAGTAGACAGAATACGGATAAAAGTACGCAGAGTACCGTAATGATTCGAAACAGAAACGAAACGAACAACAACAACAAAAAAAAAAGACGGACGAGAACATAAATAAAACAAAGGTGGAAATATGGAAACAAAGAACGAATAATTTTTTTTTCTATTTTTAAGAGAGTAGATTTTTACTGTATGACATTGCACATTAGAGATTAAAGTAGTCTTTGTGGCCGTTTCTCCGTTGTTGTTTTGGTTTTTGTTTTCCTTTTTAAGGCAGACAAAGGCAAATACGCTATTACTTGAATTCTACAATTATTTTTATGTATGTTGTACGCTTTCCATCGAAAGACACAGACAGGCGATACGCATACAGGCGCCCACCGTATAGCGAGAAGAGGATGAAGGAACGAGGGAAATTGCTGCTCCATCATCCTCCTATGAATATGAATAAGCTGAGATATCTTTGGGTTTGAGATATCTTTGGGTTTGAGATATCTTTGCTGTACATTCGATTCTTGTGATATCCAGCAGCCGAAAATAATACAAAATAATATATATATATATATATATATATATATAGTGCGAGGAAAGGACGAAAAAGTTTATATATATATAAGTGGTAATAAGAAGTCGAAAAGTAAACAACAGCGAAAAATAATAATAATAATATCCAATAATAATATATAACAATAATAATATATAACAATAATAATAACAATAATAATGATGATGAAAGGCATGCAAGCGCGTAGGGTACCTAATCCGGTAGATTAAGGGACTTGATAATTATTCGCCGTGAGGCGACGACGTTATCGTCTCAAACGATCGTTGTTTGTTGTTGTTTTCTCGTCAAATTATAAAATGATGCATGACAAGTGGGTCTCTTTCAGTTTCTTTTTTGATCACTTCTTCTTATTTTTTTTCGTTAATTATTTTTTTTCTTCGTATGATGTTCTGTCGTCTATGCATTTTACAATCGACTCTACACCGCTCCCCGGTGGTGTGTGTGTGTGTGTGTATGTACGGGGAAGGGGGAGTCGAGCCACACGATCACAATCCGACAAAGGAACTCCGCTGGAGTTCGAACATCCGGAGGAAAAATAATAATAGGAAGAATATATATATATATTATACGTACTCCAGTGATCAGGGTGCATTGGATCTGTATCTCTGAAGGGAACAACTAGAGAGTGGTTGGAATGCTCCGGCATACAAGGAGGAGCGAGAGCCACTCTCCAATATATACATATATCCAAGAGCACGGCATTGATCCGACCGTTGAACAACACACCGGCACGGATTGCTATAAAAAATATAATAATAATAATAATAATAATGAAACGAAGTAAGAGACAGGTTCAATCGACTAACGTGAAAGCGACAGCACTGGAGTGTCGTACGCCATCGCTGTCTCAAAGTCCTTCAAAAAAAGAAAAAAAGAAAAAGAAAAGGAAAAGGAAAAAAAAAAAAAAAACATCGGAACAGGATAAACAAATTAATCCACGTCTTCGACCTCCTCGGTCGTATCATCTTGAATCCTTTCCTCTCTGTCACTGTGCCGCCGCCTCTCTCTCCCTCGCCATTTTGAATTCGTGCGGCTCTCTCTAGCGCCCATGCTGCGCCGGACCGTCTCGTCGTTCTGATCCTTGTCCTTCTTGGGGTGCGGCTTGCCCAGGCGAATAAGGTATCGTCTCTCCCTCTCCGACAGCTTCGACCAATCGCTGCGGTGTACGCGGCACGCGATGAGAATTGGTTTGGCGCGCAGCGGCACGTGCGCCGCCATCTCCTTCTCCATTGCCTTGTCGGGGGCAGCAAAGATATCTTCGTGGAGCGCCTCACGAAACCGCTTGACGCGCTCCTGATAGTCCTTCTCCTTGCGGATCTGATCGCTGGAGAGCCCAAAGTACCGGTAGTAGGGTACACCCCGGGCCTTCAGGATGGGCCACACCACCGACAGCAGTCCCCAGTAGGCGGCGACAGTGATGAAATCCTCGGTGTGGTCGTTGCGCTGGCCCCAGTCCACCTTGTCCTCCTGGTGGCGTTCAAAGCGATCCAGAAACAGATGAAGCAGCCGCTCCACGGTTTCTCTGTTGGACTTGAAGGCGCATATATGGTGCAGAGGCGAGTAGCCCCAGTCGTCCTGCAGGGTGAAGTCCAGCCCGCGAGATGGCGGCGAGACCTTGTGGATGGCCCGCCGCTGCTGCTGTTCCAGTTGTTGTTGTTGGCGACCTCCTGAAAAGTACGGCGACGAGCTTCGTAGCGAGCACGTCAGGCGATACGTGCTGCTGTACGTGTGGCCAGACGCCGTGTGCAGCCGACTTGCAGTGTCCAATTGGGCATTCGCTGCACCCCGTCGGGGTGGCGGGCGGGCGCGGCGCAGGCACGCCGCCACGCACTCCACCTGGTCCTGCTTGACGAGCTCATGCAGTATGGGTCTCTCCATCTCCTCGCTCCAGTATAAAATATCCGCGCCGAGCCGCACGCATTCCTCGACGGCCCCGGGGTCGGGCTGCGGATTGCAGGCCAGGATCGACAGGCGGATGGTCAGTAGACTGGGGGCCGGCAGCGAGCCCGGCGGTGGCCGTCGCGAGCGTGCCGGCTCCGACCTGTTGTGGTGCGGCCCCAGGCGGTGCCCTGGCGAGGCCGCCCGCATCGCCGAGGCGGAGGACGTGGGCCCGCTGAGCGAACTAGAGAAGTACAGGGCATCCGTGTCTTCATCGCCGCAGCCGCTGCCGGGGAAGGGAGAGCCACACCGGGGGGTCGCCTCACAGGAGGAGCTGGAGGTGTTCGCGCAGCCGTACGAGAAGCTGTAGGAGGAGGCGGTGTGGGGCAGCGGATTTTCATCCTCCTTCTCGTGCAAGCAGGTACACTGGTCGAGGCACTGGTCGAGGTCGAGCACATCGGCCTGGTGGCGCTGCCGCTCGTCCCGCATCGCGTGGCGAATGGCCTCGTGGCCAGAAAGATGTGGAGAAGGAGACGTGTGCCGGAAGATACCCTTTGCATCGCAGTGGGCCAGAAAGTTCCGGCTGGTGGTGAGCAATGCGGGGGACGGGGATTGTGCGGGCACGGGACCAATGGATTCCTCCCCGTGGAACTTTCGGCTCGTGGTGGGCATCGTGTCGCACTGCTCCGCATTCCGCACGCGGTGCCGTGACGAGTTCGGTTCACGCGGGCCACTCAGCGGCAGCAATGGCGGAGTTGGCCGCTGCGAGGCGCACAGCGATGACGCCTGTGACTGGTGCGAGAGCGTGCGTTGCTGCTGCTGGATTACCGCCAGAGAATGCATGAAAAGAGGCGGCTGGTGGCCATCTTTCGGTGAGATTCGCCGTCCATCGCGGCTTCGGCTGCGGCTAGGAGGGCTGGGGCCTGCGGAGCCCAGGCATCGGGGCAGTGCCGACGCATCACGGTAAAACATATCCGCCACTCCACCTCGGACCTAAAAAACGGAGCAGTTTTGTGTGTGTTGATCAAAAGGATGTTCGTAGCGGAACGATATTATGCGGTACAATACTATTATTATATGTGTGTGTGTGTGTGTGTGTGTGTATAGAAACAAGCCTCGCAAAAAAATAATAATCACACGTTTCACCTACCTTCTCCGCCTGGACTTCCGTCTTGGCCTCTGCCAGCTGTGTGCGAGGCGTGCAGGTAGCGGCCAGGCAATCGAGTTCAGCGAAGGTACTTACCCGCTGTTCCAAGGGCGAAAAGGGGGCGTGGTGAGCGACACGGCAGTGGGAAGAACAAACAAAACAATAATACCCACAGCAAATATACGTGAAATGAGCTGAACTGAACTGATCTGAACCATAAAATAAATAAGAAGCGTCTACAAGATGTGAGTATCCCCTGTTCAACACCTTCAGGCCAATGGCTACGCACCGGATGAAGGCATACACATAAACATAAACATAAAATTATTATAATAGCGTGAAAGCAACAACAAAGAAGCGAAAGAAGAAAGGAAATAAAGATGAAAGACATACCGATTGGAGCCCAACCCTGCAGCTCACAGAACTGCAGAGCACAAGAAACCACTTTCTTGGCTTCGCCTTCATTCTTGTTGTTGTTGATGATATATTTCTTATCAATTTTCGAATATTTTTGATATATAGTTCTCCCTCCTCTTCTACGCAAAGGAGGTACGCGTATCAGGACCATCTGCTGTGAGAGCAAAGACGTTACCATGAGGAACCTCTGGGCCCCCCTCTCCCTCTCCCTCTCCCTCTCCCCCCTTCTACTTTATGCTTCAGGGCACATCCACGATCCCGGCGACGAGCTCGAACCGCAGCTGCTCAAACACCGTTAGTTGCATCCAGTCCCACCGCTTCACCGGCCAGGTCAGCGGGATTTTAGGCGGCGGCACGTAACCCCGCACGGTGGGGTCGGCAGTGTCCGAGGGTGGGGGGCGAAAGAAATAGGCGAGCACCGCACAGCGGCGCTTGCTGGTTGCTACTGCATCGATCTTTTCACCGCTACTACCACTTGTCGCAACCCGCCATCGTTCCTGCAGAACGCGCCACCACGTGGTGAGATGGCCTTCCAACGCCGCCTCTGAGAGCGGGGTGTGGCCGCCGCCCCCGGCCAGGCTCCAGTCCCACACGTCCTCGTGGTGTGTCTCGAGGCGGTCCAGCACCGCGAGGAGCAGCTCCCGCACCGCCGTGGGATCTTTTTTTCTCGCGCCCATCGAAACGGCGTGCAGCGGCGAGTTCCCCTGCCCGTCGCGGCAGCGCCAGTCGATCGGCCGGGGGGTCTGCAGGCAGGCGCGGACCTCCGCCACGCGGCCCTCGAGCAGCAGGGTCGACAGCAACGGCCGATGGGAAAAATGTAAAGGGCCGCCCGACCAGAGTACGTCCGCCCCAGCGGCGACGCACTTCACCGCTTCCTCCACCAAGGGAAGCTCGCGCGGGAGGTGGGAGTGAGGCGCGGCGCGGCGCCCCTCTGCGGCTTCTTCAAAGCACAGCTTCCACAAGTGGGCCGTGGGGCGAGCGGCCTCGATGAGCCCCTGGGGTGGCAGTAGGAACCGGGCCTGCTCTGCGGCCCCCAGCGCCGCCCAGTCCCACGCCCAGACCGCGCCGCGCAGGTCGATGGGCTCGAGTCTGTCACGGATCTGCGGCATGTGCAGCACCATGGCCCAGGCGGCGGAGAGCAGCTGGCTGGTGGCAGCGAGGGAGAAAAAGTGCTGTCCGCTGCTGTCGAGGCAGAACCAGTTGATGCGATCCTGTGGGCGGTGCTGCAGGCGACGCACCAGCGCCCGCAGCATCGCTAACGCGGCGCTGCGGGGCACCGACTCGTGGGCGAGGACGTGCAGGAGCGTCTCCTGGCAGCTGCCTGTCGCGTTGAGGTCGAGGGGGCGTGCAGCTCCCCTCTCCAACGCTGCGGCATCGTCGTCGTCGAGACACGCCTTCACCGCCTCGACACGGCCGCGACGGGCGAGCTGCAGCAGTACCGGGTCCTGTTCCGAGGCGCCGGCAAACAGCCGGCGCCCTCGGAACAGCACGTCGGCCCCGGCGGCCACACAGTCTTGGACATCCTTTACCGGTGGGTTCCAGTGGGTCGCAAGGCACAGGTGCAACAGACGGCTGCTACTGCTCGTCGCGTCCTGCCCTGGTGGCCGATCGGTCATCTCTCCGCTCGCCTGGAAACAAACTGTGTGGTGCTGGACGCAGCTCTGTTGGAAGTGGAACGAAGAGACACACAAGAGCGAAGAGGCACACAAGAGCGAAGAGGCACACAAGAGCGAAGAGGCACACAAGAGCGAAGAGACACACAAGAGCGAAGAGGCTCCTTTGTGCAAGTTGGCAATTCTGGGCTGTGGTCTATCCCCCCCCCACCCGTGTTCCCTATTCACAACGGAAACCAGGTACCAACGGAACTATCTCCCAAGGTTTCTCCCAACCTTCCCCAAAGAACAAGTAGAAAGCACACACACAAGAAATAATGCACATATATATATAGAAGAGAAAACAAAAATCGAGAAGGGGAGAGACGTGCTGGGCATTCTACGCTGGGGAGAGAGGCGACGGATCCTGAAGACATAAAAGACATTCATTCGTTGTTGTTTTTGTTGTTGTTGTTGTTGTTTGTGGTAGTGGTACTTTTCGTGATACAGCCACAGTGTAAGAGAGAGAGAGAGAGATATCCAGGATTCAGACAGAGGGAAAACCAAAACAAACAAACAAAAAAAACTAAGTAGAAAATTAAAAAAAAAAACGAAAAGGGAAACCAATCAGTCCGTTATTTTTTATTATTATTATTTTTTTTTTCACTTACTGTACAAGACACCTTTGCTGAGTGTGCATGCGTGCGTTTACATGGGGCGTGCAACGCGATGGCGATGCGAATACATACCCTTCTGGTGCAACGACGATTCATTGCTTGTTATTACATGTAGGAGCGTTGATGAAATAGAGGAGTCGTTCAGGGCTGCAGAAGGAATGCCGATGCGCGTGTGAGTAGGCGAGTCACACGATACGCCCTCTCTCTTCTTCTTCTTCTTATCGGCTGTTTTTTTTTTTTGTTTTTTGTTTGTTTTTTATTGTTGTTGTTTCTCTTCCCTTCCCTTGAGTAAAGTTATGGTTCTTCCTTTTCTTTTTTTTTTTTGTTCCTGGCCTCTGGAGAAGGCTCTCGGTTAGAAAAATCCTTCTGGCCTCTTCAGAGTCCCGTCGACGATGTCAGCGCTTCCAGCCTCCCCCATCTCCGCCTCGAAGCGCCTCCAGTCCGTCCACGTGACGCGGCCGCTGCGGGTCCTATCCCTCTCCACATCACCATCAGCCGCCGCGGCGACGTCGATCGGCTCCACCTGATCCGCAAAGAAAGGAACGTCTCGGATCTCCTGCCAGAACCACGATAGGCGCTGGCGGTCGGCGGCGATCGTCAGAAACGTCCTGCCGTATGGGTCCTTCGCGTTCCAGTCCACCTCCGGGTCGTGGGGCCGAGTCTGGAGCCGGTGGACCACAGCGTGGAGCATAGCCGTGGCCGGCAGCACACCAGGGAACATGGCGATGAGGTGCATTAGCGTGAACCCGCTCCAGTCGCGGAAGTTGAAATCGATGTCGTTGCCGCTCTCGAGGCACACTTGGAACGCAATCACCTGCCCCTTCTTGATGAGCATTGGCAAGATGGGGTCATCGGTAGGGTGAGAGAGGCGCGTGTAGAAGAGGTTGGCCCCCTCGGCCACGCACTGGCGGATCTTCTTTACGTTGAGCGTCACCTGCGGCCCCAACTCTTCGTCCTGCAGGAGCTGCTGGGGCGGGATAGCAGCAGCAGGCCGGGTGAGGAGCCACAGCTCGTCGGTGCTCGGGTCTAGCGGCGCGGGAACGGGGTACGCCGGCATTCCGCCGTTGTGTAGGAGTGCTATGAGATATGTAGTATGAACACGGCAGCAACGAGGTCGTCGTCTCCGGACTAAAGGTCCGCTCAACTCGATGAGTTTGTTGCCGTTAGTGATGTTAGTGATGTGCAAAGCGGTACAAAAGCGAAGAAACGAAAAATGGTGGAAAAGATAGGAAGAGATACATCAAATGAATACATCAAACACCAAATTCGTCTACCAGATCCGTACGTGTTGGTACCTGATACGTGCAGCAGGTGTCAGCCTGGCCAGGGAGTCTCACTCAGACAACAACAACAGGAGGAAATATAAATATATATATATATATATATATATGATGAAACAATATTATCATTGACACCCATCCGCATTGCATATAATTCCGTCTAGTGGAGCGCCCCGAAAAGCAGGGTTTGGGTAAGAAAGAAAAAAAGGGGGAAACAAATAAGGCACTCCGTCGTATGGCGACCGCAACGGTGGTGTTGGATGGGCTGGGTTTCCTTTGCTTTGAGTGCCGTTTAACTTTTCAGCCCTTACGTGCGCTGTGGACTGGTCTGTGTGTGTGTTGTATGTGCATGACTGTCAAAATAAATAATCTGTTTCCATTTTATTATCTTTTCTTATTATTATTATTCCGTTGTCTATATAATGTGTGTTGTTGTACAACATGTATGCAGAGTGTGTAGTGAGGAGGGGCCTCGTTAAATATTCGGCCTTGTAAATAAAGGATGTAGAGATTGTCTTTGGGTCATATATCTAACGAGGTGTGATGATGTGCCGTAAGTATAGTCGAGAGACGGCAGAATGAAAAAAAAAAAGGAGAAGAAGAGAGCCGAACGTATTAGAAATAGACCAGCACAAACATGAAAAGTGTCGAGATCTACGTAGGGCTTAGGGCGGCTGCAGCAAATCACTAAAAAAGCAATAATAATCATAATAAAAATAGCACCAATGATAAACGTGTGAACTCCCGTAGCTCGCTCGAGAGCTGTCATCCGAGGCCCGCTCTCCCTCTATTTTCCCTTCAGAAAACGAAAGAACAAAAAAGAAAAAAAAGGCAGAGGAAGAGAAAGAAGAGGGGGTTGCTATGCCCTGGTTCACGAAGTATCGTGTAAGTGTTGGGCACACGTTTTCTTCCCGAATGGCGTCCTGCTGAAGTTCATAATAATAATAATAATAATAATGCTAAAAGAGGGGGGGGGGACAAATAATATTAATAATAACAATAATAAAACGAACGTAGTTTGTTCCGTAGAGTTCGAAGGATAATGCCAAAAAAAAAGAAAAAAAAAGATAGAAGAGGCGTTGGAAAACAAAGCAATAAATGTAGTCAATGAAGAGTGGTTCCGCCGGATCGACATCATCACTCACCGGCAGAACGCCTCTTTGCCGTGTCGTCCTCCGCCTTTTCCCTGAACCCTTGGGAGAAAGAAAGAGTGAAGGAGATATGGGGGGTATCGGGGTATCTCTGGTCACATCATGGGTTTACCTGGGTAACATGGGGGTTCCCACCACTTTGTTGTCACGGGTACACACTGCTTATCGGTTATGGGTTGTTGTTGGGGTAGTTCCGCGAGCGAGTGTGTGTGCATATCCCAGACGACTCCTTGCTCCGAGACGGAAAAAAAAAGAAAAGAAAAGAAAAAAAAGAATGCTAAAAATAGTTCATAAATAAACCCGGAAGGATCCCCCCCAAAAAAAGAAAAGAAGGACATCACATACTTCCGCGCTACAGAGAGAGAGAGAATGTATCGGTGATCCTTCAGAATGCATATCCTTCAGAACGGATGGAGGAAATAAATAAATTAAAAAAAAAATAGTGATGTTTATGGTTGGACTTAGTGATTTAACTTCGCGATTTTTTTTTTTTTTACGTTGGTTGATTGGCTGAATGCGAGCGTCCTTGAAGTTATTTGGGCAGTGCGGTGGGGAGGGCTGTTGGCATCACGCCACGGGATCGGCGCGAGAGCGTGTGAGCGGCGCTGCCGCCCGTTTTGGTCTCCCTCCGCTCCCGCACGACCCTCGATCGCAGCCCGACATCCTTTTGGAGCAGAAAATTGAAGAGTGTTCCCGGCCAGCTGGTGGTGACCTGCAGGTTCTCGTAGTACTCCGGGGCGATGCGCCGCAGCTCCTTCAGCTTTGTGAAGGGGATGTTGGCAAAGTCGTGGTGCTCCACGTGGTAGCCCGCATTCCACATGAAAATGTTCAGTGGGCCGTAGTAGGAAAAGGTTTCCTGATCCCCAGGGAGGTTGCTGGAGACGCCGCCAGACGCCGTCGGAGCATTTGGCATGACGAAGTGCTCCGAAATGAAATGTCCGGCGAGCGGGTGCCAGCCTGTGCCGAGCAGCACCGAGAGGGCGAAGTAGCCCAGGCCCGCCCAGCCGAACCAGCGAACAAACAGGACATCAAAGAGGATCTGCGTCACGACGTTCAGGACGTGCCAGCGGTGGAGGCGATCGCTGCTGTCCTTATCGCGGCGCAGGGAGAAGAGGGGGGAGACGATACCCGGGCGGAGCGCGTAGAAGGCGACCTGAAACGTCAAGAAGAAGAATTTCCCCAAGGTGTTGGACAGCAGCGCGGCCTCGGCCTCTGTTGGTATGTCCACGTCGACGCCGTCCCATCCGAGGTAGTGGTGGTGGTCCTTGTGATACGTCTGGAAGGTCATGGCGTACGGCAGCGGCACAATGAAGTTGACGAACAAAGCGTAAAGATTATTCCAAGCCCGGCTCTTGAAGCACATGTAGTGGGTGATCTCGTGGATGGCGAGGAAGGTGGAGTGGGTGATCGTGCCGCCTACGGCATAAGCGAGCAGCAGAAGCACCGGCCAGGACATCCGGGAGGCCTGAGACCCGAGGTAGAGCTGCAGCAGTATAAACGGGGTCAGGGTGCGGACAAGGGTGTAGGACTTGTCGTAGCCCAGCAGGGGCCTTATTTCCGCCCCGTGTTCCCGCATCATATTGCGGTTGCGAGTGCGATGGGAGTGCTCTGTGTCAGAGTAGTAGTACTGGGCGGGGCCGTGTATCTCCCTGGCGGTCGTGGTGGCGCTGCGGAGGTGGTGGAGCCGGTCCGACACCAGCTTGACATCCCCCTCCACTCGCTTGGCGATCGTGCCCACAAAAGAGGGCAGCGCGTGCTCCCCACCCATAATAATTGATGCTGCGTATGGATTGGTGGTGTGTGAGAAAAAGAGGAGGAGGGCTCAACACGGAACTAATGTGTGAAAGGCGCTGCAGCGGAGCCGTATAAAATATTATCTTTCGAAAAGCAAACAAATAAAGCAAACAAACAAACAAAAAAACAAAAAAAAAATAGCAGCGAAATTACACAATGAAGATGAGAGCGCAGAAAAAGAAAAGAAAAGAAAAAAAAAAAGGAGCTGCCAAGAAGCGAACAGAGAAAGAACAGTAAAGTAATTTGCCTATGCTATAGCATGGGGTAGCGGTCGCGCTCTTCTCATGGTCGGCATTGCTTACAGCAAAGATCCAGTGCAGAGCAATCTTCATCCAGCAGCATGTCTGTCACCCACTTCCTCCTAGGAGAAAGTGCGTTGGATTGGAATTATATAGTGTATAGTGTATAGTGTATAGTGTATTGTGTATTGTGTATTGTGTGCGTGGAACACTAGCAGTCCGAAATATTAAACCAACTGTCAACGGCGGTGGAACAACAACGCACCACGAGAAGGCGAAGGAAGATACCCACGCCGGGATCGACCTGGAGCGCTCTTTATGGACAGGCTGGTTGAATCACCGCACTGCAGCGACCCGCTCTCCCTCTCCTCCTTCGTACGGGGGAACCAGATGGCCTAGAGGAGAGAAATGCAATGCCCAGGAGGAGGAGCGCCTCGGAGCCCGCATCCGAGCCGCCCTGGCCGAAGGGAGTACGTTCCGAGTTAATAGGCAGGCACAGTAGTTCACAGCTGCTGAGCCGAGAATTGCCATTTCCTTTTGAACCGGACCTACGAAAAGATGGAGATGGAGGTATGCCAGTGCGCAGCGCCGATAGATTCATTAGGGATCTGGTGCGGGCCGGAATATATATATTTCATGTACAGCTGTTCAGTTTTAACTCCCTCGCTGCGTAGAATACAACGACAGACAGAAAGAAAAATAGCAAGACACCATCGACACCAGAAGCTTTCCCAAATGTTGGGCAGCCTAACGCTGTGTGAATGGAGAGCACCCACTACTGTGATAGCCGTTGCAGCGCTTCTTCTTAACCCATTCCATTCGAGACGGCCAAAACGTCTTCTTTGGATGATACAAGGGAAGACTACTGGATCCATCCCACCTCCTTCGGTGAGAGAAAGAAGACTCTTCGTAATGTGGAATGCCGCCGCCGCAACTCGTTGTAGCTCCTATTACAAGACTGTCGTGTAGAGTGGGGAACACTTAATCATAACGATAATGGTGATAATGTTGATCTCTCTCTCTCTCTATCTATCTATATATATATCAATAGATATCAATAGATGACTATTCGTGGTAGGGCCATCGTTAGAATAGTGCTGCCGGAGGAAGAATGCAGCTCAGCCTGTGGGGTGTGTGCGAGTGTGTCTGTTGTCCACGAGTCATCTGGATGACACACTACAACATCTTCTATGATCCGTCTATGCAAATAAAGAGACAATAATAATAATAATAATAACGATCCAATAAAACAAAACAAACAAAAAAAAACAAGCCCGCATCATGGTCACAACAGCACAGCACCAACTGCAGGCGCCGCAGCGGTGTGTTCTTCCTGAGCAGATGCATGTCGTGCCGCTAGTACAGATGATGCGGGCGTTTGAACTGCCACCGATCCTCTTCGCTGAGCGCCTCCCAATCGCGTCGGCGGATCGCGCCCCACGTCGCGTCGATGCGCGTACCGCTTTCTCTGTAGCGCTGGTAGTAGGGCTCCTCCCTTATAATGGGGTAGAAAAGAGCGAGCCGGCCCTTGTTCGCCGCCCACACCAAAGAGTTTTTGGCGCGCTTCGCCGCCTCCTCCCCGTCCAGCTCCGTGCTGCTGTTGTCCATCGAGTCATCACTGCTGGAGGAGAAGCACGTCTGGGGCGCCTCCCCCCGCAGCTCTCGCTGGCGTCGCTCCTCCGCCTTGGCCTGGGCTGCTTTCCTTGCTGCCCGCTCCTTTATGTGGCGCTCCTGCACCTCCGGCCAGTCTTCGCCCCAGTAGATCGTGTCTTTATCGCGGCAGCGGCGCTGGCGGTCCACGACGCACTGGAGTAGCGCTACCGCCTTCTCTGTGGACTGGACCATACAAATGTAGTGCAGCGCCGTGTGTCCGCAAGTGTCGGCCACCGTGAAGTCAATGGAGGCTTCCGTCTCGAGGCACAGCCGCACGCAGGGGACGTTCTCTTGCTCGATAAAGGAGATGAGGATCGGCAGTCCGGCGGCAGTAGACCTGTACATCACCTGAGCGCCGTCCTTCACGCACTGCTGAACCCGGCGCTCCATTCGATGCAGCTCCGCGGCGGCGGCATCTCGGGAGTCGCTGCGGTGGTGAGAGCGATGGCGGTGGTGGCGTGAGACGGGGTGCTCCCCTGCGGCCCCGGCCCCGCTGTGGTCTGCCATCCCCTCGCCCTCGTTCGGCTCGTTCTCCTGCTTCTTATCCAGCCTTGTTGCCTCGTCCCGTTCTCCACCCCCGTGATCGCGCTGCGACTGCTCGGACCGCCGGAGGAGCTGCCGCGCCTTGCTCGCCAGATCCCGCAGCTGGGCGGTGGGCATGTTGCAGGCTGGCTGCCACGAGTGCCCCGAAGGGGACGAGAGCGAGATATTGACAGACATTCCCCAGCGATAGGCAAACCAGATTTAGAGCTCTAGAGAATTATGAAACTATATATTTGTATGCTGTATAGCAATTCAACTCCAACCTTTTTCGTTGATGGTGCTCGCGCTTTTTTAATGTTTGATGTCTTTCTCTATTTTTTAATGGGACTTGCTAAAAACAAAAAAAAAAATAGGTTTTAGGGTTAGGGCTTTTTTTTTTTGTGTGTGTGTGTGTGAGCGCGCTCTATTTTTCTGTCGCTCTCTCTACGTGGGAGCAAGACGGGCGGACAAAACGCAACTCAACAGCAATACAAAAAAAAAAAAAAAAAGCGGAGCGGATGAAGAAAACAACTTCTTTTTCATGGGACCTAAAAAAAGGAGAAACAACAATAAAAAGATAATGCAATGCGACGTCAAGGCGGCAGAGAACCCCCGGCAGTAATGGGGTCCATCTCACCAAACGTTTCAGGTCTTTTGTGTGTATTTTATTTATGAGAGCAACGCTTCTATTCTTGGGAGGAAACCAACATAAAACTAGCTTTCTGAGGGCAACGGGGTACGTGTAAAGGTCTGGCGTTCCCCGTTTTAGAACTATCCGCCTGGCCAGCGCATCTGGGCCCTGAGTAGTACTTACGTGAGCGTAGGACAACATTAATGCTACATGAACCCTAACATTAATCCATTCGTAAGGGGGCGGACTCGTGGTCCGTTCGGCCTCCGCGTGAAGAGGAGCATATGCTATCACTTCTCCACTTTGATGCCTCCATGGCAGCGACGGGATGCAAACACACAGAAATAGGGTCGGAACTACCAACCGACCGCTGTGGGATCCAGCAAGATCCAGCACGATTTTAACGATTTTTTGTAAGAGGAGACGCAGATCCTTGGGATAACTCCTAGGGGAGAGGGGGTGCTTTTGTCGAGCAAGAGGCCAACCCCCCTTTGACCAATACAAAAATAATGGAAAACTAAAACAGAGCGATAGAGGCCAACACGAATGTGGGATTTGGCGATCCCTCCCATGTGTGTGTGCCTCTGCTACGACATGCCTGACAAGGAGGTTGTCGTTCCTGTCCTCCTGTTATTATTATTATTATTTTTTTAATCCGCTTCTATCCTATTTTATCTTCGTCTTTTTGAAACTACGATTCTGCCTAGCAAGGTCCTCCCATTCTTTTCTTCCACACGCGGATGCTGTTTCTCTAGACGACTCGACTTGTAGCGATTCATCGAGCGTATGGGTGTTCGGCAAACAAGGGTCGTCCAGCACGAGGCCCTCTAGCCAGCCACAAAATCCTTGGTAACATTCGAGATATGATGCCGGCAACCTCGAGCGGCATCCGGACGGCGTCGCGCTGCTAACCTGCGCTCGTAGCGCGACTGGGACGGTGGGTCCGTGGAGCGCCACACACAAATCGTCGCTGCGTTCGCCACCAGCCGCAGCAGGGCACTGAGCTACGGCTGCATCGTATCGAGCTGTGTCATCCGCTCCGCCGTGGTCAGGTGGGGCAGACGTCTGCCCGTCGGCCCCTCTGCGTAGAGTAAGGTAATCGAGGGGGGTCCGCATGGCGTAATAGCCATCGCGGTGCCCCGCCACGACGTCGTCGAGCCGCAGGCCCACGGAGAGCCCACACGGAAGCGGAAGGTAGATATCGACCACCGCCGGCGGCGTCTCAAGGGTGGCGGATGGACCAGCCCCAGGTCCCTCCCCCGGCTCTTCGGCATCGCCACAGACGTGCAACAGCGCGAGCGGGACCCCCCGTTGGGCTGCACCCGCGCCCCTACCGACCGGCCCTCTAGGTAAATGCGCCGCGTTCGATTGAAACTCTCCATATTCGGTTCCAATAGCACGAGGCGGTTCGGTTTGCGGTCGCCCCCCCGACACACCCACACCATACCTTTCTTCCTCGTCTCTCTCTCCAGTCGCTGTCCGCCAACGGCCCGGAGCGCTTCCTCCTCTCAATCTGAAAACAACGACGCATTAGCCTCGACGTCGAGGGTTTCCTGGTGCAGGTCCCGCCCGCCTCCCCTGCACGACATCCGGGCAGAGAAAGCGAGCACTGCGACTTTGGCTCTGCGGGGCGAAGAGCGAGCAAGGACCAAATTCATCACATCTTGTTTCCTTTAATTTCTTTTTCAATGTGCAGCTCCGCAACCAACTAGGGGAGCTAGGGGATTATTTGATGAGGAGACCAAGCCAAGAGAGGGGAAGGGGAAGGGCGTTATGCGCGCCGTGCGTGCCATCGGTTGGAGGAGTCCTCCGCTTCACGGAGCAAAGAAACAAGGGCAGGGCAGGACATTACTATGGCTCCAACGCACCTCGGAGAGCTAAGCGTGTGCACTCCTATATATATATATATATATATATAGTCGCGAGAGAGCGTTCAGTAGGTAGGCAAAGGACGGCGATACGCAATACACGAGAGACGACCTCGGTAACAGCAACGTACTCCCTTTAAAGGTTCAGACATTTCCTTCCCCTCCATTTCTTTGCCCTCCATCCTTCACTCCACAGGTCCTCATGCGGAGGCTGTGCGCTCGGGGTCTCGAGGTGGGCCATGGTGGCGGCCCTTTTCCTGGTCTGGTCCGCCGGAGGGGTGGTGTGCCTCTCTGCTCTCGGTTTTCAACCTACGCTGGCGGGTCGGTGCGGGGCCGGGGAGAGAGGAATGCCGCCGCCGTCCCAAGGACGACTAAGGGTAGCACCTCCCGCAGCACCAGGCGGACGCCGCCGCCCACGGTGCCGGCTGCCGCCTCCAGCGCCACGACGGCGTGGAGGCGGAGTAGAAAGAGCCAAAGAACTGAGCCAGCTGCGCGAGGGGCGGGAAGTGGGAGGACGCGTACGATAGAGCCGATCGTGTGTCCGCCCGCCACGCTGATCCAGCACAGGCAGTCAGCGCTGCAGCGGAGCAGCGCGCCGTACGCCGGCACAGCCTCACGGAGCCACGCAGACGCGTGGCGGAGCCCGGCCCACGGGGACTGCAGCACCGACAAGGCAAAGCAGAACCAGTGGATCCGGCGGGACTTCCAGAGGGTCTGCGGCTGCCGGTGAGAGGGGCGCTGTGAGCGAGCCCCGCCGTGGCGCGGCGCCTCCTTGGTGGCGGCAGACACGACCCGCAGCAGACGGGCAGCAGCGGTGCTGGCGGCCGCTGGATACACGACGAGCAGCATCACGTCCTTCATGAGCCCCACGCCGCCGGCCAGTACGCTCCACCCCGGCAGCCACCCCAGCAACAGGGCGCCGCCGCCATGCACGAGGAACGCCACCAGCCACAGCAGGAGCAGGATAAGGGCGTAGTACAGGTGAGTGGAGGCGTACCGCCAGATCGGCTCCCGGTAGCGGAGGAGGAAGGCATGCCATGTGGGGGTGGAGGGGGAGACCGACGAGCCGCGGGAGCTGGGGGTTATCACGCGGCGCCACCACGATGGCGAGCTGAAGGCCAAGAGGGCGCTAGGGGTGGCAAGGGAGATGACCGGGGACGGGATCAGCCGCCAGAGCGCCGGACGCCACCCGCCGCTCTCGCCCATCATCCCCGCCCTGCGCTGTGGCACTGCATCCGACCCCGAGTCCTCACTGGCGGTCTCTGCGCGCGGCGCAGTGAGATCCCCCGATGCACGGTGGGGCACTCCGGGTGTCGAACCGCTGGCCGAGGGGCCCACAAGGCGGGGGAACCGCTGGCCGTGGGGTGCGGGCGCCCGTCGCTGTTCCTCCTCCTTTTTTTCTTTCCACGTGTGCCACAAGGATAACACAAGCACCAGTGCCTCCGCGGCGGTGTACAGCCACTGGCTCGTGAAGGTGGTGCCGCTGCCCATGTAGCGAGTGAGCATCAGGCGGGCCTCGAAGGAAAGCACCCACAACGCACCGCGCCAGCAGCACAGCATCGCAGGGAGCACGGCGATGGACCAGATGCAGGAGGCGGCGGGGCCGAGAAGGCTGGCAACAGGGGCCAGCACGGGCCACAGCAGCGGGACACTATAGCCCAAGAGCCGCCAGACGGCGCCGCATGCGGCTCGGAACAGGGCACCTACGCGCCACATGACACGCTCCGAGCTGCAGCGCGACGGCGGGACGGCTGCTGCCTCCACCTCCATCGTCATTGTATGGGCGAGCAGCAGCCGCGGTGGGGAGAAAGCCACTGTGCAAGCGGGCGCTGCATCGCCGTTGCGGGCGCTGGTGGTGGTGGAGAGCGCCAGCGAGGACCGGCACACCATTTCTCCGTCCCCGGGATCCGCCGTGGCACCCTCGCGCTGCCTCTGCTGCCAGCCTTCGGCGAGGCAATAGAGGGCCTGCAGCGCGCCGGCTGTGAGTGGCTGGAGCATCTGGCGGTACAAGGAGCAAGCTGCCGAGCGGGTCAACACGAGAAGAAATTGTACCTCCTCCCGGCGGTGAGACTCGTCGGATCCGCTCACGGCACTGGTACGTTGTGGCCCGGCGTGCAGCAGCGGGTCCCGCCCACTGCTTGAGAGGGGCGTTGGTGGCACTAGGCCGCTTGGAGGCCACTCATCCGCCGTCTCTGGCGTGATGGGGTCGCGGAGCTCCCACACGCCTGCCAGCCACTCCCCCCAGAGCTGCTCCGACACGTTTAAGCACCGGCGCGTCTGTTCCACCGCTGTTTCCAGGCCTTGCCCCTCTCGAAACCACCTAGCCCGGGGCGTGCGGGTGTCCTCTTCCTCTCCCTGCTGGAGCCGTTCCAGGTAGTGGAGCACCTGCAGCGTTCGCCGCCAGCGCCGCCGCTGATCCGAGAGGTACCTGAGCACCGCCCCACGACTCACACCAAACGGCACAGCCGTGGCACGGGATGGCGCGGGCCTCCCCCCCTCCCCCTCATCTCCGCCACTTTGGTTCTCCTCGGAGGCCCGGGGTGGAGATAGTTGTGATTCGACTGCTACAGCGCTGCTCGCCCCGTCCTCACAGCGCACCAGCGTGGCGAGCTGCTCTCGCGCTGACAGGAGTAGGCGCCGCCTCAGTCCTTCTCGACCCACCGACTCGCGGCGCGTGGGGCTGCTGTCGCGGGCTCCTTCTTGTTCTTCTTCGCCGATGGCCGCATCGAGGCGGTGTGACAGGTGCATTTGGAGCTCTTTGCAACTAACCGTGGTGCTCTCCTCCTCCTCCTCCTTCTCGGATGAACGATAAGTCGATGCGCCGGCACCGCCACCGGTCGCTGTTGCTGCCGCTATAGGCGATGCCGTGAGCGGCACCTCCACCGCTACAACAACGGTGTCGTTGGCTCCTGCAAGAGGATACCCGGGACCTGAAAAGGTAGCGAAGAACCGCAGGCGCACGTCGCCCACGAGTCGCAGTCGCCGTGGCTCCTGGCCCACAGGGGGAGAGGGGGCTGCGGTGGGGTCAGCAGCAAAGAGGAGGCATGCGTCCCGGACGGCGGCGTTCGTCTCCCACACGTTTCCCCTTTCTTTCCCCGGCTGCTTCTCTGCGCGATGCGCCGCCGCCGCCGCCTCTGCCATGTCAGCCGTCAGGTTGTCCCGTGGGGCTTGGGTGAATCGCACGTAGCAATGCAGGATGCTGTGCTCCACAGCAGCGGCGGCAGCTACACGTGGATCCTCCCGCCATGCCCCGCGGTGCTGCGGCTTGAGAGGAACACTGCTGCTGCCTGCGACCACTGCCCCGCGACGACGGACTGGTGGGGCGGACAACTGCGCGCCGGTACCGGTGGAAGCGTGCGCCACGAGAAACAGATGATCCGCGCGCGGCAGAGGTTGCAGGAGGGGGGAGAGGCCCTGCAGGCGTGCCCCAAGCGCGTCTAGAACAAAGTAGCGGTGCGAGGGCCACGCGGCTCGGGTTTGGGGCGCTGCAGGGGAGCCGGAGTAAAAGGCAGCCAGCAGGCGGCCGACATCTGCACAGCTTCTACGGCCCTGCGACGGTTGTACCAACGAGCCCATGCCTCTGCGCCCGCCCTCGCCCTCCACATCCGCTCTAAACCCACTGCTGCTGCGTGTGCATTCGGGGCCTAGGGTCCAGTTCCACCAGCACACGCCGCTGCGTGGCAGACAAGATGTCGTCGGCGCGCCATCTCCCTCGTTCCGCTGCCGGTCGCGTGCACCGCCTGTCGTTTCAATTGCTCTTGCCCGTGTTCCTTCTGCCAGGCGAACGTGCCTGTGCCGCGCATAGTAGTACACGTGGGGAGGACGGCAGCACCGGCCCTCTCCAGGGGAGGCGCACCTGCAGAGGGCGTCCCGCCCACCCCCGCTCCCGCTCTCGCTCCCCACCTCCTCCTGCTCCTCCTCGCATATCTGGTGCAACAGCGCATCGGCGTACGGGAAAGGGCTCCGCCACACCACCGTCGTCGGTCCCACCACGGTGAGGGCGCTGTGAGCCGGCAAGGAAACCCACCGCGCGGCCCAGAGCAGCGCGCACCGGGCCGGGGCGGCCACCCAGTCCCAGGCGCTGCGCTCGCCCGTCGCCGTCGGCAGAGCGAGGAGGAGTCTGGCACGTCCGCCGGGGGCCGGGGGCCAGGAGTGCAGCGCAAGACTGGCCGAGAGGGCCGGCGAGCTGCGCCGCGCCTCGAGCTGGAGGACCTCCCAACCCCACGGCAGGAGGAGCAGGAAGAGTGCCAGCACCAGCAGGCGGCTCCGGGTCGACCAGCCCACTACCGCAGCGCCCAGGGCGAGCGCAAGAACCAACGGCGAGGCAGAGGCGAGCAGCGGCGATCCCCGTACAGGCGCCGCGCCAAGCCATTCCCCTCCCAGCCCCTCTTCGAGGCGAGAAAAGAGTCGGGTCGCTGGCTCCATCGCGAGTGAACTGGCTGCGGCCTCGAGCGACTCGCCGCGCGCTGCCGCCTGCATGTCGGCCCACTGGCACGCAGGGGGCGACCACGCCCCCAACGACGCGCCGCTGCCCTCGTGCAGGGAGACGAGGTACGCGCTGCAGCCACTGCTGCCTGTCGCTGGCGCAGCGACGGCAGCGCACGCCGTCACAAGGCGGCCGCACGGGTGCAACCGCCGCCACAGCATCTCAGAGACGCGAGCAGTGAAGCTGCCTGCGGTGTTCGGCGCCAGCGCCGTCCAAGCGCCGCACTCCACGGCTAGTTTGGGTACGGTCGCAGCTGGAAAGGGGGAGAAGAACGACATCTCTGCGTGTGCGGCGGCCAAATACAGCACGAACACCGCCACGCAAACCCGACCCGCCCAGGGCACCAGTGTGCCAGCAGAAACGAGGAGCCGCTGCCCCCACCTCCGAGAGACGGCCGGGCCATCACCGGACCCTGCGGGCGGCGCAGGCGGCGTCGATCCGTGTGGCGTTGGCGAAGGCATCAGCACCGGCCGAGGCCGCGCGACATTCGCCTGTAGATCCCGCGGCCCTGTCCCCTGCGGCGGGCCCAACAGCCTCGGCGGTGGGAGAGACGCTGTGGGGGCAGCGAGCGGCGAGCGAAGCAGAAGTGGCCGGGCCAGGCGCCTCGCCAGCTCACTCGCACTGAAGCTGCGCCGCGGGTTCGCCGTCGGAGCCCCTTCATCTGCGACGGCATCAAGCGGTGGTGGCTTCTGCCGCTGGGAATGGCGTGGTCCACCCACCGCCGCCAGCTCTGTCGAGGAGATCGAACCGCCGTCTGTCCCTTCCTTTTCCGGCAACAGCGCTGACGGGGGCTGGTGCGAGGGGGCAGTGACACCCTGAGGGCGTTGAGGCCGTACGCTGGCGGGAAGCCCTCGAGCAACCGCCCAAAACAGAAGTCGAGCCACCTGCCGCAGAAAACTCCGTCGCAGCAGGAATGGGCGCAGGAAACCCTTCCACAGCACCGCAAAAGAAACAAAAAGTGTGAAGCGCAGCAACAGCAGCAGCACCAGGACGGCGACCAGAGGCTTGATGTACTGCATCAGAGCCGGGACACCATCATCGACTGACCAGACCCCTGCGTTGGACGTCATCACCGACAGAGCTAAACACGCAATTCTTTTGAGTTCTATGGGCTTCTAGTGATCCTTGGGGTGTTGAAGAGGGAGAGAGAAAAAGAATAATAATAATAATAATAATAATAATTGTTAATCTGGATCAACGCATCGTTTCGCCACATCTCTTTCTACGCATCCGCCAGCGACCCAATCTTTTCCTCTTTCAAGGTATCCTATGGGCTATGGGTTTTCATCAGTATCAGTACCCTATGGTATCACAACGGAAGAAGCATATCCTTTCCTTCCCGACTATTCCGCAAGACGGAGCACAAAGCGATGCTACACCTCTTATTAGCGTCAACAGCAACACGGATCCAAACACAACTCGAAGCGATAATAAAAAACTGGGCCGATCGGGGGAGCGTCTGCAGGGGACCCGCTCTCCACTCGCTACAGGAGGAGGTCCTTCGGATTGTGAAGCCGGCAGATATCCCCTATGCTCACCTGCTCCACCGTGTTGCTCAGCTCTGCTTCAAACAGCCGCAGCAGCGGGGGTCCGGCCGCTCGGCCCCCACACACGAAAGGGCGGGGCGTTCGCCATCAAGCTCATCAGCGCTGCGAGCTGCGGACGTGAACTGGGCGAGATGGGGTCGGTCGGGTGCGGCAGACGCCCCTCGGCGTACAGGGGCACCATCCACGGGATGACCCGCAGGTACCGGTACATCAGAAGCTTCGCTCCACCGTTGTAATGATACCCCAGCGGAACACCGTCTGGGTACGGCACGGATATATCGATGTGGCCCATGGAGCCATTGAGCCCCAGACCCTTGTAGTACTTCCCGTTGTTCGAGCGCGTTGTACCCGTAATGAAGACAGGGGCCAGCAGCACGTCGTTGTGGGCGGAACCTGCGTGGCCCCCATCCAGAGACGAGCCGGGCGACTTCTTCCGGGACCGTTTCAGAGCGGCTAGCTGCGAATCGAGCACTCGCTTCACGGTATAGCGCAGCGAGCGCTCCGTGAACTCCTCGCCATTCATCACGCCGTGCTCCAAGTCGATCATGGAGGTCGTGAAGTCCTGCTGGAAGTCAAACCCCATCACACCCGGGGTCAGCTGGTACGGCGTCAGGTCGAACGGCTTGGGGTGCTCTCCACCTTCCCGCTGCTCACACACAAGCGAATCCAGCAGTCCGCTGCTGAGCTCCCACTTCATGAGCTCCAGCGTCATCCCCCCTATAACCGTTTGATCGCAATCCCATTCAAAGATGTTTCTACGTAGCGGGAAACGGCTCTGCGTGATAATATGAAAGCCTCGGATGACTTCCTTGAACGCCCAAACACGCGCCACAATCGATCCGCTGTTCGGGCCCATCTTCTTATTGCGCATGAATTGTGCATTCGGCTCCCAGTCCCAGGGTACCTCGTTGCATTCGCTATTGTGTCTCGTGACCCACTGTTCGCGCAGTACTTCGAAAGCTGCCATAACCTCTCGACACTTGTCGCCTGTCATCGTCGACCCCAGCCAGCAGTTCTCCTCCGTCGACATATAGAAGGGCGGCCGCATCTGGTGGGCGCGGATCTTCCGCACGTCCATCTCTGCCGGGCTGCGGGCCGTCGTGGCCAGGAACTCCTCCAGCTTGGGGAGGTAGTTGTACCCGGAGAGGACCGTGTCCGTGTCCTGCATCACGATGACATCGTGGTCCTGGAGCTTAGCGTGCTTGAGAAACTCCTCGACGTAGGCAAACTTGTGCATCGGATTCATCAGCCGCCTGTCGTTCACCCCCCAGGATGTCAAGGGGCCGGCCGGCCACGAGGGAGGAGATGGCGAAGGAAAGGAGCACGCTGTAATTGAGGGAGTGCGCAGCCGTGACGAAGCGCACCTCAGCGGTGTGCGGGAAGGTGTCCCCCTCGCGGTGGTCCTTCACCGCCCGAAAGCGCTCAAAGGTGCGTTGCAGCTCCTGGCGCTTCAGGGTGTCCTGGAAGGCGTCCTGCTGCGCCAGGTGCGCACGGCAGAGGTCGTACAGGGGGTAGTGCGGCACGTAGAAATAGCGGTAGTAGAAAAGAGAGAGGAAGGCGAGCAGCAGCGCAAAGAAGAGCACCGTCTTCCATACACAACCTCTACGTCTCCTCTTGATCCGCTGGAGAAGCACCTGAGCAGATGCCCAAGTGGATCCACCGCCACAAGTTATCATTTTAGTACAGCAAGATACCGCAAGGGATCTCTTCCTATGCCTACCTTTCAATTGCGCTATACACGCACGTTCTACAACATCAGAGGTAATCAAAAGGGGGTGAGAAAGAGTCAGCAAAACGGAGCCAGGTGGAACGCGATGGCGGTTCGAATGACTGCTGTAGCGGCATCGAGAGATGCTTCCCACGCATACTCGCCGGAATCATGTCGGACACTTTTTCGTTCAGACGTATCTAATGTAGTAGGGTGCAGCGGTTACGCTCCACCGCATCTTGTTTAAGAGAGTATCAGCAGTCGTTCTCTCATTGGTCCACGAGAACTCGTAGAGCTCATAGAACACCCTGGAACTAGAACAATGGAGTTGTGGCACGCTGGCAGCCGGGCCGATCGGGGGAGCGTCTGCAGGGGACCCGCTCTCCACTCGCTACAGGAGGAGGTCCTTCGGATTGTGAAGCCGGCAGATATCCCCTATGCTCACCTGCTCCACCGTGTTGCTCAGCTCTGCTTCAAACAGCCGCAGCAGCGGGGTCCGGCCGCTCGGCCCCCACACACGAAAGGGCGGGGCGTTCGCCATCAAGCTCATCAGCGCTGCGAGCTGCGGACGTGAACTGGGCGAGATGGGGTCGGTCGGGTGCGGCAGACGCCCCTCGGCGTACAGGGGCACCATCCACGGGATGACCCGCAGGTACCGGTACATCAGAAGCTTCGCTCCACCGTTGTAATGATACCCCAGCGGAACACCGTCTGGGTACGGCACGGATATATCGATGTGGCCCATGGAGCCATTGAGCCCCAGACCCTTGTAGTACTTCCCGTTGTTCGAGCGCGTTGTACCCGTAATGAAGACAGGGGCCAGCAGCACGTCGTTGTGGGCGGAACCTGCGTGGCCCCCATCCAGAGACGAGCCGGGCGACTTCTTCCGGGACCGTTTCAGAGCGGCTAGCTGCGAATCGAGCACTCGCTTCACGGTATAGCGCAGCGAGCGCTCCGTGAACTCCTCGCCATTCATCACGCCGTGCTCCAAGTCGATCATGGAGGTCGTGAAGTCCTGCTGGAAGTCAAACCCCATCACACCCGGGGTCAGCTGGTACGGCGTCAGGTCGAACGGCTTGGGGTGCTCTCCACCTTCCCGCTGCTCACACACAAGCGAATCCAGCAGTCCGCTGCTGAGCTCCCACTTCATGAGCTCCAGCGTCATCCCCCCTATAACCGTTTGATCGCAATCCCATTCAAAGATGTTTCTACGTAGCGGGAAACGGCTCTGCGTGATAATATGAAAGCCTCGGATGACTTCCTTGAACGCCCAAACACGCGCCACAATCGATCCGCTGTTCGGGCCCATCTTCTTATTGCGCATGAATTGTGCATTCGGCTCCCAGTCCCAGGGTACCTCGTTGCATTCGCTATTGTGTCTCGTGACCCACTGTTCGCGCAGTACTTCGAAAGCTGCCATAACCTCTCGACACTTGTCGCCTGTCATCGTCGACCCCAGCCAGCAGTTCTCCTCCGTCGACATATAGAAGGGCGGCCGCATCTGTTGGGCGCGGATCTTCCGCACGTCCATCTCTGCCGGGCTGCGGGCCGTCGTGGCCAGGAACTCCTCCAGCTTGGGGAGGTAGTTGTACCCGGAGAGGACCGTGTCCGTGTCCTGCATCACGATGACATCGTGGTCCTGGAGCTTAGCGTGCTTGAGAAACTCCTCGACGTAGGCAAACTTGTGCATCGGATTCATCAGCCGCCTGTCGTTCACCCCAGGATGTCAAGGGCCGGCCGGCCACGAGGAGGAGATGGCGAAGGGAAGGAGCACGCTGTAATTGAGGGAGTGCGCAGCCGTGACGAAGCGCACCTCAGCGGTGTGCGGGAAGGTGTCCCCCTCGCGGTGGTCCTTCACCGCCCGAAAGCGCTCAAAGGTGCGTTGCAGCTCCTGGCGCTTCAGGGTGTCCTGGAAGGCGTCCTGCTGCGCCAGGTGCGCACGGCAGAGGTCGTACAGGGGGTAGTGCGGCACGTAGAAATAGCGGTAGTAGAAAAGAGAAAGGAAGGCGAGCACCAGCGCAAAGAAGAGCACCGTCTTCCATACACAACTTCTACGTCTCCTCTTGATCCGCCGGAGAAGCACCTGAGCAGATGCCCAAGTGGATCTACCGCCACGAAATGTCATTTGGTAGAGCAAGATACCGCAAGGGATCTCTTCCTACGCCTACCTTTCAATTGCGCTATACACGCACGTTCTACAACATCAGAGGTAATCAAAAGGGGGGTGAGAAAGAGTCAGCAAAACGGAGCCAGGTGGAACGCGACGGCGGTTCGAATGACTGCTGTAGCGGCATCGAGAGATGCTTCCCACGCATACTCGCCGGAATCATGTCGGACACTTTTCGTTCAGACGTATCTAATGTAGTAAGGTGCAGCGGTTACGCTCCACCGCATCTTGTTTAAGAGAGTATCAGCAGTCGTTCTCTCATTGGTCCACGAGAACTCGTAGAGCTCATAGAACACCCTGGAACTAGAACAATGGAGTTGTGGCACGCTGGCAGCCGGGCCGATCGGGGGAGCGTCTGCAGGGGACCCGCTCTCCACTCGCTACAGGAGGAGGTCCTTCGGATTGTGAAGCCGGCAGATATCCCCTATGCTCACCTGCTCCACCGTGTTGCTCAGCTCTGCTTCAAACAGCCGCAGCAGCGGGGTCCGGCCGCTCGGCCCCCACACACGAAAGGGCGGGGCGTTCGCCATCAAGCTCATCAGCGCTGCGAGCTGCGGACGTGAACTGGGCGAGATGGGGTCGGTCGGGTGCGGCAGACGCCCCTCGGCGTACAGGGGCACCATCCACGGGATGACCCGCAGGTACCAATGCATCAGAAGCTTCGCTCCACCGTTAAACAAGTACCCCAGCGGAACACCGTCTGGGTACGGCACGGATATATCGATGTGGCCCATGGAGCCATTGAGCCCCAGACCCTTGTAGTACTTCCCGTTGTTCGAGCGCGTTGTACCCGTAATGAAGACAGGGGCCAGCAGCACGTCGTTGTGGGCGGAACCTGCGTGGCCCCCATCCAGAGACGAGCCGGGCGACTTCTTCCGGGACCGTTTCAGGGCGGCTAGCTGCGAATCGAGCACTCGCTTCACGGTATAGCGCAGCGAGCGCTCCGTGAACTCCTCGCCATTCATCACGCCGTGCTCCAAGTCGATCATGGAGGTCGTGAAGTCCTGCTGGAAGTCAAACCCCATCACACCCGGGGTCAGCTGGTACGGCGTCAGGTCGAACGGCTTGGGGTGCTCTCCACCTTCCCGCTGCTCACACACAAGCGAATCCAGCAGTCCGCTGCTGAGCTCCCACTTCATGAGCTCCAGCGTCATCCCCCCTATAACCGTTTGTTCACAATCCCATTCAAAGATGCTGTTGTGCAGCGGAAAACGGCTCTGCGTGATAATATGAAAGCCTCGGATGACTTCCTTGAGCGCCCAAACACGCGCCACAATCGATCCGCTGTTCGGGCCCATCTTCTTATTGCGAGTGTAATCCTCGTTGGTCTCCCAGTCCCAGGGTGCCTCGTTGCATTCGCTGTTGTGTCTCGTGACCCACTGTTCGCGCAGTATATCTATTGCCATAACCGCTTGTCGGCACTTGTCAACTGTCATCGCTGACTCCAGCCAGCAGTTCTCCTCCGTCGACATATAGAAGGGCGGCCGCATCTGGTGGGCGCGGATCTTCCGCACGTCCATCTCTGCCGGGCTGCGGGCCGTCGTGGCCAGGAACTCCTCCAGCTTGGGGAGGTAGTTGTACCCGGAGAGGACCGTGTCCGTGTCCTGCATCACGATGACATCGTGGTCCTGGAGCTTAGCGTGCTTGAGAAACTCCTCGACGTAGGCAAACTTGTGCATCGGATTCATCAGCCGCCTGTCGTTCACCCCCAGGATGTCAAGGGGCCGGCCGGCCACGAGGGAGGAGATGGCGAAGGGAAGGAGCACGCTGTAATTGAGGGAGTGCGCAGCCGTGACGAAGCGCACCTCAGCGGTGTGCGGGAAGGTGTCCCCCTCGCGGTGGTCCTTCACCGCCCGAAAGCGCTCAAAGGTGCGTTGCAGCTCCTGGCGCTTCAGGGTGTCCTGGAAGGCGTCCTGCTGCGCCAGGTGCGCACGGCAGAGGTCGTACAGGGGGTAGTGCGGCACGTAGAAATAGCGGTAGTAGAAAAGAGAAAGGAAGGCGAGCACCAGCGCAAAGAAGAGCACCGTCTTCCATACACAACTTCTACGTCTCCTCTTGATCCGCCGGAGAAGCACCTGAGCAGATGCCCAAGTGGATCTACCGCCACGAAATGTCATTTGGTAGAGCAAGATACCGCAAGGGATCTCTTCCTACGCCTACCTTTCAATTGCGCTATACACGCACGTTCTACAACATCAGAGGTAATCAAAAGGGGGGTGAGAAAGAGTCAGCAAAACGGAGCCAGGTGGAACGCGACGGCGGTTCGAATGACTGCTGTAGCGGCATCGAGAGATGCTTCCCACGCATACTCGCCGGAATCATGTCGGACACTTTTCGTTCAGACGTATCTAATGTAGTAAGGTGCAGCGGTTACGCTCCACCGCATCTTGTTTAAGAGAGTATCAGCAGTCGTTCTCTCATTGGTCCACGAGAACTCGTAGAGCTCATAGAACACCCTGGAACTAGAACAATGGAGTTGTGGCACGCTGGCAGCCGGGCCGATCGGGGGAGCGTCTGCAGGGGACCCGCTCTCCACTCGCTACAGGAGGAGGTCCTTCGGATTGTGAAGCCGGCAGATATCCCCTATGCTCACCTGCTCCACCGTGTTGCTCAGCTCTGCTTCAAACAGCCGCAGCAGCGGGGTCCGGCCGCTCGGCCCCACACACGAAAGGGCGGGGCGTTCGCCATCAAGCTCATCAGCGCTGCGAGCTGCGGACGTGAACTGGGCGAGATGGGGTCGGTCGGGTGCGGCAGACGCCCCTCGGCGTACAGGGGCACCATCCACGGGATGACCCGCAGGTACCAATGCATCAGAAGCTTCGCTCCACCGTTGTAATGATACCCCAGCGGAACACCGTCTGGGTACGGCACGGATATATCGATGTGGCCCATGGAGCCATTGAGCCCCAGACCCTTGTAGTACTTCCCGTTGTTCGAGCGCGTTGTACCCGTAATGAAGACAGGGGCCAGCAGCACGTCGTTGTGGGCGGAACCTGCGTGGCCCCCATCCAGAGACGAGCCGGGCGACTTCTTCCGGGACCGTTTCAGGGCGGCTAGCTGCGAATCGAGCACTCGCTTCACGGTATAGCGCAGCGAGCGCTCCGTGAACTCCTCGCCATTCATCACGCCGTGCTCCAAGTCGATCATGGAGGTCGTGAAGTCCTGCTGGAAGTCAAACCCCATCACACCCGGGGTCAGCTGGTACGGCGTCAGGTCGAACGGCTTGGGTGCTCTCCACCTTCCCGCTGCTCACACACAAGCGAATCCAGCAGTCCGCTGCTGATCCCACTTCATGAGCTCTATCGCCATCCCCCCTATAACGGATTGATCGCAATCCCAGACTAATATGTTGCGACGAACCGGGAAGCGACTCTTCGCGTGCACATGAAAGCCTCGGATGACTTCCTTGAACGCCCAAACACGCGCTACAATCGATCCGCTGTTCGGGCCCATCTTCTTATTGCGAGTGTAATCCTCGTTGGTCTCCCAGTCCCAGGGTGCCTCGTTGCACTCGCTGTTGTGTCTCGTAACCCACTGTTCGCGCAGTACTTCGAAAGCTGCCATAACCTCTCGACATTTCGCACAAGGCATCGTCGACCCCAGCCAGCAGTTCTCCTCCGTCGACATATAGAAGGGCGGCCGCATCTGGTGGGCGCGGATCTTCCGCACGTCCATCTCTGCCGGGCTGCGGGCCGTCGTGGCCAGGAACTCCTCCAGCTTGGGGAGGTAGTTGTACCCGGAGAGGACCGTGTCCGTGTCCTGCATCACGATGACATCGTGGTCCTGGAGCTTAGCGTGCTTGAGAAACTCCTCGACGTAGGCAAACTTGTGCATCGGATTCATCAGCCGCCTGTCGTTCACCCCAGGATGTCAAGGGGCCGGCCACGAGGGAGGAGATGGCGAAGGAAAGGAGCACGCTGAGGGAGTGCGCAGCCGTGACGAAGCGCACCTCAGCGGTGTGCGGGAAGGTGTCCCCCTCGCGGTGGTCCTTCACCGCCCGAAAGCGCTCAAAGGTGCGTTGCAGCTCCTGGCGCTTCAGGGTGTCCTGGAAGGCGTCCTGCTGCGCCAGGTGCGCACGGCAGAGGTCGTACAGGGGGTAGTGCGGCACGTAGAAATAGCGGTAGTAGAAAAGAGAGAGGAAGGCGAGCAGCAGCGCAAAGAAGAGCACCGTCTTCCATACACAACCTCTACGTCTCCTCTTGATCCGCTGGAGAAGCACCTGAGCAGATGCCCAGGTGGATCCACCGCCACAAGTTATCATTTTAGTACAGCAAGATACCGCAAGGGATCTCTTCCTACGCCTACCTTTCAATTGCGCTATACACGCACGTTCTACAACATCAGAGGTCAAAAGGGGTGAGAAAGAGTCAGCAAAACGGAGCCAGGTGGAACGCGACGGCGGTTCGAATGACTGCTGTAGCGGCATCGAGAGATGCTTCCCACGCATACTCGCCGGAATCATGTCGGACACTTTTTCGTTCAGACGTATCTAATGTAGTAAGGTGCAGCGGTTACGCTCCACCGCATCTTGTTTAAGAGAGTATCAGCAGTCGTTCTCTCATTGGTCCACGAGAACTCGTAGAGCTCATAGAACACCCTGGAACTAGAACAATGGAGTTGTGGCACGCTGGCAGCCGGGCCGATCGGGGGAGCGTCTGCAGGGGACCCGCTCTCCACTCGCTACAGGAGGAGGTCCTTCGGATTGTGAAGCCGGCAGATATCCCCTATGCTCACCTGCTCCACCGTGTTGCTCAGCTCTGCTTCAAACAGCCGCAGCAGCGGGGTCCGGCCGCTCGGCCCCCACACACGAAAGGGCGGGGCGTTCGCCATCAAGCTCATCAGCGCTGCGAGCTGCGGACGTGAACTGGGCGAGATGGGGTCGGTCGGTGCGGCAGACGCCCCTCGGCGTACAGGGGCACCATCCACGGGATGACCCGCAGGTACCAATGCATCAGAAGCTTCGCTCCACCGTTGTAATGATACCCCAGCGGAACACCGTCTGGGTACGGCACGGATATATCGATGTGGCCCATGGAGCCATTGAGCCCCAGACCCTTGTAGTACTTCCCGTTGTTCGAGCGCGTTGTACCCGTAATGAAGACAGGGGCCAGCAGCACGTCGTTGTGGGCGGAACCTGCGTGGCCCCCATCCAGAGACGAGTCGGGCGACTTCTTCCGGGACCGTTTCAGGGCGGCTAGTTGCGAATCGAGCACTCGCTTCACGGTATAGCGCAGCGAGCGCTCCGTGAACTCCTCGCCATTCATCACGCCGTGCTCCAAGTCGATCATGGAGGTCGTGAAGTCCTGCTGGAAGTCAAACCCCATCACACCCGGGGTCAGCTGGTACGGCGTCAGGTCGAACGGCTTGGGGTGCTCTCCACCTTCCCGCTGCTCACACACAAGCGAATCCAGCAGTCCGCTGCTGAGCTCCCACTTCATGAGCTCCAGCGTCATCCCCCCTATAACCGTTTGATCGCAATCCCATTCAAAGATGTTTCTACGTAGCGGGAAACGGCTCTGCGTGATAATATGAAAGCCTCGGATGACTTCCTTGAACGCCCAAACACGCGCCACAATCGATCCGCTGTTCGGGCCCATCTTCTTATTGCGAGTGTAATCCTCGTTGGTCTCCCAGTCCCAGGGTGCCTCGTTGCACTCGCTGTTGTGTCTCGTGACCCACTGTTCGCGCAGTATATCTATTGCCATAACCGCTTGTCGGCACTTGTCAACTGTCATCGCTGACTCCAGCCAGCAGTTCTCCTCCGTCGACATATAGAAGGGCGGCCGCATCTGGTGGGCGCGGATCTTCCGCACGTCCATCTCTGCCGGGCTGCGGGCCGTCGTGGCCAGGAACTCCTCCAGCTTGGGGAGGTAGTTGTACCCGGAGAGGACCGTGTCCGTGTCCTGCATCACGATGACATCGTGGTCCTGGAGCTTAGCGTGCTTGAGAAACTCCTCGACGTAGGCAAACTTGTGCATCGGATTCATCAGCCGCCTGTCGTTCACCCCCAGGATGTCAAGGGGCCGGCCGGCCACGAGGGAGGAGATGGCGAAGGAAGGAGCACGCTGTAATTGAGGGAGTGCGCAGCCGTGACGAAGCGCACCTCAGCGGTGTGCGGGAAGGTGTCCCCCTCGCGGTGGTCCTTCACCGCCCGAAAGCGCTCAAAGGTGCGTTGCAGCTCCTGGCGCTTCAGGGTGTCCTGGAAGGCGTCCTGCTGCGCCAGGTGCGCACGGCAGAGGTCGTACAGGGGGGTAGTGCGGCACGTAGAAATAGCGGTAGTAGAAAAGAGAAAGGAAGGCGAGCACCAGCGCAAAGAAGAGCACCGTCTTCCATACACAACTTCTACGTCTCCTCTTGATCCGCCGGAGAAGCACCTGAGCAGATGCCCAAGTGGATCTACCGCCACGAAATGTCATTTGGTAGAGCAAGATACCGCAAGGGATCTCTTCCTACGCCTACCTTTCAATTGCGCTATACACGCACGTTCTACAACATCAGAGGTAATCAAAAGGGGGGTGAGAAAGAGTCAGCAAAACGGAGCCAGGTGGAACGCGACGGCGGTTCGAATGACTGCTGTAGCGGCATCGAGAGATGCTTCCCACGCATACTCGCCGGAATCATGTCGGACACTTTTTCGTTCAGACGTATCTAATGTAGTAAGGTGCAGCGGTTACGCTCCACCGCATCTTGTTTAAGAGAGTATCAGCAGTCGTTCTCTCATTGGTCCACGAGAACTCGTAGAGCTCATAGAACACCCTGGAACTAGAACAATGGAGTTGTGGCACGCTGGCAGCCGGGCCGATCGGGGGAGCGTCTGCAGGGGACCCGCTCTCCACTCGCTACAGGAGGAGGTCCTTCGGATTGTGAAGCCGGCAGATATCCCCTATGCTCACCTGCTCCACCGTGTTGCTCAGCTCTGCTTCAAACAGCCGCAGCAGCGGGGTCCGGCCGCTCGGCCCCCCACACACGAAAGGGCGGGGCGTTCGCCATCAAGCTCATCAGCGCTGCGAGCTGCGGACGTGAACTGGGCGAGATGGGGTCGGTCGGGTGCGGCAGACGCCCCTCGGCGTACAGGGGCACCATCCACGGGATGACCCGCAGGTACCAATGCATCAGAAGCTTCGCTCCACCGTTGTAATGATACCCCAGCGGAACACCGTCTGGGTACGGCACGGATATATCGATGTGGCCCATGGAGCCATTGAGCCCCAGACCCTTGTAGTACTTCCCGTTGTTCGAGCGCGTTGTACCCGTAATGAAGACAGGGGCCAGCAGCACGTCGTTGTGGGCGGAACCTGCGTGGCCCCCATCCAGAGACGAGCCGGGCGACTTCTTCCGGGACCGTTTCAGGGCGGCTAGCTGCGAATCGAGCACTCGCTTCACGGTATAGCGCAGCGAGCGCTCCGTGAACTCCTCGCCATTCATCACGCCGTGCTCCAAGTCGATCATGGAGGTCGTGAAGTCCTGCTGGAAGTCAAACCCCATCACACCCGGGGTCAGCTGGTACGGCGTCAGGTCGAACGGCTTGGGTGCTCTCCACCTTCCCGCTGCTCACACACAAGCGAATCCAGCAGTCCGCTGCTGATCTCCCACTTCATGAGCTCTATCGCCATCCCCCCTATAACGGATTGATCGCAATCCCAGACTAATATGTTGCGACGAACCGGGAAGCGACTCTTCGCGTGCACATGAAAGCCTCGGATGACTTCCTTGAACGCCCAAACACGCGCTACAATCGATCCGCTGTTCGGGCCCATCTTCTTATTGCGAGTGTAATCCTCGTTGGTCTCCCAGTCCCAGGGCGCCTCGTTGCACTCGCTGTTGTGTCTCGTAACCCACTGTTCGCGCAGTACTTCGAAAGCTGCCATAACCTCTCGACATTTCGCACAAGGCATCGTCGACCCCAGCCAGCAGTTCTCCTCCGTCGACATATAGAAGGGCGGCCGCATCTGGTGGGCGCGGATCTTCCGCACGTCCATCTCTGCCGGGCTGCGGGCCGTCGTGGCCAGGAACTCCTCCAGCTTGGGGAGGTAGTTGTACCCGGAGAGGACCGTGTCCGTGTCCTGCATCACGATGACATCGTGGTCCTGGAGCTTAGCGTGCTTGAGAAACTCCTCGACGTAGGCAAACTTGTGCATCGGATTCATCAGCCGCCTGTCGTTCACCCCCAGGATGTCAAGGGGCCGGCCGGCCACGAGGGAGGAGATGGCGAAGGAAAGGAGCACGCTGTAATTGAGGGAGTGCGCAGCCGTGACGAAGCGCACCTCAGCGGTGTGCGGGAAGGTGTCCCCCTCGCGGTGGTCCTTCACCGCCCGAAAGCGCTCAAAGGTGCGTTGCAGCTCCTGGCGCTTCAGGGTGTCCTGGAAGGCGTCCTGCTGCGCCAGGTGCGCACGGCAGAGGTCGTACAGGGGGTAGTGCGGCACGTAGAAATAGCGGTAGTAGAGAGAGGAAGGCGAGCAGCAGCGCAAAGAAGAGCACCGTCTTCCATACACAACCTCTACGTCTCCTCTTGATCCGCTGGAGAAGCACCTGAGCAGATGCCCAGGTGGATCCACCGCCACAAGTTATCATTTTAGTACAGCAAGATACCGCAAGGGATCTCTTCCTACGCCTACCTTTCAATTGCGCTATACACGCACGTTCTACAACATCAGAGGTAATCAAAAGGGGGGTGAGAAAGAGTCAGCAAAACGGAGCCAGGTGGAACGCGACGGCGGTTCGAATGACTGCTGTAGCGGCATCGAGAGATGCTTCCCACGCATACTCGCCGGAATCATGTCGGACACTTTTTCGTTCAGACGTATCTAATGTAGTAAGGTGCAGCGGTTACGCTCCACCGCATCTTGTTTAAGAGAGTATCAGCAGTCGTTCTCTCATTGGTCCACGAGAACTCGTAGAGCTCATAGAACACCCTGGAACTAGAACAATGGAGTTGTGGCACGCTGGCAGCCGGGCCGATCGGGGGAGCGTCTGCAGGGGACCCGCTCTCCACTCGCTACAGGAGGAGGTCCTTCGGATTGTGAAGCCGGCAGATATCCCCTATGCTCACCTGCTCCACCGTGTTGCTCAGCTCTGCTTCAAACAGCCGCAGCAGCGGGGTCCGGCCGCTCGGCCCCCACACACGAAAGGGCGGGGCGTTCGCCATCAAGCTCATCAGCGCTGCGAGCTGCGGACGTGAACTGGGCGAGATGGGGTCGGTCGGGTGCGGCAGACGCCCCTCGGCGTACAGGGGCACCATCCACGGGATGACCCGCAGGTACCAATGCATCAGAAGCTTCGCTCCACCGTTGTAATGATACCCCAGCGGAACACCGTCTGGGTACGGCACGGATATATCGATGTGGCCCATGGAGCCATTGAGCCCCAGACCCTTGTAGTACTTCCCGTTGTTCGAGCGCGTTGTACCCGTAATGAAGACAGGGGCCAGCAGCACGTCGTTGTGGGCGGAACCTGCGTGGCCCCCATCCAGAGACGAGTCGGGCGACTTCTTCCGGGACCGTTTCAGGGCGGCTAGCTGCGAATCGAGCACTCGCTTCACGGTATAGCGCAGCGAGCGCTCCGTGAACTCCTCGCCATTCATCACGCCGTGCTCCAAGTCGATCATGGAGGTCGTGAAGTCCTGCTGGAAGTCAAACCCCATCACACCCGGGGTCAGCTGGTACGGCGTCAGGTCGAACGGCTTGGGTGCTCTCCACCTTCCCGCTGCTCACACACAAGCGAATCCAGCAGTCCGCTGCTGAGCTCCCACTTCATGAGCTCCAGCGTCATCCCCCCTATAACCGTTTGATCGCAATCCCATTCAAAGATGTTTCTACGTAGCGGGAAACGGCTCTGCGTGATAATATGAAAGCCTCGGATGACTTCCTTGAACGCCCAAACACGCGCCACAATCGATCCGCTGTTCGGGCCCATCTTCTTATTGCGAGTGTAATCCTCGTTGGTCTCCCAGTCCCAGGGTGCCTCGTTGCACTCGCTGTTGTGTCTCGTGACCCACTGTTCGCGCAGTATATCTATTGCCATAACCGCTTGTCGGCACTTGTCAACTGTCATCGCTGACTCCAGCCAGCAGTTCTCCTCCGTCGACATATAGAAGGGCGGCCGCATCTGGTGGGCGCGGATCTTCCGCACGTCCATCTCTGCCGGGCTGCGGGCCGTCGTGGCCAGGAACTCCTCCAGCTTGGGGAGGTAGTTGTACCCGGAGAGGACCGTGTCCGTGTCCTGCATCACGATGACATCGTGGTCCTGGAGCTTAGCGTGCTTGAGAAACTCCTCGACGTAGGCAAACTTGTGCATCGGATTCATCAGCCGCCTGTCGTTCACCCCCAGGATGTCAAGGGGCCGGCCGGCCACGAGGGAGGAGATGGCGATGGAAAGGAGCACGCTGTAATTGAGGGAGTGCGCAGCCGTGACGAAGCGCACCTCAGCGGTGTGCGGGAAGGTGTCCCCCTCGCGGTGGTCCTTCACCGCCCGAAAGCGCTCAAAGGTGCGTTGCAGCTCCTGGCGCTTCAGGGTGTCCTGGAAGGCGTCCTGCTGCGCCAGGTGCGCACGGCAGAGGTCGTACAGGGGGTAGTGCGGCACGTAGAAATAGCGGTAGTAGAAAAGAGAGAGGAAGGCGAGCAGCAGCGCAAAGAAGAGCACCGTCTTCCATACACAACCTCTACGTCTCCTCTTGATCCGCTGGAGAAGCACCTGAGCAGATGCCCAGGTGGATCCACCGCCACAAGTTATCATTTTAGAACAGCAAGATACCGCAAGGGATCTCTTCCTATGCCTACTTTTCTGAGAGCAGCAGCGGTTGGAATAAAGGAGCGGAGGAGAGAATAAGCAGAACGGAAAGTCTCAACGCAGCAAGCCGAAATAAAAAGGGTACTCTTGAGGGTCGGCGGTGATGGGAATAAGAAACACATCTGGAAGGACCATAGTACTTTTGAAGTTGAATGTGTTGTTTACCTTATGCTCTTTTGCTCCAATGTTTTTTCTCCTGGTCTTCATAAAGACATTTCCGCTCGCCCGTGTGAGCTTGACAATTATTTATAACTTTTCAAAAAGCGTAGAAGATGCCTAGTCGCAATCCGCGGAAGCGTCAGCATTCTAGCGGCTCACAGTCGGCGAAAATGTGTCAAATTAATATAGGAAAATCTCAGAGCGAGTGGGAGTGCCTCGGCACTTTAGTTGGGACGAAACTGGCGCAGAAAACAGTATACGAGTTAACGGTGGAGTTCTCCACCGGCTCGGAGGTGGATTATCACGATGAGCACCAGCCGGGCCGGCACTATCCTGAGCCGTGACGGTGCGCCTTGCCTGTGGGATGAGTTTGAAGGCGATCAGGTTGCCAGTGTCTGCTTCCACGACAAACAGCTCCATGAAGCGGTGGCGGCGCATTTTAGCGAGAGACGTGTGGCACCTACCGAGCCCGAGGAGATCGATTCCGTTTCCGACGTCGACGACGATACGGTGCCGTGGCGTCTGGCGACCGAGTTGGAGTCGGTCTGGGAGGAAGTGGCCGGCTTGAGACATCTGCAGCGCGACATGGCAGAGCTGCGGTCCACGTTAGCTGGTCTTCAGGCATCCTTCGACGCCAAAAATACGTCTCCGGCTTCTCCAGTGGCTGCCAGTCCGTCGGCAGGCGCTGTGCAGGATCCGGTCCTTGCCACGCCTGCCGTTGATACGCCAGCAGAAGATCTTTCTACGGCGGCTGACAGTTTTTATGAGATGGATATATATATATATATGTGGAAGCCTATCCTCATGAAATTGTCTTCGTTTGAGCGGCGCCAATATCTTTCTGAAAAACTGCTCGCACAAGATTCGGCTCACCAGCGGTTCCAGAGACGCCCTTTTCAAATGCTTCTACTTTTGGTAGACGTCGCGTGCAGCTTCAACGGGTCGTGGGAACACCCCTCAACAAGGTTGTTGTTGCAGAACCTTACTGCCACAGTTTATTTTTACAAGCGCCCGGACTTGTGTGGTGGTTCCCGCAGGGTGCACGACTTCCTGGACGCGCTGGAACGTGACCACATCTTCGACGAGCCGCGAAAGTTCAGCGAGTCTGTGAAGGATTTCGAAAATAAACATTTCCGGTTCCAAAAAAAAAAAAAACGGGAACGGGAGAGAAGGGTTCCCCAAAAAGCCGAAGTCGGGACCCGGCGCGAGCGGAACGGGGACGAAATGAACCGGCATGCTCGATACATCGATGTTCTCCCCCTTACTCCCGTCATCAACCAGAGGGACCGTTCTGCAGGCGTCCTTAGCCCCGGGCGGTCTGAGACAATATGTTCAGGAGATTCCCTTACACGAGGAGGAAAATTTAGACAACAATGTGATGAAGGTGATCGAGGAACGTTACTCGAAGTCCACGTGGATCCAAAGGAGGGCGATCGTCCGGGGTTTCCTTTACTATTGTCTCCGGGAGAAGGGCAGAGTCTCCCCCATTTACATTCCCAGTTACTTGGAGTCGAAGGTGATCAAGCCGAGCTCCAAGATACAATACGCCAAGATGTTGACATCGGTTCTAATGGGCGACGAGCCGTTGTTCCAGACATATATCAAGGGGCTCCATCGCATTCAGGCGCGCCAACCGATTCGACACGCGGTGGCGCTGTCCGTCGAGGATATGAGATCATTGATCCGTTTGTTTCCGAGTTGGGAGGAGAAAACGGTTCTACGATTGGCTTGGATGACAGCCAGTCGATGGTCGGATATTCAATACCTCACGACGGACCACTTTGTCGAGCTACATCCTCTGCTAGTGTTGGACTGGTGGACGGCTCCGAAGAGCTCCAAGTTGGTCCCCGACCGTCTTTACCGCTATCACCGGTTCCCAGGGAAGTTTGCCGCCGACCTCAGGAAGCTCATCGCACAGCTGGGCCCGGGGAGCCGCTCGACCAATATATCGATGGCACATCTGACGCGTGCGATGAGAATGCTCGACACCAGGCGGGATCATCTGCAGCAGAAGAGATATTACACTGCCCACAGCATGAAGCGCGGCGCCCTGCAACTGGCCGCAAGATTGGCAAACGAAGCAGACATGGACCCGCATACGGTCGTGCGGCTCGCAAAGCACAAAGACTTAGGAGACATTCCAGCGACGACGATCAGGTATCTGGGGCCCTTCTCGGTTTTCTTGAGCACTACAGACAAGCTGACGGCCCTACTAGCCGATTCATTGATGAAGTAGTCAAGGATATACCGTGGGTGCCTTCAGGGGAAACCACCACCCTTTCGAGGGCATACGTTTACCCGTCGGCCGGTCAGCAGCAAAAAGGCCATTACAGCATCTGACCTCGCCGTTGAACTTCAACAAACCGATGTAGCTCCCATGGACGTTGAGGTTCTAAAACAATTTATGAACGACGAGAGAAAGACACGTTTTGACCACTTATGGTCACTCCTCTCTCTTGGACCGGACGATCCTGGGGAGCCACCTTCCGAACGAATCCGACGAGAAGATGCAGCAATGCTCTTATCGAACGGTATTATCCAGCTGGCGGGGGATGACCCTACGCGAGGCTGGGTAATGCCCTTCTCCGTCATCGAGAAGAAGGGCCAGGTCTCCCGTCGTCGTTTTATTGCCTGGCCAAAAGAAAAAAATGAGCGGGAGGTGTACAAACCAGATGTACCATTGGCGCATGTATCCCACTACGTGTCTGCCGCCCTCACGCCCGGAGCAGGGCTGTACGATTTGAAGGCTTCCTTCTATCAGGTCCCTCTTCCTGTCAATGCCAGGGCAGTGTTCCGGGTGATGGGGTCGGACGGCCAGTGCTACGAGCTGTTGCGCCTCCCCATGGGTTACAAGCTGAGCCCCGAAATAAAAAACTCGTGTCTGCCTTAGCTGGTGTGCCTTCTGTGGTTATCCCTGCCTTCCAGGCCCCGGCGTCGGTGCGGGTCGACGTCTGGATCGACAACATCCGCCTTTGTGGATCCCGGGAAGACGTTATGGCATGGGGGCAACAGATTCAGCAGCGGCGCGTGGCTTCACGAGTAACATTTGGAGAAGAGGAACAATTTGCTCAGCAATACAATTTCATTGGTGTCCATTTCGATCATATCCACCATACGGTTCAAGTAGGTGAAAAAACTCTTCGGCATTTACAAGAATGTCCCGCGTGGGATACGATGACTATTGCAGACCTAGAGGCTTTTGCTTCACGTACTTTATTTGCCGCGGCAATTCTCAGAGTGAAACTGTTTCGTTATTATTTTTTTTACAAATGCGTTCGCAAGGCCCTGAGTGCATTGAACCGTCGGTTGGCGTCTACTACGGACCCGGTTATCTGGGATGATGACGCTCTGCTTGCGGCACATGAGCTCAAGAAACTGTTACTTAAGAATCATCCGGTGCCCGTATCGGCAGCCCCATCGACGTTCGAATCCGTATTGATGACAGACGCCTCCGGTGTGGGTTGGGGGGCGGTGTTATTTCTAGGGAACGGTGCTGTGCACGTTACGGGTAGCAGATGAATAATATCGCACGATGAATCGCAGTTTAAATGGTTTAACAATGTCCATATTTCACAAAAGAAGCACGAGCCATTCTGTACGGCCTGCTCGCCTTTCAGCGGCTTCTTCCAGCTGAGTTTCATATCCTATGTGACAACACGGCCGTAGTATGCAGTTCTCGAAAAGGTTCTTCAAAGGTCGAGGGAGTCGCATTCAATTGTGCTGTGATTGAAGAGTTTCTTTCCTCCCATGGTATACATGCTCGCTTTGACTACATCAGCTTTGAACACAATGCAGCTGATTTACCTTCCCGCGGACACCCTATTCCCTCCTGCGGCCTAGCGAAGTGCACTCAGTGGCGAGGTGGAGACGCAGATCCTTGGGTAAAACCAAGTGGGTGGTTTGCCAAGCTCAAACCACCACCCCCTTCGCTGGGCGTAGCGGAATAAGGTGTTCATCTATTCATATGTTTCTATAGCTGTAGAGAGGTTTGTAGCGGGTGTGTGGGATAGGTACACACTGCGATGTTTCCCTCTCATGCCTTATTAATAAATAAATAAAACTTTACAAAACAATAGAGTTCAAATGAACTATGGTTTTCCAGAGGACTTGTCCCTCGCGTGTGAAATTTCACTGTCATGCAGCCTTGAACTGCTAGCGACGTCTATTCTTCTCCATTCTTGCTCTCTTCTATTCAATTGCGCTATACACGCACGTTCTACAACATCAGAGGTAATCAAAAGGGGGGTGAGAAAGAGTCAGCAAAACGGAGCCAGGTGGAACGCGACGGCGGTTCGAATGACTGCTGTAGCGGCATCGAGAGATGCTTCCCACGCATACTCGCCGGAATCATGTCGGACACTTTTTCGTTCAGACGTATCTAATGTAGTAAGGTGCAGCGGTTACGCTCCACCGCATCTTGTTTAAGAGAGTATCAGCAGTCGTTCTCTCATTGGTCCACGAGAACTCGTAGAGCTCATAGAACACCCTGGAACTAGAACAATGGAGTTGTGGCACGCTGGCAGCCGGGCCGATCGGGGGAGCGTCTGCAGGGGACCCGCTCTCCACTCGCTACAGGAGGAGGTCCTTCGGATTGTGAAGCCGGCAGATATCCCCTATGCTCACCTGCTCCACCGTGTTGCTCAGCTCTGCTTCAAACAGCCGCAGCAGCGGGGTCCGGCCGCTCGGCCCCCACACACGAAAGGGCGGGGCGTTCGCCATCAAGCTCATCAGCGCTGCGAGCTGCGGACGTGAACTGGGCGAGATGGGGTCGGTCGGGTGCGGCAGACGCCCCTCGGCGTACAGGGGCACCATCCACGGGATGACCCGCAGGTACCAATGCATCAGAAGCTTCGCTCCACCGTTGTAATGATACCCCAGCGGAACACCGTCTGGGTACGGCACGGATATATCGATGTGGCCCATGGAGCCATTGAGCCCCAGACCCTTGTAGTACTTCCCGTTGTTCGAGCGCGTTGTACCCGTAATGAAGACAGGGGCCAGCAGCACGTCGTTGTGGGCGGAACCTGCGTGGCCCCCATCCAGAGACGAGCCGGGCGACTTCTTCCGGGACCGTTTCAGAGCGGCTAGCTGCGAATCGAGCACTCGCTTCACGGTATAGCGCAGCGAGCGCTCCGTGAACTCCTCGCCATTCATCACGCCGTGCTCCAAGTCGATCATGGAGGTCGTGAAGTCCTGCTGGAAGTCAAACCCCATCACACCCGGGGTCAGCTGGTACGGCGTCAGGTCGAACGGCTTGGGGTGCTCTCCACCTTCCCGCTGCTCACACACAAGCGAATCCAGCAGTCCGCTGCTGATCTCCCACTTCATGAGCTCTATCGCCATCCCCCCTATAACGGATTGATCGCAATCCCAGACTAATATGTTGCGACGAACCGGGAAGCGACTCTTCGCGTGCACATGAAAGCCTCGGATGACTTCCTTGAACGCCCAAACACGCGCTACAATCGATCCGCTGTTCGGGCCCATCTTCTTATTGCGAGTGTAATCCTCGTTGGTCTCCCAGTCCCAGGGTGCCTCGTTGCACTCGCTGTTGTGTCTCGTAACCCACTGTTCGCGCAGTACTTCGAAAGCTACCAGCATCTCTCGACATTTCGCACAAGTCATCGTCGACCCCAGCCAGCAGTTCTCCTCCGTCGACATATAGAAGGGCGGCCGCATCTGGTGGGCGCGGATCTTCCGCACGTCCATCTCTGCCGGGCTGCGGGCCGTCGTGGCCAGGAACTCCTCCAGCTTGGGGAGGTAGTTGTACCCGGAGAGGACCGTGTCCGTGTCCTGCATCACGATGACATCGTGGTCCTGGAGCTTAGCGTGCTTGAGAAACTCCTCGACGTAGGCAAACTTGTGCATCGGATTCATCAGCCGCCTGTCGTTCACCCCCAGGATGTCAAGGGGCCGGCCGGCCACGAGGGAGGAGATGGCGAAGGGAAGGAGCACGCTGTAATTGAGGGAGTGCGCAGCCGTGACGAAGCGCACCTCAGCGGTGTGCGGGAAGGTGTCCCCCTCGCGGTGGTCCTTCACCGCCCGAAAGCGCTCAAAGGTGCGTTGCAGCTCCTGGCGCTTCAGGGTGTCCTGGAAGGCGTCCTGCTGCGCCAGGTGCGCACGGCAGAGGTCGTACAGGGGGTAGTGCGGCACGTAGAAATAGCGGTAGTAGAAAAGAGAGAGGAAGGCGAGCACCAGCGCAAAGAAGAGCACCGTCTTCCATACACAACCTCTACGTCTCCTCTTGATCCGCCGGAGAAGCACCTGAGCAGATGCCCAGGTGGATCCACCGCCACAAGTTATCATTTTAGTACAGCAAGATACCGCAAGGGATCTCTTCCTACGCCTACCTTTCAATTGCGCTATACACGCACGTTCTACAACATCAGAGGTAATCAAAAGGGGGTGAGAAAGAGTCAGCAAAACGGAGCCAGGTGGAACGCGATGGCGGTTCGAATGACTACTGTAGCGGCATCGAGAGATGCTTCCCACGCATACTCGCCGGAATCATGTCGGACACTTTTTCGTTCAGACGTATCTAATGCAGTACAGTGGAGCACTAGGGTTAGGGTTCTACTCTAGTACAGTGGTGTTCGAAGGTGGGATGCGTTGCCTGATGGCCACCATTTGGGGCCACCACCGCTATGAGGGTTGTGCGGAGAGGAGCTCTGTAGTGTCCCGGATAACGTTCTCCCACTCACGCGCTACCACTCGCGCTGTCTCCCTGCGGTGGTGGAGGTGTTTGTCCCTTGCCCGCTGCAGCAGCTGGGCCCACTCTGACGCTTGCCCCGCAGCGGTCTCGCCGCCAGCCGTAGAGACCGACGGTGTTCCGGGTGCAGGGCTTCTGTTGCCACGTGCGGTTCCAGGAGTCTGCGATAGGTACGCCGCGTACTCCTGCTCTTCTTTCGTGGCGCGCTGGTAAATGCGGTTGGCGATAACAGCCCAGACAGCAGTGTGTTGCCGGCACCAGTCGATGGCCTGGGACGTCAGGCGCACGCTGTTGGCGGATAGGTGGCCGCCGCCACCGGAGCCCGTTGCGGTCGGGTCCCCCCCGCCGTCGCTGCGGCCGTGACACATTCTATTCGCTGCGCTGGCGGCGTGTGCCGGGTCGACAGCTCCCCGGCTGTATCGATCGGAGGCGACGGACGACGCGCACCCGTGGCTGGCCAGGTCGTCATCGCCGTAGTACAGCGACGCTGGGCGGAGCACCGCGCTGCTCAGACGAGAAACCCCCGCGGGCTGCGGCGTGTGTGCATACAGAGAGGAGTGCCGCTCGTGGAGGCTGCTGTACGGATCGCTGTAGGCCTCACCCCGCAGGTGATGCCTGCTGTACCGCGCGGCGGCCCCGCTCACGACGCTGGCCGGCGCGCCACCCCGCAGCGGTATCACAAGCGGCTCCGTGTCGTGGGGCCCCTCCTCCGGGTCGGCCCCATCTGCGTCGCACATCAGGAGGCCCAGGGGCAGGCCTTCGGGGCCCAGGCAGTCCATCACCGTGCGCCGTCCCTCCGTGGAGAGCAGGGCTTGTCGGAGCAGATGCACCACACTCTCCAGCTCTGCCGTGTCCCGCGCGCTCATCGCCTCGGCGAAGCGGCGTAGCAGGACCACCGTCACGCCCCAGTCGTTGGCGCACACGTCCAGCAGCTTGCCGAGCAGGCGGTGGTCTTCGAGGTGCAACTGCGGGATGTGCGTGAGGAGATGGTGCGCAATGCCGTCCCGCAGGCGAAAGAGCTCTGTTTCGTTCTTCATGAAGCGCCGCAGCGTCGAGACGTTGTTGACAGCGATCGCGTTGATGGCGCAGACGACATCCGCGCCCAGCGACAGACTCAGCAGCGGGGCGGTGGCGGCAGCGGTACCATTACCATTAGTGCGTCTGTCGCCCATTACCGGCAGCACGTCGCGGCACAGAACGTCCAAATTTCGAATCATTCGCTGCGCCTTGGACATACTCTGCTTCATCTCCACGGCCCCCTCGCCGCCACGCAGAAAGAAGTGGCGGCAGACCTCCTCCAGCACCGTCTCCAGTACCTCTGGCGGCTGCGGGAGTGCTTTGAGCCGCAGAATCGTCGTCGCTCGCGCATTGGTGGACATGTCCAGCACCGTGAGCTTGCGGACCACGTGCCGGAAGAGGAGCGTCACGCGCAGCGTCAAGGCCTCGGGGTAATGGGCGTAGTACCACAGTGGCTTGGCGCCGCTCGCACTCGCCGAGCTGGACCCGGCCGCACCCGCGCCGGAGCCAGCCGAGGTACTCAAGCTTGTGCCGCTCACGCCGCTGTCGACCCGGCGGTGCTGAAACTTCTGGGCGTCCTTCTGCACCTGTACGAGGCGCCGCAGCTGGCGCCGGTAGGCCATCGCGGGCCCGAAGGCGGAGTGCAGCCACTCCAGCCACGGGTATGGCAGAAGAGCGGTCCCGTTAGGCGTGTAGTCCAGCACCTTCTCGAGGTAGTGCAGGCCGGGGACGAGCACCGACTCCAGCAGCTGGTCCGCGCTGCTCTCCGCCGCACGGGCGGCCGTGAGCGCCTGCTGCTGGGCTTGCGCTGCTACTGCTCGGCGGTTGCGGTCCTTTCGCGTGCCGGGTGCCCGCTGCTGGCTCGTGCACGTTTCAGCGGTGTTACTCTCACCGCCATTGCCGCTCTGTACGCCCGGCTCTGCGGTGGCGCCGCTGCGCTCGCGCTGGACGGCGTCCATGCGCTCCTTCGCCACGAGGCGCAGCCGCCGACCGCGGGCGTACTGAGCGGCAATGCGCTGTGTCAGGACCCCAAACGCAGCCAGCACAAGCTCCATGGCGGGTGGGACGGCGATGACTCGCTTCTGCTTGACACCGCCGGCGCCGTCGTCTTCTGCACCAGGTGCGACTGCCGGGGTAGCAGCCTCCTGCTGCTGCTGCTGCTGCTGCTGCTGTGGCTTAAGGCGGTCGTGATGATGGGTCGGCAGCTCCTCTTTCCGCCTCGCCGGGGCCGGACGCGATGCCGCCGGGGCCTCCCCCCTCCCCTGCGCGAGGCCTTCGCCGCTGCTCGAGCTGGTGGCGCTGTCCGAGTCGTCCAGCGACGAGCTGGAGGCGCTCGAGCGCCGCCCGGGGCTGTCGGGGTCCTCCCCCTCACGAACCGCCGCGCCGCCCTTGCAGGATTCCACCGCGGGCAGCTGCGGCAGCGGAATCCTGCAGGGGAAGTAGCCCTCAAACGTGTGTGGGAGCGGCGCGTAGGCGAGCGGGCCGCCGTCGTGCCCCTCCGCAGCGGCGCTGCCGGCCGCCTTCTCCACGGTCACAGCCCCCACAGCGGCGGCGGCACCACCCGGCGTGCCGGTCGCTGTGGTGGAGGCGGCAGTGGGGGAGAACGACCCGAGCGGTGTTGGAGTGTAGGCGTCGAATGCGACATGAAACAGGCAGTCCAGGGTGGGGAGCGTCAGCGGCACCTGCCAGACATCGTCGTCATCGTCATCGTCATCGTCATCGTCCTCGAGAGGAACGCCGGTCTCCTCTGCAGGTCTGTCACCAGCGGGCCGCAGCGCCTTCACCCAGAGGGCGTACCCCTGCTGCTGCTTTACGAAGCGCGACCGCATCTTCTTGTTGGATGACAGTAGAAGCGCCAGCATGCGCAGGGCGTAGAGGCGGAGGCGCTCGCTCGCGTGAATCCCGCGGCCGCACACAAGCGCCAGGAGGTAGGACAGGCCACGGTGCTGGTGGTGGGAGGCGGCGCCAGTGACAGTCGGCATCGCATCGCGGCCGGCCGCCCCGGCTGGGGACACGGAGAGCTCCCACAGACCGGCGCCGATGGCCGGGCGGTGGCCCTCCTGCTGAAACAGCAGTGTCGGCTTCAGTGTGGAGAGGGCGGCGGCAGTCGGTTCGCCACTAACGAGGGGGCTGACGACCTCCGCGGCCCCCTCCAACTCCCCCGGCAAGGCATCGGGCGCGACTTGTATTGCATCGCCGCCGTGCGCCAGACGGGCGATCATTCCCTCATCCGCCCTCGACACCTCGTAGAGCATGCAGAGAACGCTGGCCTTGAACTGATCAACGGCGCGCCGGCCGCAGCGCCACGCCCGCTCCGCGTTGCGCGTGGACCGGCCGCCACTTTTTTCCGGCACGTCTTCGGTCGCGAGCGGCAGCGATGGTTCCAGTTCCAGGGGTCCGTCTCGGTAAGGGATGTCGCGGCGGTCGGGCAGGAGGGGGTCGAGGAGGAACTGGTACGTCTGCCGCACCTCGACGCTCCCCTTACAGAGCTTCTCAAGCACTTCCACGACAGGGGCGCTGAGGCGCGGCGGGGCGAAGACGCCCACCTGCAGTAGACGCGTGTAGCTGTGCGGGACGGCCAAGAAGAGTTCGGCGTTGTGCGGCTGAACGAGGCAGATGCTCAGCTCCTGGAGGATGAGCGCCAGCGTCTGCGGGGCGATGGCGCAGGGGCAGGCGGCGCCACGGCGGTCCCCCTGCAGCTGGGCGGTCGGCCGAGCCGCCACCCCGGCCGACCGCCCGGGCATGAAGAAACGTCCAAACGCCGCGGTGCCAGAGAGGGGCGTCGCAGAGGCATCTGCATTGGCGCTTCGCAAAGAGCCGCCCGCGTCGTTCCAGGCGGCAGGGCCGGGGCCGGGGCAGCCCGTTGGCGCTGGCGGGGCGCATACACTGGCTCGCAGCCGCTCGAGCAGCGCCGACAGCACCGCGGTGGTAGAGGCGTGCGGCCGCAGCAGGGAGGCGCCGCTGCTCGACGAGGGCCGGCAGGGTGCGGCCCGGTCCACGGCTGCGCCAGCACCGCCCGATCCGCATGTGGCGTGGGCCGCCGCGGCGGTGCCGCGCGTCGTGGCGAGAGAGAGCAGCAGAGCGGCATCTGTATCGCCCCAAACCTGCCAGGAGAGCACCTCCGCTTCCAGCGCCTTCACTGCGGCGGGCGGCATCACGAGCGACCATAGCGCAGCCCGGTGGTCGCCGCGAGAGCGAGCCGCCCGCCGGGTAAGGTCGCCAGTCGGGCAGCAGGCGCGGCCCGGCGCTCCCTCTCCGGACGGCGCGTCGTCGAGGTGGACAGCGGAATCCTGCTCCTCCCCTTCCGCCAGCCACAAAATCGTCGAGATGAGTGGCAGGCAAAGACGTCTCGCCGTCAGCGAGCGCAGCGGGCGGCCGCCACGCGCAGGTGCAGCGCTAACGGCGCCGCCCGGCACCTCACTGCTGTGCCCTACTCCTGCCTGCGGCGTCGCCGGCTCTCGTGTCTCGCGGCACGCCATCAGCGTCTGCAGCGCCTCCTGTACCAGCTGCCGCTCCTCCGCGGCGGCGTGGAGCAGCGGCAGCAGCGGGGACACGCTGCAGGCCGGCAGCGGCCGCGGCGCGGCTCCCGCAGTGCGACGTGTTCACGACCCCCAGTCCGCGGTACGGGGCGTGGCAGCGCACGTCCAGCAGAAAGAGGTCCTCCATGGCCTGGTCCACCGCGTCGTTGACGAGAGCGCCGTCGCCCATGTCTTCCTCTGTGCGTGGAGGAAGATGCCGCAGCTCCCCCTCCCCCTCCTCTTGGCCAGGCTGCCGGCTGCTCTGCCGCCGTCCGCGGCCAGAGCGGTTGCCCACGCCTTTGCCCCGCCGTACCGCCTCGCACACGCCTTGGGCGGCGGTGAGCAGCGGGCTGGCCGCCGCGGACGGGAGCGGCGCCGCCGTGTCGGTCGAGTGGATCGTGTGGTACGCGGCGCCGAGCAGAAGTTCCCGCAGACCCTCGCGGCAGGGGGGAGCGCCGCACCGGCGAGGGCGAGCCGGTGGATCGAGCTGGCGTCGAGTACGCCGTGCAGCACGGCAAGGCCGGTGAAATAGCCATGATAGCTGTGTGCCTCCGAGACGAGTAGCGGCGGTGTGGAGAAGTTGGAGGCGGCCGCTGCTGGCGGCAGGCAGGCCCGCAGCGACGCCGGCAGCCTACAGCTGGCCATCCCCTGGCCTGCCTGCTGCTGCTTGAGCCGCTCCCACGCCGCCCACAACGGCCCTTCGCCACCGAACCCAATCACGCAGCCGCTGCCGGCAGTCGAGACGTCGTCTGACCCTGCGTCGGAGGTGGACGCTGCTGCCGAGGCGGAGAGGGGGAGGTGGCTGCTGGCGGTGCCAGATGGGTACCAGACGTCGTGCAGCGTCACCGCCAGGACGCCTTGGACGTAGAGAGCCCAGTGCGAGACGCTGTGCGTGTAGGCCACGTGGACCCACGACTGTGCGGCGGGGAGGGTGGCGGCGTCAGCGCTGGTGCCGCCGGAGGGGAGCACGCCGCCGACAGGCGTTGTCGCATCGGTGTCCGCCACGCCGCGGAAGACGGTTTGGAAGTACGCATCTGTGGCGCCGACGGCAACATCTTGCCGGTGCGACGGGGTGGTAGCGGGCGGCGGCGGTGTCATCACCGGCGTTGAGGGCGAGGAAGAGCCGGAGGGAGCGTTGAGCAAAACGGCTGGGGATATGTGCGTTGTCTGCTCCCACCAGTAAACAGGGGTGGCCCGGCACGTGGCGCGCCCATCCGCGGAGTGCTGGAAGATGCGCTGGTACGTTGTGATCGCTCGCGCGGTGCGCTTGAGGTGACTTGGATGGGTAGGGTGGTCCAGCGGGAGGTCGGCGCCGTCGCCGGCGTTGACCGCGGCAGCGGCGTTGGCGCTCGCCGCCAGCGCCACTGCCTCCGTGAGGCTTGCGGCGCGGCACAGCTGCACCAGCCGGAAGAAGAGTCCGCCGCTGGCGTCGCTCACGGCGTACAGGCGCAGGATCGCCTCGTCCTCCGCGTCGCTGTGCAGCGCGAAGAGCAGCGCGCCCTCCGCCGCCGGCACGGAGAGGGCGTAGATCCACGTGGCGACCGTGTAGCCCTCCCACGGGTGCGGCAGCGGCCGCAGCGGCGCCGCCACGCCGCGACGTCCGGCGTGAGGGAGATAGAACAGGGCGTTGAGCGGCGGCGGAGGGGCGGGCGGGTCGGGGAGCAACGCAGCACTGACGTGGTGCCGGCGACGCGCTCGCCGGGTGCGATGATGGCGCCGGTGCGGCCCAGCGCTGCTGCTGCGTGTCGCGCTGCTCGATGAGCTGCGTGTGCTGTTGGACGGCGACCGTGACGCTACTGGTGGTGGCGTGCCCGCACTGCCGCTCCACTCCGCAACATCCCGCATACTGCGACGGCGATGGCGGTGCCGGCGGCTGTCTGTTGAGACGGAGAGCCGGTCGGCCTCAAAGGAGGTGGAGGTGGAGGTGGAGGTGGAGGTGGGGGTGGGGTTGGGGTTGGGGGAGTCGCTCGGGCGTGGGCCCGACGCCCGCCTGGCGTGCGGCTCGGTGGCGGTCTTCCTGCGCTCCTCGCCCAGCCGCCATCGCCGCCACAGCTCTGCATAGCGCCCCTGCCGCGGTCGGTACAGATGATAGCGCGGATGCGATCCGCGGAGGCTGTGAAGAAGGGCGTGCAGAACAGCGGTGTCGACGCTACTGCCGGCAGCGCTGTCGCCGGGCACATCGCGGAGCTGCGCCATGGTGGCGGAGAGCAGCGGGAGCAGCGTGGCGGCATCGAAGAAACTGCTGGTAATCGCCCCGATCGTGTCGAGGGTGTCGCGGCGCAGCGTCGGGCCCCAGGCGGTGCGGAGCAGACGCCTCGTCTCCTTCACCCGCTCGCGGAGTTCCTCGCGGCAGTTGCCGCTGGGGAGACCGGAAGGCGCCGCCGCCCCCCATGTGCCGCACCACCCGCCGCACAGCTGCTCCAGCTGCTCCGGCGTGTCGCCCTCGTCCGCGGGGATCGGGCTGCTCGTGAGGAGCAGCGCCAGCCGGCGCAGGCACGGCGGCATCCCAGAGCCGGGGGCAAACGGGGCGAAGAAGCACGGCGCCTGCGCCAGTCCCGCGCTGCTGCTGGCGGCGCGCGTGGGCCGCGGCTCCCCCTCCCTCTCCCCGGCGGCGAGGCTGCTGCTGCTGCGATGGTGGTGGTGCCGACGGCGGTGGTGTCTATCCTTCCGTGTGCGGCAGCGCGGCGCTGGCGCATCGCCCGCCCCTCTCTCCCGCTGCGCCGCCGCATCGATACTAGCGGGCGTCTCGGCGGCGCGCCACGTGAGGCGGGCGATGAGCGCGTGCACCGCGCCGCTTGCGGTCAAGTACTGTGCGTTGAGCGGCGAGACGTGCGAGAGCGCCATGAGGCCGGCGAGGAGCTGACGGTACAAGGATTCCGTAGCGGGCGTGTGGGTGATGGGCAGCCGCAGCAGCGCCTGCATGGCAGCGTGCACCAGCGACGCCTCCGTGTCGTTGGCGTGGGGCCGCGGCGGCAGAACGCAGCGGACGAGGCGGCCAGAGGCGGACCACCACTGGCTGCGCAGCGCCGGGCTGCTCAGGGCTGGCGCTGATTCTTCTCTACTGCCCGCCTCCTCTTCCGGCCACAGCGTCGCCTCTGTTGGGCCGGCGGACCACGGCGCTGGGCACATCGCAATCCGGCCGACCCGCCGCAGCCACGCCGGTGCGCCGCCATCTGCTGCGGCGGCGTCCGTCTTTCGGCTGGGGCGTTGCCGGTACGCCGCCTCGCGGCTGACGAGGCGCAGCAGCCGAAGGAACGCAAAGAGCGTCAGCGACTGGCTGCTGCACGGCCGGGGCGGCGTGCCCCTCCGGCTGCTGCTCGGGCTCCCCGACCGAGACGAGGCGCTCGAGGAGGAGGAGTTGGGCTGCGGGATGATATCGGGTGTGCCGCTGCAAGTGCTGCTGCTGTGGCCTGTATGCGAGGGCTGGAAGCAGCCGTTGGACCGCACCGGAGTGCCCGCCGGGCTGTGACCGCCGCCCCGTGGGGCCTGGAGCAGGAACCACAGCGGCGGCGGTACCTGCGGCTGGTCGAGCCACGTGTGGCGGACGGCCTCGAGGGCGGGCGACCGCTGGCTCGGCGCCGCGCACCACTCGAGCCACATCTCTGTCAGCTCCCAGCGCAGCGATGCGGCGTCCAGCAGCGGCAGTACGAGCCAGCGGCGGCGCGGCGCAACCAGTGGCGCTGCCTGACCGCCGCGGCTGGCGGACGAGGGGGTGGGAGAGCTGGGCAAGGCGCCAGCGCTGCTGGGGGCGGTTGGCCCACTTGCCGTACGCTGAGTAGCCGGGAGGGGCAGCGACGCGGCCCCGCTGGTGGAACCGGCGGCGCCGTCCCCGCGGATGTCTGGCGTCGCCATCTGCGGAAACATCTTTCTGCGCAGCCGCTGCGTGATCGAGGCGGCGGGCGGTGCGACCGGCGACGCGGCATCCTCTGTATCGGCATCGGCGGCGGCGGACGTGCGCAGATCCTGCGGGGTCGGCGCAGAGAGGGATGGCGTGGCGTGGCAGGTCGACGGGCAGGTCTTGCACCACGCGCTGTGCGGCGACTGCTGCTGGCTGAACGCTAAGAAGGCCGTTAGATCGACGCCGGAGGCGATGGCGGAGGCGGCGTAGGGGTCGACGCGCAGCTCAGAGCGCACGTGCTGCAGCTGCACAGCGGCGGCGAGCCACACGCTGACGGCCCGTTCCCGTCGTCGCTGCGCCGCGCCATGATCTCTCTCGCCGTCGCCGGACGCCGCGACGTCGAAGACGTTCCGCTTCCCAGACGCCGGCAGGCCGCGGCAGAGGCCGTTGAGGAGGGCGACATACTGGAGGAGCGCCGTGGCCGCGAACGGGTCCGCCGCTGTGCAGCTGGACGGCGGCGTGGGGGGCGGTGCCTCCCCGATGTTCTGGGCGGCTGAGGCTGTCCCTCGTGGCATCATCGTTGGAGGATGGCCCTCGTCGGGGTGCGGGGGCAGCAGGAGGAAGTGCATGCCGGTGGCGCTGGGGCCCGACGCCGGTGGGAGGGCGCCGGGGGCGGCGAGGGGCGACGGCGGCACCGTCGCCTCGACGTGGCTCGGCCCGCGGCTGGCGCCGGTGACGGCTGCCACGGCGGCGCTGAGAGAGGCGGAGAAGCTGCGGCTGTGGCGGGAGAGGGACGGAGACGACGGGCCCCCGGCACCCTCTGGCTCCTGCCGCGGCGCTGCGGTGGGGGAGCCGCCGGCGTCGGGGGTGAGGTCCCCGGCGGCGTGGGTTGGGCGGTTCCTCGGACTGACACTGCCGAGGAGGAAGGAAGTTGGAGGCCCGCTGCTGCTGCTGCTGCTGCTGCTGCTCGCTGCTGCTGCGATGCGGCTGGCCTGGAGCAGCACTTGTACCGCCAGCTGCTCGCGGATGTCGATGGGCACCCCCCCATCACCGTAGCACACCGATGCGGCACTCTCCCCCGTCTCTGCATCGTCGCCGCCGCTCTGCTCCGCGTACCCAACACGAGACTCATCGGCCCACCGCAGCGCCTCGGCCGCCACCGCCGCCAGCCACAGGTGCGTCGGCGTCAGCACGTCAGCGAGGAGCAGCGGCGGCGCGACGAACTCCAGTAGCGCCGGCACCAGCGACCCGCTGCCGCCCCAAAGGGCGAGGGGGTGCGGCGCTGGCGCCTGTGGCCCTGCTCCTGTGTGTCTACCGCCGTATGCGTGGCAGCTGACGACCAGCAGCGTTGTGCGGCACGCTTCCAGCAGCGCGGTGCTCATCGGGCAGCACACGCTAAAGCTCAGCAGCGCCTCCAGCACCGACTGCTCGATAAAAATGTGGTGCGCGAGGTCCATCCCCGTATCCGCAGCGCCGGGATGACTCGCGGTGGAAAGGATGCGAATGGGTGCGGCCGGGACCGTCCAGCCGTTCGCGGCGGCCTTCGCGCTGCCACCGGCGCCTGTGCGGTAATAACCGTGTCGGCGCAGCATGCGGGCGGCGATCGCCGCCTCCCCGCGGCCGGCTGCGGTGGTCGCGGGGCAGCAGTTGCTGGGCAGCAGCGGCGTGATGGCGAGGGTGTGGCTGATTGCCACGAGGGAGCGCAGCAGCAGGAGCATGCGGCGCTCCGAGACCGGCTGGCGGGGGCGGTGCGGCACGTGCTCCGTGGCGCTGATGGTGCCAGCCCGCTGCGGCGGCGGCGGCGGCGGGTCGGCGGTTGGTGGCACGAGCGGCACGACGCCCGCCCCCGTTGGCAGCAGTGGACTGCTGCTGCTGGCGGCCGCCGAGGCGAAATCGTTGCTGCTGGCGGTGGCGAGCGGCGGCCCAAACCGGAAGGAGGTCAGCGGCGAGGCGGCGCCGGCCGAGAGGGAGCGATAGTGCTGCGGCAGCCCAGCATCGCTCGTCTCGCTGGCGGCCGCCTCGACCACATCGGCGGCTGCTGCTGCGGTCGAGGCGCGCTGCGGAAACGGAAAGAAGTGCGAGGCGGTGACGAGTGCCGGGGAGGAGACGGCGCCGCCAAGCGATGGACACGGCAGACAGGGTTGATACGCCGCGAGGGGCGGCGGAAAGAACATGGGCGACCCGGGCTCGGCCGGCTGCAACTGCCCGGCGACCAGCCCGAGCCCCTGCCCGGCGGCGGCGGCGGCGGCGGCCTCTGCAGAGCGAGTGGCGTAGTATTTCATGTCCAACTCGAGCTCCTCCACCAGCGCCGCGGCCCAGCGGCTGATGGCGGTGTCGGTCACGAGCAGCTGGCCCCCGCCTCGGCGCCGGGACGACTGTGCTCTCTGGCCCTGGTGGGCCGGCGAGCCGGCGGCGCCTCGGTGGGAGTCGTCGCTCTCGCTCTCGCTCGCCTCAGCCGCCGGGGCGTGGCGGTGATGCGTGTAGAGCGTGGTGGGAAAACAGGTCATCACCGCATCGCCAGGCCCGTCCGCCCCCGCCGCCGCCGCCGCCGCCGCCGCGCTGCCCTCCTGCCACTGCGTCGCGAGCAGTTTCGCTAGCCGGGTGAACGTCTTGGGGCGCATCACTGCTGCTGGGACCTCTCCGGCCGTCGGGGGGGTGGGGCGATGCCGCGGGCGGTCGTGGCCCCCGGCGCGAGGGCCGCGCTGCGTATGCGATAAGGCGGAGGAGGCGGAGGAGGCGGAGCTGGTGCTGCACGAGGAGAAGGAGGAGCTGAATCCAGTCGTCACCGTCTGGGTCGGCGAGAGGGCGCTCGGCTCATCGCCCAGCGGCAGCGCAGCCTTCCCAACACCGGCGCCGGCCGCGGTGGTTCGCTTCTTTGGACTTGACTTCGGCCTCGACCTCCCAGAAGCGCCGTCTGCGCCACGATCTGCTCCGGCGTCGCTCGCATGACGGTGGCGGTGGCGCCGCCGGCGGCCATCTGCGGCGTCTGCGTTGGTGTTGCGCCGCAGGAAGCGCCGGAGCGAGACAAACGCATGCGCCACGCCCTCCGCTGAATTGGTCAACCCCCCCGGCATGCGTACTCGCCAGGATCACTCGACAGAGGGGTATTGATCGCAGCTGCTCCTTTGGGTGATTGTCCGTTTATTTTAGTGTGGTTTGATTTTTGTTGCTGGTGTTGTTTGCGTGTGAAGGAAAGGCTCTCCAACGCTTTTTCCAAACTCAGCTCTTCAGCTCTTCAGCTCTTCAGCTCTTTAGCTCTTTAGCTCTTCAGCTCTTCAGCTCTTCAGCTCCCAGTTGACTTCAATTTTATTATTCTATTTGTATTTCTTCCGTTACGTTCTTTACTCGCTATCTTCTTATTTTCTTCTTTTTGTTATGTTGAGGTCTCTCTGTTCGCTGGAGGCAGCAGCCCAGCGGTACCAGTGGCTAAGAGCTAAAGAGTAGCTAAGAGTAGGGCTAAGAGTAGGGCGTAGCTAAAGAGTAACTAAGAGCTAAAGGGCTAAGGGCTAAGGGTAAAAGAGTGGCTTAGCGAAATACGTATGCGAGACGCAAAATACAATACGCGGGGCAATGAAGCTTGACGACAAAAAAAAAAAGTGACTACAAAAAAAAAAAAACTTTAAAGTTCTCTGAAGGATGAGCGTTGAGACGATAGGTGTCGAATCTGTCAAAGGGCGAGAGAGAGAGAGAGAGGGAGGGAGGGGGTAAGTGGCATGTCACAGGTGGCGAATGAAGCGGTGCCGTCCTAGCCGCTGTGCCGCACGGCATACTGAGTCGAAAAGGACAGATTGTTTTCTGATGTTTTTTTTTCTTTTTTCTTTTTTTTTTGGCCTATGAAATGCTACTTTTTTGTTGCTTGAGGGGATTCAAATGTCAAATGTACGGCACGCCGCGGTCCTCTGCGGGGTGTGCACACGGCGGTACGCATACACATCGTATGCACGTATCCTGCAATATGGATGCACGTAGATGTTTGTGGTACTCCCTCTCCATCCTCACGCCAGGGGACCACCTTGGGTGTTGGGCGCCCGCACCCCGAGGCCCAGCCCCGCAAGGCGCGCTTCAAGGGACGACATATTTGCGTCCAGCCGCTGCAGCGACGCGGCCATCACGCCTGTCGCCGTCTGCTGCAGCGCAGCGCTGTACGCCGCCAGCCCCTCGGAGAGAGGCGCAGAGGCGCACCACCGCACACGAGGGCCGCCCGGCGGGGCCGCTGCCCCCGTCGGGCTGCTGCCGCTGCGGAGCGCGTGGACCATCTGGCACTTGCGACTCGCCTCCTGCAGCAGCGGGGCGAGCAGAGACAGTTGCCGCAGCCGCTGCAGGAGGTCGTCCTGCGCTGCTTTCCCGTCGGCCCCGCTGCCGCCGGAGTCGGAGGAGAGCAGCGCGCGCCGCGCCGAGACCTGGAAGGACCGCACCAGCCTCATGCGGCGCAGCAGCTCCGCCCCGGTGAGGCAGGTGTGGCGCGTCGCCTCCGCCTCCGCCTCCGCCACTTTCGTCCCACAACCGCTGGGGAGTCCGCCGACGTCGGTGAGATGCGCGAGACAGCGGCGTCGCTGCTGCGCCTCACGAACGTAGCGCCGCGCCACAGTGGCGGCAGCTGCGGCGCCCGCTGCTGCGGAGAGCGGCGCAGAAGGTTGTCGCGCTCTCGCTGCTGCGCGGCGCGCAACTTCCGGCCTCGCTTGCATCCCTGCAGCTCGACTGGCGCCGGCGGCACCACTGCAGCCAGGCCCCGCACGCCGCGTCGAGGTCTGCGAGGTCATAAACAGCCGTGTGCCGCACAGCTGTGCCGTGCGCTAGCCCCCCTAGCCCGTGATGGCCGGCTGCCGAGAGGGTCGGCAGGGAGAGCGGGGCGACGGCTGCGGGGGAGGGGGGGAAGAGGGGGGGGGGCGCAGGCGGAGGGGGCCGCCGCAGCTGCGGCGCGACGTCGACGGCCAGCGACAGGCGCAGTTGGCGCAGCGCCTCGCAGGGGTCCCACCCAGGGTCGATATCGCCGGTGGAGGAGGAGCTCCGCGGCACTCCTTGCGAGGCGCAGTTGGCGGCCGAAACAAATTTCTTCTGCGCTGCGTCAACTGCCCCTTTTTTTTCTGCCTTTCGTCCGCTGCGGCCGGCCGAACGCCCTCGAAGACGTCGCTGGCGACCCGGACCACTCGGCGTGGCGGGTAGAGCGGGGCGGATAGCATTGCCGGCTGCCTCGCGATGGTGCGCCGCCGGTGGCCCTGAAAGGAAGGGGTGATGGGGGCAGCAGCCGAAGGCCTCGTGAGAGGAGTTTGAAAGCTGACGGCAATCCGTATGAACTGCCCGCACATTAAAAAAAAAAGTGGAAAAAAAAGAGAGAGAGAGAGAGAGAGTGTGTGTGTGTGTGTGTGTGTGTGCCAATGCGTCCGTTCCGCCGGATGTATGCGTGAGAAGGCCATCACAGTGGTGCCGAGAGACAGGGGTGGGCAGCACCACCAGCTCCGCCCCGCCCACAATCTGCGCTGCAGCCTCGCTCCGGGCAGCGAGACGTATCGAATCTGTGACGGTTTCAGTACAGTAGTAGTGCCAGCGGGAGGAGGAACTGAGTAGGTAGTAGGTTCAGTCAGTAGGAGGCCAGTAGGCCAGCGGCCGCACTGCCTTCCGCCTTACGAAAGTCGAGGGGAAACATAAATAAATAAATAAAAGGTGCACCGCATATCGAAGCCCTTACGACCATATTTCTGATGACGGCTCTCTTGCTGCTATTCGGTGGTCCTTCCGCCGTTTAGTTCGCCCTGGTGGTGGGGGGCAGACTGGCCTCCTCCCCGTCGCGGCGGGCGAAGGAATCGGGCGCAGTGGGACTGAGAGGCAGCGACGCAGCGAAAGGGTCGTCGCTGCTGCCGGGCGGCGGCGGCTTCACCACTGGGTCGAACGGGAAGGGCTCGTTCGGTGGTGGGTGGCGTGCCGCCGACGGAGCGGTGGGGTCCGGCGAGGCATGGTCGCGGACGGCGCCGCCCAGGTAGGTGGCATCCCTCTGCGTGAAGGTGCGCATGACGCTCAGGGCGCTCACCATCTCTTGATCCACGTGCAGCAGGGCCGCTGCGTTCCCGCGGACGACGGGCGGCTGCTTCGCTTCGCCGCCGCCCCCCGCCTCCGGCCCCACGGGGCTCCCGTCGTCCGCGTCAGGGGCGACGGCAAGGCCGAGCTCGTGAACGAGGGAGGCCATGTAGCCATTGAACTCCAGCATCCACTCCACGTACATGCTAGAGAAGAGATAAATGCTCACGTCAAGCGCCTCCTCGTATTTGCGGTCGAACTCTGTCATGCGGTGCCGGTACGCCTCCAGCTTTCGCTGCGACTCGTTCCGGTAGCTGGTCATCTTCGCGGAGCTCGTGTCCTTCTTCTTCGTTGCGTAGCTCATCTCTTTGCGCTTCAGAAGTTTTTGGGCCTTGTTGAACGCCTCGAAGTCTCTGCGGACGAGCTTGGCGACGGCCAGCACGGAGCTCAGCTTTTGGTCCACCTTGTCTAGCGAGGAATACACCTGGGAGCTCATCAGCGTGTCAATCCGCTTGCGTTCTTCGCCAGACGTGAAGGGGGTGGTGTACCCCGTTAGACGCTGCGCGTGGACGCAGATCGTGTTGGCCTGGGTCTGGCGCTGGAGAGAGAGGCCCGTCTCTGTCTCGCGGCGCACGGCAGATCGGGCCGTCGCGGCGCGCCGCGTTGTATCGCCGGGGCCGTCGGCTTCACTCGTCTCCGCCTCGTTCAGCTCGACGCAGCGGAGACCGGGCTGACGCAACTTCGCCACGGCGCCGCCCATGGTGAAGAATGAGTTCCCAAGGCAGGCGGCGATGTGCAGCAGCGCCTCCTTCGACTCCCGCATCTGCTCCCGCAGCCGGTGTACGTCCTTCTGGATTGCACGGGTGTTCTCCTCTCGGAAGATGAACGCAGGGCTGATCGCCTCGTCATCCCCCGAGGAGAAAAGGTTCGAGAGTGTGCTGCCCATGCGTATCTCGGGGGCTGAAAGAGGGGGGGGGTTCTGCAACTCTCAGCTCGACAGTGGCGGACGTCCAACAAGGGGTGGTGCGCAGCGGATTTGCGGTTCTGTTGCTGGAAAATGCCCGGGTGTTTCTTAGTTGATGTTGGCGTTGTTTTATTTATTTGTTTGCAGCAGTTTGTTCAAAAACACAAATACCACCCAGAGAAAGCAGTGATGAGGAACCGCTGAACAGGTTGGAGCACCCAACAAAGGCACAAGGGAGTGCAGGATGTGTAGCGATGCGATGCGCGTTCCCGCCGGATGTTCTTCAGCGCTTCTGTCCCGTGAAACGATGGAGAGAGAGGAATATTTCACAGCTACAACGACAAGAGCATTCGAAAGGGGGACACGAAAGAAGTCGAATAAAAGAAGAATGGCAAAGTACGAGTATGAGAAAGGATCGAGACGCTGGCAACTGCCGTGCAGCTCGAGGCTGAATAGAGCCCGGATCTTACTGCAGTGGCACTGAGGGTAAACGAAGATCTTTTTGTGAAGGTAGGGGGAGGAGGGAGATTTTGGGTGGTACAAGAATGAGAAGCCATGAGGCACTCCAAAGTTGACCGATGCAGATGTTGAGGGGCACGCGACAAGTACAGTGCGGAGGACGAAGGAGGAGAGCAGTTGATAGCGTCGCCCCCTAACGAACGTATGTATCTATGGGCATTTTCGTTCTATTCTACGGGTTTGACCGGTTGAATGTTTTTTGTTTTTTTTCAGGGCTGGTGAACTAGTGTGGGATTAGATGAAATCGCGTATTCGGCCTTCTCCCGCTGACCTGGAGAGAGTTAGATATCACCTCCTCCCCATAGAGTGGGGTACCCGTAATGGTGTAGTGGAGCCCTCCATCGCTCACATGGTGCGGTGTGCCTGCAGTCCTAGCGAGAGGAGGCGACGGGCAATATTTTGCGGTTCTTTACGTAGGGATAGGGGGAGCAGCTATCGCCAAACTTATTTGTGTAGCAGTGGTCGCTGATGGCGTGCGTCCAGGGGCTGTGCGTTGGGTGCACTGTCTTGAGCGAGGGGTATGGGTCGACGGAGAGGATCGTGCGCGGGTCCTCCGGGGGTGGGGGCGGCTTGGAACGGTCGGGGAGGGGGTGAAGCGGTGGTGCCATGGCACGCAGGGGCTTCTTTTTCACTCGGTTGGAATTTTAGACTAGGTAGACGGCTAACGGCTTAGTACTGTCTTCCTGAGAGAATCAAGCACGAAAAAGGAAAGGAAGGAAGGAGAGGAGGGGAGGAGACAGTCACAAGAGATATTCGGGAAGATCATCGCATCGAACGGCAAGGCGTGAGGTGTTAAGGCAGCCAGCGAACGCCAGCGGCCCGCACTCAGCTCGGTCCAAAGCAATGCATATCCTATTAGCGGCCCCCGCCGCTGCTCTGCATGCTGTTCCATTCAGAAACGTTAAAAAAATATCTTCGAAAAAGACAAAGAAAGCGCTGGCGTGTGGTTATTATTGGCAGAGCCTGCGCCGCTCCTTCTCCTCTCGTACAGGTACAAAGTCACGGGCTGTCCCATCGAGGCGTGGGGGCGAGGGGATAGACTCCTCCCTGGGCTGTTTGCTTTCTATGGAGGCAGGCACGCTGCGCCGTCCTGTGATCGGGCACAGCGGCACCTGCCATTCACTCTATGATATGATAAACTGTTGGTACAAGATGAAGTTCTTACGTTGGTCCGCTGCAGACATTCAGTGAAGCGGAGGAGGAGGCGGCAGGAGGGGGGAGGTCTCGCCCCCGTCATTCCCATTGATACGAGAGAGGCGAGTGCGTACGGCGAGGGAGGAGACCCTAAGACTGGAGCAGCATTTGCTGCTGTGAAGCTAGCCACGCCTCACGGTCGTGCTTCTCGGCCTCTAGACAGCGGACGCGCTCCTGCAACTCCTCGATAACGTCCTCCTTGATCTTAACGGTTTCGACAATGCGGCTCTGGAGCTGCTGCAGTTCTTCGTGTTGCTGCGCCACGAGGTCGCTCTTGGCCTGCTGCGACTCGAGCAGCGCCTGCCGCAGCTGCGCCTCTCTCGCGCGCAGACCACGGGTCTCTTCATGGTGCGCCGCCCGCTGCTCAGCCAGCAGCGCCGCCCGGTCCTGTTCCCACTGCGCAGCGCCAACGGACCGCTGCAGCTGCTGCTGCGCGCGGAACTCCTCCTCCCGTAGCAGCAGCGATCGGTCGCGGTCAGCGATGATCTGTTCCTTCTCCCGCAGCCGCTGCCGAAGCGCCTCGACCTCCTGCTCGGCGCCCATAAGGCGCTGCTGGACCCGCTCCGCCGCCACACGCTGCGATTCGGCATCGCGCTGTAGCGTCTGCAGCTGGCCCCGCACCGCCTCTCGCTCACGGCGGCCCTCCTCTAGCGCCGTGCTGTGCTGCAGCTGCAGCTGATCCACCACTGTTCGAATCGCCTCGTCGCGCTCCGCTTCGCAGCTGCGGCGTATGTCGCCCTCCATCTGCCGCAGCTGCTGCTGCGCCTCGCGGTGGTAGTGCGCCGAGAGCGCCTCGTGCTGCTGCGCGGCGAAGGACTCCTGCCACGCGAGGCGCTTCCGTTCCGACTCCGCTTGCAGCGCCTCCGCCGCCTTCTCAAGGTCCTTCAGATACTGCTGCCGGAACTGGTTCACCTCCTGCTGCAGCCGCGCGACTTCCTCAGAGCGATCCTTATCCTTCGCCGCATCACGCTCTCGCAGCTGTTGGTGCAGCTGATCAATCTCCATCTCGTGTTCCCTGGACCAGCTGCGCTTCGCCGCCGCCAAATCCTTCTCATGGCGCAGTTGGAGCGCTTCGCACGCCTCTCGCACGTCGTCCTGCGCCTGCCGCTGGGCACGGCGCGCGGCATCCGCCGCCTCTTGCCGCTGCGTGTCGCGCAGCCGAACGATCTCCTCCTCCAGGCGGCGCTCGCGTGCGCCGCTTAGTCGTTCCTTTTCCCGCAGCACGCTGGTGAATTCCTCCTCCATGCGCGCCTTTTCCGCCTTGTGGCGCTGGAGCAGCAGCACGATATCCGGCTCGAGGGACTGCAGCGTGGCGCTCTTGATCTTTTTGCTCTCCTCCTCCCGCCACTTCTCGCGGGTGAGGCGCTCCTTGGCCTGCAGCTTGGCCTGCAGCAAGGAAAGAGCTGTCGCATGCGCCGCTTCGATGCGCTTCTTCTCCTCCTCCTTCTCAGACCTCTCCAGGCGCAGCTGGCGGCTCAGCTCGTCCACCTGCCCGACGAGGGCCGCCTTCTCCCCCCTCGCCACCTCGGTGCTGCGGTGCAATTCCTTCTGCAACTTGCGGAGCTCCTTCTGCGCCTGCTTCGCCTCCGCCTCGGCGGCGGCGACGCACGACGCGCGCCACGCGGCGCTCGTTTTTTCCGACTCCTCGAGCTGCTGTAGAAGAAGCTCCTTATCGCGCTCTAAGGCATCCCGCTCGAAGCGCAGCCGGTCCATCTTGTCCTTCAGCTCCATGAACACCACTTGGATGCTATTGCTGTTCGCCTGAGCGCTGCTGCTCGGTGGGTGCGGCGCCGCATGGGCGAGGGCTGTCTCGGCCGTGCCGGAGGGGTTCTGCGCCATCTCGTAGGGAGGGTGGCGGAGGTCGGCAGCGGCACGCCGGGAAGGATGCGGCGGACTGGTGCTGATGTTCTGCGAGTGCATCGAGTTGTCCACGCTGTGGTGCTGCTCGGGAGCGGCGGGCCAGCCAGTAGCACTGGGAGGGGAACGGTACTCGCTGTGCTGGCTGCCGGCGGACAGCTTTGCCGCTGTGCGGGCGGCTTCCGCGGCCTCGAGTGCGGTGAGCGCCGCTTTGTCGAGGTAGTCGAGCAGGTGGCGGGCTTTGGCCGCGTTGAGCTGGTGGAGCCGCTGCCCTCCCGGCGCCGCCAGCTGAATATCCTGCCCCTCCATGAAGCGGCAACGCTAAAAAGAATGTATATTTATATGTATATTGTATATATGTTCCGTGCTTTTTGTTTTGTTGCTTGCGTCGACGCCTTGGCTGGTTCGACGCTGCCGGCACTTGAAAAGGCGCTAGATTCGACTTTGCCGCGCAATAAAAAAAGAAGAAGGAGAACAAGAGGAGGAAATATGAGACACTTGGGCAGTGGCAGTCCGTTGCAGCAGCAGCGAAGGAAACAAACAAACGATCGATCTCTCGGGACGAATGGGGCGGTTTCATTCTACAGAGTATGGGAAGAGCCATGAGGGACGGGGAGTGCGTGCCACGTCTCGCCGGATACGAATTTAAAGAAGCATAGAATACACTATACTATAGGGAAGGGTATAGAGAGCCTACAGCTTACAGCCGTAGAGAAAAGGAACGGCGGTCCTCCGCACTGAGGCGGTCCCAGTCAGCCCGCTGCAGCGCACAGATTACCAACGGGGCAGGAGGTTCACTGGTTGGCGGTACGCTCTCTCGCACCTCACTCTTACACGTCTCGCCGGCCGCAGCAACTCGCGTGGTGCCATCTGTCTCGCGTTTGCTACCCCTCTATTCCTGAGTTTGGTTGAGGGTGGGTCATCCCTTCCTACTTCCTAGGTCCTCGAGACATTGCGCTTTTTCGTTTCCTGGCGGCGTCCGGCTGCCGCTACGGGGAGCGCTGCGACCGCCATCGAAGCCTCTCGTCGAGCGGCGGGGATACTGAAGTACGGGATCCGCCTCAGCCGCGGCCAGAAGAGCCAAACTCTGCCGACGTCGGCCGCGAGGTGAATATAGTCACATCCCAGTCGATCTTTCTGGCCAGAAACCCTGGTCAACGGTGTCGAAGGTGGAAGACGAGCGATGGTGCTGGTGCTGGTCAAGGCTTCCGGTGGCGTCGAGTCGCTGCAGCACCGCCTCCAGCATCGCCACCGCGGCGCTCTGATGGAGAAGCGGGTCGCAGATCCCGTGCAGCGCGGTGTGCTCCCACAGGTTATTCGTTCGCCGCCAGTCGATGGGGCGCCACGCGATGCCTTCACGGTCACCATCCGTGAAGTTAGTTAAGGCCTCTCAGAGCCCTGGCCCACTGCATCCTTGGGTTGGGGTACACCAGCTCCGACACCTCGTCCGCCGTGCGGCGCCGCCTGGACAGCCCCGTGACAGAATAATCCACGAGGAGATCTGCAGCCGCCCCCGCCTCGCAGATCGACACCAGCGCCGCCGTGCGCCGGCTCACGTGCCGGATGACAGCGGGCCGGCGAGGGCAGCGCCGCACTCCGTCGTCGGCGTCAGTGCGGAGCGTGAAGCAGCGCCGCCCCGCCTCTCCAAGGGCCTCCCAGTCCCAAGCCCAGACGCTGCGCTTGAGCTGGAATGGATGCCGGGATCGCCGTAGCACGCTCCACTGCCCAGTTCCCGCTGGCGCCGGAGCTCACCGCCCCCCCCCCCCGCTCTCCGGGTCCAGCCGCAATCGTGCGCTATGCCCGGCGCCGGCTGCGGCAGAGCGAAGGAAATGGGCGTCGTTCCGCCTCGTTCTCCGCCTCGTGCCGACGGCGGTGCGGTGCAACAGAGCACCGACGGGATCGACGAAGACAGCGGCCTCGACCGCCTGCTCCAGTTCGGCTCCGGCGCCTTTGCGGAGCTCTGCGGGTCCTTTCCCCGGCTCTCCGATCCCTCCGCCTTGCTGCTCATCGTTGCCAAATGGCACCGCTGCCGGGGGGATGGAGAAGGGAAACCACCCAACAGGGGCACCGCTGCTGGTGCAGCCCCGCCCCTCCGGTGGTGGTGGCGGCTGGACGTCGCCCCAGCCGATGTCCAGCCGCTCCCGAGCGGAGGGCCGGGGCTGTCCGGCCGGACACGAAACGCCTCAGGGGTTGAACGCGTGTAGCGCTTCGTGGTCCCGCGGCGCTGTTGGTCGGCCTGCAGCGCCGGAAAGTGGAGCTGGTCCAGCAGGCACAACACGCCCCTGCGCATCGGCAAGATCAGAAGACCAAAAAAGAAGAAAAATATGCGCCACATGAAGGAAAGGAGCAGCGATGCGCATGCCGCCCATGGTGGACGCCCTTCGGAAAGAGCAGCCCAAAAAAGCCACGCCATTCATGCTGCTTCTCTTCGTGTGCGTGGCAGCCACTGGCAGGACGATGCCAGGCCGACTGGCTGCGCCGCTCTGTCTCAGGGGGCGATTGTCTACCGAGCTTTTCAGTTGCACTTGTGAAGGGCTCTGTGCTCAGCAGGCCTCCCGCTGGATCGGCATCTCGTCCCCGCCAGGAGCGAAAAAGCGTATAGTGGAGGTAGCGCAGCATGGCATTGGCAACCGCAGCAATCGAGGAGGAAAGGATCTAAACAATGTACTGAAACTCCTTCTAAGTCTCTAGCAGAGAGAGAGAGAGCTAAAGCAGCGCTATTGGTATGATGATTATTATTATTATTGAAAGGGCAAAAAAAAATAACTTCAGATGGTCTAGGAGGAGTGGGTCCAGGGCTATCGCCTCCTTGACGTCTTGCGCCGAGCTGCACGGATAGGTGTAGCCCCCGAGGAGAACCTGCCCCGGGTGGATCTTTCGGGATATTCGAATCAGCCGCCACAGAGCCCTGGAAGGCAGAATCGATCGAATTTTAGCTGGGTGCTAATAATACTAAAAGTGGGGAAAAGGAGGGCACCGAGCAGCAGCCCGCTCCGCATGATAATGGGGTGATCCAGCCGGGAAGGCCCAGCAGCTGAGCAACAACAAACAAGGAATAGAAGAGGAGACTGGGCAAAGAAAAAGAGAAGCGAGCAGAACAACGCGGGGCTGTCACTCACGGGGCGAGAGGCGCTGCACTAGAGCGCCGTGCCGACTCCGTTCCCCAGCATGTTCCGCGCTGTCTTGGGGCCTTAAACGCCAGGACAGAGCGGAAGAGGTCCTTTGGATTTATGTTGCGGTATTCTACAAGGGGATCCGGAGAGGCGGAGGCGAAGTGGCGCCACCTCCAGCAGGATCGCGGGGAGCGGCGGCTTCCTTTCGGCTCATCCCCAAAGAGTGGCTCTTCTCTTCTGAACAGGGGGGAACAGGGAGGGTGAGAAGGCGCCGACATGCGGCTAAGCACCGTTGAGAGAAATTTACAAAAAAAAAATTGAACATGAATCGACAGCAATTGCTTGACGACGGGCTCGGCCGGCACGGGTGACAGGCCGGGGGCAACAAGTGGGGCTGAAGCGACCAGTGCAGATGAACGAAATGTCCTCTGCTGTGCTCTCGAACTGATGGACCAAGCAGACACTAAAATGACAATAGTTCGAACAACATTCTCGCTCTGGACTTGTCTCGTCTTTTCGGCTTCTCTCTAGCCCCCGATCGCCTGGACTCGGGCTTTGAGCAGCTTGGCCATCTCCAGCGGTGTGTGGGGGTTCCACCACTGCTCCATCTCCGCCTCCGCCTTCGCCTGTGCCTCGTCCCGCGCCAGCCTTGACGCCACGGCCGACGCCGCGTCCACGATGTCCTCTGCCCCGATGGGCGAGTCGGTGAGGTGCCCCTTAGAGAGCTGTGTGTCATCGGCGTTCAGGCGGGCGCGGCGCGGCGGTGGGAACAGCGCTGGAACCGGGCGCAGCCCCTCCGGCATCAGCCCCGCCACGTCGAAAAAGAAGGGCTCGTTCTGCACCGTTGGCCAGAAGAGGCTAGATTTTCCGCTCTCGTAGGCGAGGGCAGCAAAGTCCAGTCCACGGAAGTTCTTCTGGCCCCACTGCACTTCGTCAAGGTGGTGTGCGTGAAGGCGCTGCAGGAGCAGCGTCAGCAGGCCGGCCGCCACGGTCGCTGGGGTTTCGGTTTCATCCGGCGGGTAGTGGCGCGGCGACTCGCACACGGCGTGGAAGGCGGTGTTGCCCTCGCTGTCTGTGACCGTGAAGTCGATGGGATGATGAATGGACAGCAAACACGCGGCGACCCCGTGGAGGGACGCGTGACGAATGAGGTAGTGCAGGGGCGGCTCCTCGTTCAGCTGCTGGCTCTTGTACAGGATATCCGCTCCCCGACGCACACATTTGAAGACAGCAGTGCCCAGTGCGACGGAGGAGGCATAGTAATTGGCTCCTGGGTTCGGCGCACCCCTCCGGGCAGGCTGCGGCCGGCGGTCGTCGGTCTGCCCGCTTCCTGGCCGCGACGGGCGCAGTGAAGCCGCGCTGCCACTTTTAAATCGGGCAGCTGGCGCCGCGGGCGGTGGATGCGGTCGCCTCCCTGGATCCGAGAGGGATAGAGGCACGGGCTCGGCAAAGTGCCCTGGTTTCGGCAAGACTGGGGCGGCGGAGGCAATGGGCTTCCCGGGTGAGAGGCGCCGCATATTTTCACTCAGGCGTGCGTACGCTAGACCGTAGCCGGTTCCCACGCTGCCGTCGCTACCGCCAGTACCGGAAAAGATGTTTGAACCGGGACGGCCAAGGGTGACATGGCTGTTGTTGCTGAGAGCGAAGGATGAGCGGGATGCAGTGAGGAGCTGGGACGGGGGCCGCAGCATCGGTGTCGCAGAGCTGAGAGGGTTGGGCGGCGAGGCGGCAGTTCCGGGTATGGTGGCCGACGGTACCAAGGGGCCGGCCCCACCGCTGCTGGAAGGTGGAACGGCGACGGCGACGGCGAGGCTCCCGTGGCGGGTGGTGATCATCTGTGCCCCTGCGGTCCTCGGTGTGTTGAGCTGGGCTGGGCTAGTCGTGGCGCCGCACGGGGGAAAGAGGGGAGCAGCCATGGTGGGGGCGTTGTTGCCCTGGGATTGAGCTGGGAGGAACGGGGTGGCCCCGGACCTTGGCGGTCCCCCTTGGGTGCTGCGGTGCGAGAACGATCGCTGGCGGTGCATCATGAGAAATCCACTGGAGGGAGTCGCCGCCAGGGCTGCCGCCTGCGCAGCAGCCTGCGCCTCTGCCGCCTCGCGCTGCTTTCGATGTGTCACGCAGATCTCCACCAAGTCCAAGGATGCCTGCACCTGAGAAGCTCGGCGCTGTGCAGGTGCGGTAGTGGGTGTAGAGGCGGCATCGGCGGGGCGGCTCTTCGCAGCCAAGCCGCCGTCCGCCGGCAGTGCTGGCAGCGCCTCTCCAGCACCGAGCTTTCGCGATGCGGCTGGCAAGAGGAGGGATTGCTTCTGAGCCCGCAGGGGATCATCGTTGTTGTTGTATTTACCTTGATACGGCATCGAGTCCGGTATCTCGGGACTTATGTGGACCTTCCCCGTCTCTGTGGCGCTGTCCATAGAGCGATCCAGTAGGCGCTGCTGCAGCGCTGCCAGCAGCTGCACGCTGCGCTCCTCCGGCGTGAGGCGCTTCTTGACGTATCCGTCCATCACTCGTGAAGGCTGGTCTCGGCAATACGAGGTGTAATATGAGCTGTCGGCGCCAGCAGTACGCAGGTCCGAGGCTCCCTAACTGTAGTATGGCTCTCTCTGCTACACAGAGGTCGTCAAAAAGAAGCAGAAAGGCACAGGAGAGAAGAGGAGTACACATAAAACATAAAAATAAAACATAAAGCCATGTGGAGCAACTCCTCCTTCCTTAGCCCACAAGACAACAGTGGGCTCCCCCCTTCCCAATCTGTAAGTGGATCGCACAAGCCTAAACCTTCTCACAATAGCAATGCCGCTGGACCCAGTGACATCTACTTGTAACCCGTTTTGATGAAAGGGATGGTGTTCGGAGCGAGTCATATCTAGGTGTTGTGGAAACTGTTTCACCGTCTATCTAGTCTAGGTTGTACTGAGGAGAAACAAAGCGGCTATGTACAGAAATCCATGTGTAGTGACCCTCTTTATGCGTTTGCCCAAGCTGGAAAGGAAGTGGGTGAAAAATGAGTAGAGGGAGTCTGACGTCAATGTCCTACGCCTTCTCTCTGTTGGCTATCACGAGAACACATCATAAAATGATTTCTCCGGAACAGCTGCGGTGGACCTCTCAGCGGTGGCGCGCCGCTCAGGACCCGCTCGTCTGGCGGTAGCCGACAGACTACTGCTCCCCGCACGGCGGTGCAGGGTGGAAGCGGCAGCAGAGGTATAGCCGGCATCGTGCTCTCCACGGGGTGGCGTCGAGCTCGTGGTGCGGTGATGGTGTGCCCACCGTCCTCCCCCGTCTCCTCCCCCTTGCACCGGTCCTAGCGTTGTCAGCTCATCGACTTCAATTTCTTCAAACATTTTCCGTTTTGGTCTTCGTGATGTGGAACCGCTGTGCGGATCACTGTGGTCCAGACCGGTGCCAATCCTTCGTGCAGGGCGGTGGGCAAGCTCGTCAGCGGCCCCCGGCACGGGGGGGAACAGGGAAGGCCCACCACGGCGCCTCTGTTTGCGGTCACTGGCGTCGCTGTCATTCCAAAGGTTTTGTTCCTCCAGCGTCGGGCTGTGCGGAGGCCCGCGCCTGCGCGGCCTGTGGCTCACGCCTTGCCTGGCGCCGCTGTGCTCCGACACACTTTGCAACGAGTTGTCCTGCGCTGGACGGCAGTGCCGCGGCAGCTGCTGCGATCCACTGCGGTGCTGCCCATCTCTGTGTGGGGTGCCGTCTGTCCGCTTCAAGATACCGCGGATCGGGAGGGCTGGGCTGCCCGGCGCGTACATCTCTCTGCTCTCCTTTACCACGTCACCCGCAGTCTTCCCTGGCTTGCGGTCATAACGCTTCGAGAAGGGCCGGGGGAAGGATCCGACGCTGGCCAAGAACGGCGAGAAGTAGCTGGACACGGTGTGCTCCACCTCCGCCCCCTCGTCCGGCGCGGCACTATCTGGTGCCATCTCTTCTGCATGGCGGGCCGACAACGCTGCGACGTCTGCGGTAGAGGCGTTGCGGCTGCGAAACAGAGCGTAGTGTTGGTGTGCATCCACGTCGACAGCCCCCGCCTCCGGGCCACTGCCATCGTCCTTGTCCACAGAGAACAGCAGCGACTCCTCCGTTGGGGAGGAGCGGCGGGTGGCGTTTGCTGTCATGTTCGTCTCGCTGTACGCCTCCTGATGTCTGGTGGCACTGCGGGGCCGGTGCGGCTGGCTGTAGAGGCGGTAGGCAAAAGAAAGAGAAGCGGAGTCTTTGAGCGCATCTGCCTTGTACGGCGGTGCACTCTGCGACACGTAGACGTCGTGCCACTTGGCAATGCGCTGCAGTAGGAACATCCATACCCGCAGAGAGGTATACAAGAAGGCGACGCACGTAGCGGTGTAGGCGACCCCAAAGGACTTGGACGCAAACCCCTTCCGGTACACAATTTTTGTCTCCACCACGAAGTTCGGGATATCACCCATGAAAAGATCCATCATGGCACCGTATGTGCACCGTCTCTTCGCCACCTCTTCCGGCTCGCAAAAGCGCCAGGCCCACATGTACATGACAGAGGCGAAGAAGATGTGGACGAAGCAGGCGACGAGGAGGGTGACGAAGTAGGCGATGTTCGTCACCTCCGATATCTCATGAAAGTTTTCGTTTCCTCTGCTCCACTGGCAGAAGCACACAATCGATGCGATGCAACGCGAGAAGTGCAGGAAGAAGGGGACAAGGTGGTGCAGCCGCCCTAGACCGCCAAAGTACGCCACAATGGAGAGCGTTGGCGGCGCTTCCTCCTCCCCAGTTGATGATGTTGATGATCTCCGTGTCGCCCTCGAGGCGGCCCCAGCTGCGCCAGCCAGAGACGGCGTCGCAGCCTCTACCCTCTGAGGGGGGAACAGAGAGTCTGGTGCGTCGTCGGGGTCCTTGCGATACTGGCTGAAGCTGGGCTCCGCTCGTCGCGGAGATGGGGACGAAGATACTGCTGTAGGAGGGAGCCGCATGGCGATGCAGTCACCCGTTTACCGGCAGAAACGAATAGAAACGACGAGAAGTGCCCCTCCAGCTGGGGGTTTATCCCTCCAACGTATGCTTCTGCCGCTCTGCACTACTCTCTAGGGAGTTCTTTGCACGCAGTCAATTTGGTGTGGCTCAACGGATCGGCGCCACATGGGCACCACCTGACCTGAGCTTGCTTGCTTGTATCACCGTCTGCAATAGCTGAACTGCTTGCAGATGAAACTAATGACCAGTTGACCCTTTTTTTCGTCAGCGTGCGGAGATGAGAGATGAAAAGCACTGTAGTTTACTATTTGCTGGACTAGATCCCTACCAACTGTGTCAGTGTTCGGTTTTGTGGCTACCTATTCTCTCCCTTCGTACAGAGAATCTGAGCTAAGGGGTTACTTTATTTATTTATTATTTTTATTATTATTGTGTGTGTGGAGAGAACAAACAAACAAAAGGCAGAAAAAAAAGTGGTCAGACGTTGTCCTACACCAGCACAAAGCCGTTCTTTTCCAAAGAAGTGCTTCCTACAAATGTATGGCCTGGAATATTCCTTATTCTTCTCTTCTCTGTGGAGGAGGTGCGTCGGCTGTATTGCGATGCTAAAATGAGACGCCCTTTCTCTCTGTATTGGTTCATCTTCAGAACAGGAGCGTGTCACTTATATTGCCGCTATCCTGTGAGATCGAGTCCCTTCCCCCCTCTGACACGTCTGAAAGGCTTCGAGGGGAGAGCGTGGTGAGAGTATGGCGAGACACCTCTTCCGCGGCGGAGCGGTCGTCCAGCGAAGATGGCGTACCGAAGGGGCTCCGGCTCGTGCGCCTCCTATCCCCGTCTTTGTTCACCATATCTCTTGCACCAGTGTCCCTCGGACTGATGCTTTGGGGCTCAGCGTCGCCACCCTCTATTCCTATTGCCCCTGCTCGCTGAAGATCCATGTGCATGGAAGTAGCTCTCACAGCCTTCCACTTGGCGCCGAGGCGCTGAAGAACAGTGCGTAGGCGAGCGGTCTCCGCCTCAAGCACCTCTACGTCTTTCCGGAGCGCTTCGATAGTACTCTCCTCATCCTTCTGAATGCGATTAGAATGCGCCACATGCGATTTGACGAGGCCGTGGGTCTTCGCAAGTGCTTTCTCCTTCTCGTGTTCCGAGGCCAGCAGTCTTTCCAGCTCGCTGACCCGCACACTCAGAAGGTGTGGAGCCGGCCCTGCATCTTGCGGGGGGATGCCTTGTCTCGAGGTGTCGAAGTGGGTCATTCTGGCAGAAACAAAGCACCTCGAGAAGAAAAGAGAAAACAACGAAAAAAAATATCTTCCGCGTCTCTTTAATGACAAAAAATCTCAGCAAGTGGCAGCTAGCTGGCAGGGCCTCCCTTCTGCTGCTAAAGTAGAAACGCACTGACGAGTGCGTAAAATAAAACGCTATCCTCGCATTGTAATAGTTTTTAAAAGAGAAAAGAAAATAATAAGTGAAGAAAGGAAGAGAGAGTACGTGTGTTCTTCGCCCATATAGGTTATTCTCTGGCTAGATAAATCCAGGGTTTAGATCTAGCGTTAAGTTTAGGGATGGACAGGCGTAGATAAAGCAAGAGTTCCTGTCTAGCGCTGCATCCCATGTAGCGAAGCAGTTTGGAGAGCTTGGGTATGCGTAGCTTTCTACTACTCTCTTCTTTTCTTTTCACTTGTGTGTGTGTTATTGTGAAGTGTCCATTATTTTTTCAATCTCGCTTCTTTATTGCTGTTCTTTTTTTTCTTCTTTCTGATGTTTAAACGATGGGTCCTTAACAGTAATCTCATAGATTTATCTTTCTTGTGGTCAACCCTCCTGCGGCTAGACCCTCCAAGAAAATATATATTCGGCGGCATGTGCACGGCGCTCTCGCCTCCCTCGTCTAGCTGGACTTCTTGGACACGTTCACGACGTTACTGCCCATGCACGTTATGAGGGTGGACGGGGGGTACGTCTCTCCAAAGGGGCTCGCCTCGCTCTTCATGGCGCATCGCACGTGAAAGTACTGTTCCAGCAGCACCAGACCAGACACGGCTGAGGGGGTTAGGGTGGAACCGAAACGCACCGTGGAGACCTCGTCGGGACTGGCGGCCATGAGAAGCAGCAGCAGCAGCTGGTGGTGGCGGTCCACGGCGCCGCCTTCCAGAATTTCGTCCAGTAGCAGCGCCGCGCATCGCTCGCCAACCTCCTCGGGAAGTTCCCCCGGTCGAGCCGTCGTCTCTTGGGAAAGAAGACACAGCGGTGCAGTAGTATCCGCGACGAGGACAACGCCGTAGCCGCTTGACCCCACCTTGCCGGACGAAGGTCCGCGCTTCCCTCCTCCATCCGTGTCGGTCACGACATACACGTCCGGCAAGAGATTAAGAAGTACGCCTTTGGCTGCCGTGGCGGCACGCTGTGGGAGGTCTCCCGCCGTCCGAGCGGCAAAGGCGATTCCACGAACACGTCGCACCCGCCCACGATTTTCGTTGCTGCCCTTGTCTCGGGGCAGAGCCGCACCACCGGAAGGAGCTGCACAGATAAGAACGCTCTGAAGCTTTCGCAGACTCCGGACCTCAAGAATAACGCAGCCGCCACCAACTGGAGGAGCCCCACGCCGGACAACGCGAAGCTGCGCCGTAATACCAAACAGCTGGCACCAGCGCAGGGTGACGGTACGTAACGTATCGACGGAGAGATCAAAAACCGATTGCGTAGCGCCCTCAAAAGTAATTCTTGAGTCGTACTTGCAAAAGGGCAACAGCAGCACTGCCGCTTCGATGATGTATGCTACAGAGCGCTGTGATGCAGCCGCAGCATACCGTTCCTCGCTAGAGGAGGTAACGGCTGTTTTGTATGCGCCCGCAGGGTCTTCCTCTTCAATGGAGCTCCCTAGGGCCGCCGTGGAAGGCGCCAGCGCATGGGTAAATGTGCCACCGACGAGCATTCCTGGTTTGAAGAGAAGGGTAGTGTTCGCATTGCTCGTCTGCATCTCAGTACCAGCAGTAATACGAGCGATGAACTTCAGAAAATTGACCTCGTGGGTCTGAAGCCCGGGAGAGTGCTGAGAGGGAAGTCTGGGGCGTCCAGCAGTCGCATCTCTTCCCTCCGCTCCCTTTGACTCGAAGAAAGGGGCTAGTTGCGGGCTATGGTGAAGTACAGAAGACTCAGCTGCCAGATCACTTTCATCATGCAAATGCGTGAGTCGCACAGATTTCTGACTTAGAAGACTGCATACCAAGTGATGCCGGAAGAGGGAACTACCTTGAAATTCTAACATCGTTGCTGCCGGGCTGTCGGTCACTCCTTATATTCGATATATTGTCTGGACGCGCAAAATTCTTTTGGGGTGGGGAACGACACTACAGAGAACAATATGTTTTGTGTTGGTGTGTGTGCTGCTCTCGGGGTAGGGGAGATTTGCTTCATCGTATTAACGCACGAGTCAACGGAAGGAGGAAAAAAAAAAAAACGTCAGATACATCAGATCAGAAGCATAAAGAGGATAGAAATAGTAACAGTAAAAGAATGCTGAATACTAGAATATGGGGCGTGGTTACCAGAATTATGATGTTTCCTTTACTCCTATCCGGACTGATAGAAAAATATGAAGAACAGAAACGTAAAGATAACTGCCCATCCGCGCTACATCGCACATTATTAGTTTGACACGGCATTGCGCTCCAACAACATCGGACGGTGAAAAGAGTCTGTGCGTAGAGGTATGTGTGCGTGTGTGTGTGTGGGTGGGTGGGTGGGAGCAGAAGTAGAGGGGAGGTCTTTCTTCGTTTTTTTGTGTTGGGATTTGGCTCTTGTGTTGCTTTTCATTAGGCCTGTGGCACACTGAAGTTGCTGAATCATTTCTCTCCTCGAAGATCGCGTGATGGAAGAGGATGGAAGCAGAAAGCGGCACAGCAGGAGGTGTTACGCTCTCCTACATCTGAATGATTTGCACTCCAAGAAATGGGGATACATGCGCAGACGAAGTAGCAGCAGTGTGCATACCTCCTTCACAGCTTCCTTTTGCGCACTACGAACGTAATAATAATTATCTAGGTGCGAAAGATGAAATTGATTTTTATGTTTTATTTTTGCCACACACTGTGGACGGATGTACGGCCCGTATCCTCCAAGATCATTAGAGAATGTACGAATACGCCGTCCACTGCAATGAATATGTGGGAGGGTGTAACACAAAGAAAAAGAAGATGTAAATTTATGTGGTTCCCTCGTCACACGCTCTAGAAAAAAGAAGCACACACGCATACATATAGAGATATACAGAGATCTGGCTAAACCCCGAGTGACCACTTCCCACTCCGCCTCCGCCTGTCCAGCCCCTCACAGTTCTTCCGTCTTCCTATTTGCTGATGCGCTGGGTACCTCTCCCACTGGGTTGGTGTTCATCGCATTACTAGAGCCCAGCGGAGCTGCGGGGATTTCCTCATCGCTCTTCTCTGTAGTCGGAGGCGGCGGTGGGCTGCCCTTGTCCAGCAATGGCTCCGATCCCTCCTCCACCCCCGCGGCGCGCTGCCTTGCCTCCTCCTCTGCAGTGGGCGGCGGGCGCACGGGGTCAAAGTACGGGTGCTGCATTGCTTCAAGGGCCTGAATACGCTGGGCGTGATCGAATTGCAAGAGCTTGTCCAGGAGATCCAGTGCTTCTGGGCTACATAGGTGCCGATTATTGTCGTTGACGAAGCTGGTCCAGGGCTTCTTGGGATGGTTGGAGGCAGCCGTAAGCAGATCTGCGTGTAGCCGGATGTGATACTTTTGGATGTAGCTCTTGAAGTCTGCGGACCCCAACACGTGGACGATGCGGAGGAGCTGATGCGTGTTGTCACTGCCACGGAAGAGAGGATCAAGAATAAAGATCATCCCGCCCAACATGCATCCGAACGACCACATATCCAAACGATAATCGTAGTAGGGTATCTCGACGAGCAGCTCCGGGCCCTTAAAGAACCGCGACGCCACCCGAGCATTGTAGGCCGTGTCAGGGTAGAACGTTTCGGCAAGGCCCCAGTCAATCAGTTTTAGCGTTCTCTTCTTGTGATCGATGCAGATATTATTGGGTTTCACATCCCTGTGCATGATACCGTGTTTGTGAGCATATTCAAGCGCCACCAGTACCTGATAGAGGTAGTAACGCACATCCAGATCGGTCAAAGTTGGAAATAAAACCCGGAAGTCGACCGCCTCGATGTACTCGAAAATGAATGCTGGCCGTTTAATCGTCGGGTCACGCACCACATCCAGTAGTTCCACTATGTTCGGGCCACCTTTCAGCGCCTTCAGCACAGCGTACTCTCGAAGAATCTTCTCTTTTTTGACAGGTTTCAAAACTTTTGCGACGACCATCTTCTGTAACACAGTGTCGTATGCAACAAAGACGTCGCTGTACTTTCCCCTCCCAATCTTACTGACGATCTCGTACCGATCCGGAGAGTTCCAGTGGATGGAAGTTGCTCCATATGCGTGCTGGGCTGTGGCGGCTGCCCCAGTACTCCCGCCACGAGGTGGAGACGCTACAGCGCTGGGTGGGCGATGCACATTGTGGTAACGGTGCTGTTCGTGAGGCAGCAATTTTCCTAAGCGATGAGGAGAGTTTGTCGTGGTATCCCTCTCTCGAATGCCCTGACGCATGGTTCCAAGAGATGAAGGAAGAGAGAGGCTTGTAATGCTCCCTGGTAAGTAATAGAATATCTTAGGAAAAATGTTTCTTATCGATCTTTTTGTTGTTATCGCTTCGTATAAAAAAGCCAGATGTGTTCTCACTTGACGTTGGTCCCTCTGCACTTATTCAATGGCTCACGTTCGTCGCCTTAGTTGTACGTCTTTTTGAAAGAGCAGCGATTCTCGCCGTTATTTTTGAGGAAATACAACTGTTAGTTACAGCATTATTCGCCCGCAGTCCGGACAACAACAAAATAAATCAATAGAGAGAGTACGATAGTAGCAATGGGATAGGATGTCATGGAAAATGGTCGCCGCTGCCAACCCAAGTTTGTGAGGTGTATTGCCATTGCCTCTTCGGATTTATCGGAGTTCCTTTCCTGATCCTCTAGTTTGTCGCACTTCAGCACTGCGAAACGTAAGCTGGACCAAATGAGGTATCTCTCACATCTCTGAGAGCAAAAGAATCTTGGTGGGCCATAAACTCACTGGTTGTTGTTGGTTTCTTTTCATTCTAAAAGTTTTTTTTTGTGTGTGTGTCGCTGTTTTTACGTTTCGACTATACAGACGCGTTCCGCCTTGCTATTTTCTTCTGTTCTTACTTGTATTGTTGAAATTCAAAAGTCAATCATCATTTTTAGTATTTTTCTTTTTCGCAACGAAAAGTAGACACATAACAATATAATAGTCACAACAAGCGGTGAAGCTAATTTCGAATCACCACTTTTTCCTGCTTTCCTTTCACCATGTTTAGTTTCGCGTGCTCAAGGCCGAGGAACGGCGCCTTCAAGGGCTCTCTCACGTTAGTGTCGCACACGTCCACCGCGCACGGGCTCCCACCGCCATTGGCCACCGAGCAGCTCTCGCAAAAGGATGCCCACTGCTGGCCCAACGGTATGTCGGGATTGACTGCCACGACTCGCTTCTCCTTCACAAAACTAAGTTTCCAATCCTGCAGTGTAAGCATTGGGATCTCCAGCTTCTTTGCGATCCGCGCCAGCAGCTGGGATGCGTATTCGTCATGCGCCACAAAAAGGGAAAAGGGGTCACTGTGAGTCTCCACGACCTCTCGACGCTGACGGGTCTGCGAGAAGTGATAAACATTAATAAGTGTCTGATTAGGGTACCCCCGTCCAGGGATTGTGTGGTGCGATGCATGAGGAGGCGTCGTTTCGTTCGGGCTGCTGGTTCCGCCAAATGCAGGAAGCACCGAAGGGCTACGGTCTGCGCCGGCAACGGGGACGGGGAGAGGGAGATACTCAATACGATAAAGAGAACTCTCCTCAAACGTATTCCTCGAGCTAAATCGAAGCGGGTGGTCTACATCGAACACACTGTAGATGCGTCCCCTCCAAACATCCACCAGACGGAAGTGCTGCCATGCATCCTCCGGCCGGCAGTAGTGTAAAATGAACTCCAGAATAGGCATTCGTGTATGAGTCTGGATGTTTGTCGGGGAGTAGATAGTATTCGAAAGTGAAAGCTTGGAGAACTCATTGGTGTCGCTCGCTGATGGAGAGGATGGCAGCAGTGTATCACCATTCCTTTCTTTCCCAGCCGCAGCCACTTCCCCTATCACCTGCACCGTTGAACATATGTTTCCCTCGCAGGGGGTTGGCGAAGCTGCATCCCTAACAGAAACGGCTGGATCTTTGGATAATGTTCCAGCACCTTTTGGCTCCAGTCGTCGCATCTGCACATCCTTAACGACTTCCTCTATTACGGCCTTGAAGAACGACATCTTTGTAATTGGCTCATCTAGGGGAAGAAGGATCCAGTGAGAGCTGACGGCTTTTACTGACTCCGAGAAGAGTTGAAACTGGAGCGAGTGCGCTTTTTCTACCTGAGAAACAGGGTACTTACAACGCTCGTAGTATACGAAGGATGCACTACTGGGAACGCGATGCGGTCCAAGACCGAGCAGTTGACGGAGAGTGGCTAGATCCGCTTTTGTTCCCTTCATGAAGTACGGTTGCTCTGTGTCGGGGTTATGTCTTGTAAAACGAATTCTATCGTAGTCACTTTCCCCGATCAGCCGTGCCACGTATCGCTGTAGTTGTTCATACGTCATTATTTCGCTGAGGGTTGCTTGGATAAGTGGGGGGCATTCCGGAGGTCGGTTCAGACGGATAGTCACCGACACAGGCGCTTGCAAAAACTGCTGGAAGGCAATAATATCAGCGAAAAATACATTCGGATCACAGGGTCGCACTGGTGTCTGCCATACAAAGATGTCTCCACTCAGTAGCATCTCTCGGTGTCGCCAGCGCTGGCGATTACTTGCTACCAGAGCCTTGCTATTGCTACTGCTAACAGCGGGGCCTGGACTATTTGGGTCATGGCTTTGGCTTCCGCGGTTACTCTGGTAAAGTAGGTCATCGTCCTCCCAGTGATGCAGAAGCGTATACGCATTGTCGTCTTCCTCTACATGAACGGAAAGTGCGGTACCTCCGCTCTCTTCCGTGTTGATTGGTGGGGGCGGAGAGGAAGAGCGTATGGGCTGAAACAGCGGCGGCTGAGGAGCCTCCGCATTCCCAATGTTTGTAGGCGGGGGAACAGCGATGAAGTCGGTGAAAAATGCGTCTAAATCATCCGCTTGGCTCACGCTTGGGGTCATTGATAAGCGTGAGGCCGTATTGGCTGCGTCAAACAAGAGTGTGGAGCTGGGATTCTTTGCGGCAGATAGTTTCCCGTTCGTCGAACCAGGAGGAGCAGTGACGGAATTTCCGGAAGCTTTTGTCGGCGTTCCGTCCCCATGTGTTGGATGTAACCGTCCAGTAGCCTTGTCTAGTTTGCGGCGCGCTGCGTCATATTTGTGGTCGTGGTTCAACAGCTCCCGCTCTTCATCATCCAGTGCTAGTTTCCCCACGAGTTCCTGAATGATGGACTCTAGGCACTTTAATGTGTGTTGAATAGGGGCGTGAGGGTACCGGCGCACAATGGTACTCCCTAGAGAGATGACCCGCAGATGAATGGGATCATACAGTTTATGATGAAATATTTGGTATTCTGCAGCTTCTTTTTCACAGTGGATCGGCTCACTCAACAGATCTGTGGGCTGCTCTTCCGTGGTGCTTACCTCCTGCTCCTTTTCTACATCGGTCAGATCTACAATAGGGACTGTGGAGGCTGTAGTGAGGAGCACGATGCAGGACTTTCCTCCTGCAACAATATCTCGCGGTTTCATTCCTGGTTCGATTCGCCCACAAAGTCGAAGATGTCCAGTTCCGCCAGTGCTGGCACTTTCCGTGAGGGGTGCCTCAGGTTCCCCACTTCTGGAATCAAGATGGACTGGGAACGACTCCGAGGCCCTCCTACCAGCGATGTCAGGGTACCACAACATCACGCTGCGGAGCTCCTCTGCTGTGCACAGTTTTTTCTGCTTCAGAAACTCTAAACATCCGTTCAGAAGATCTTCATCAAGGTGCAAGCGCGCGGTGCGGTGGGATGGTATGTGAAGGTTCGCTGCTGGGCGCCCGTAGTACAGTTCTGTATGGTCAACCACTTCTTGCGGGAAAGCGAACTTAACTCTTCCATAAAGGTGATCTTCTGATAGTTCTTTTTCAATCCTTAAACGCTCTTGTTCCTCTACCGTTAGCTGCTCCACGACATGTGCTGGAAGATCTTTCGTGCTGATCGGTCGCAACAGATTGTGTATCTCTGATGTCCGAATATAAACCAGTAAGTATGCACTATTCATGTGCGGAACTTCAGAACCCCAGTAATTCATCGTAAACCCGCCAAAATTAGATCCAAAAACCTCCGTCAGTTTTGCAGGGGTGACATACTCATCGTTGAACTTATACCATACACCGCCACAGCGTAGAAAGCAGTAGTAGTGACCATGTCCCGTATTGGATCCGAAGTGGACGAGAACACTATAGAGTGTATAGTGTGTATCGTGTGGTGTTAGATGTGGCATATAACGGGAGAGATCAAGAGTGTTGTAATACGCCCATTTTGTGAACACTTTACTTTCACCATATTGCATGTTGTAATCGAAGCGTGTTAGATGCAGTAGAAGAACAGGGGGGGTAGCCTTCAGTCGGACGCCTTTCTCTGCGCGATGATACGTCCGTTGTCCATCTCGCTCCAGACAATAACGGTTTTTACCATCTAGAACTTCCACTTGAAAAAAGGAGTTAAAACTGGTGTATATGTCCTTGTTATTCTTAACAACTAGTTGAAGATCATAAAACGGTTCTTCCGAAGCACCATAATAATTTGCCTCTTCTACTCGTACAAAATTTTCTAATGTACCTCTGAACAACGAGCTTATCGCATTTCGGCTTCCGCTGTTTGCACCGGTACCATTCTGGACGGAGAGCTTTGCTTCTAGGTTGTTCAGTAGTACCTGCATAAGCTCATGTACATCGTGTTGCACGAATCCATCAGATGCGCTCCAGCCGAACGACGCTGTCAGCTCCGTCGTGTCGGCAGCGCTGTTTCCCGTTTGCAATCGACAAAACAATCTTTGCAGCGCATAAGGAATAGAAATAGTTTCTTTCAGCCGATCCATATTTAAGGAAGATCCACAGTTTAAGTCAGCTTCTTCTCGGGTAGGCATATTATAAATAATGGCACGAAATTCGGACAAATGGAACAGTGACTGCAGCAAAGAGTTCAGGTAGCATGTTGCTCCTTGATTCACTAAACCGTTTACGTGCCCAGTTTCAGTGCTCGGAACGGTTGTTAAGCGATGATCACTACTATCATTGTGTCGCGGGGCAAGGATAGACTCGTTCCTGTATGCTGAGCTGTTAACATTTGCGAAGCCGAGAAGAGGACAGCTATATGATCCTGCCCACGCGTGTGCGGAGACGTGGCGGTGCAGACGATAGCTATCCTCTATAGATCCAGCCCCATAAGCAGAAGTTAAGTGCTGAATAGCTCGAATAAATACAGGATATAACAGCGGATCAATGTTGGCTTCAGACAAGACAGCAACACGTTCTCTTCCCGTCATTGTAGCAAAATCAGATAAAACATACGGAAGTTTTTTTAGTGATTCTTCCGAAGGCAATAGAGCCTTCGGGGTATGGGAGTAATCGTATGAAAAAACATTTTTCACAACATCAAGAATGGTCAACATCGACATAAAATAAACAGTTCAAAAGACGAAAATAACCCCCCCCTCCAAAAACCTTCGATCAAAGAGTGAGAACCTACCTTCCCCTGGCGACTCAGATCTTTGCTCAAGGGGCAACAGGCAAATATATACTTACAAAAACAGTTGTGCTTGCAGATAGTCTTTTTTGCATAAAGATGGAGAGCCAAACAGGGAAAGAAAAATAATAATGAGAAGAAAACAGTTGCAAGAGAAATCGGGAAAAAAGTTCATCATTTCCACAGATCAGGAATTAAACGATTTGTTTTTCTGATGTCTACGTATTTATTTGTAATCGGGGATTCCGCTGAGAAGAAGGTGAAGGAGATTTAATCATATTCTTCAACACGCTTAGGTGTACCCAAAATTGAATGATCTCTATTTCAAGGAACGGAAAAAAGAAATAATACATGTTAGACAACGGCCACGGAGTACAAGCGCAAAAAGTAATTCATGCGTGTAAGTAGCCATCTTCGAAAATATCATTTACCCTTGTTCAATAACACTCTGGATGACGATCAGAATGAAATCTTTATCGGGGGCAACCATGATTTCGTTTTTTTTGCTTCGAATTCGGAGAAACGACAAGTCATTTGTCGGATCTAGGTCACGAATGCAATGGCGGGCTTTAGCGGAAAGCGCGGAAATTAAGTGAGCATACTGGTTCTGCACAGCGGTGTCCTCAATCGTACTCCGAATAGGAGTTCCTTCGTTATTCACCACAATGATACCCGTAACATTTGGTCTCTGGCTAATGCGCTGAAACGTTTCTTCAATCTCAGACATAGGAACGGTACAACTTTTATCTACTCCACAAGCTAAAAGCAAAACCAAGAAAACACACCTAACAGATGATTTCTGGCAAGTTTTATTAAAATTATTATTGCGCAGTAAAAATGAGAAGAAAAGGAAACAAGGGAGGAATGAATCAGACTGCAACAGCATCCCACCATATTCTAAATTCAAGGAGTGATGACATTTATCCAGCACATATATTTCAAATAGTCTCCGTTGTTTGTTTGGTTTAAAATGGGATCGCGCACACAATTCCATACACTAGAAAATATATCTATCCAATAGCAATCTATCCTATAGCAAAGCAGCAGTAGTGTCACGTGTTTTTCTTTTTACTGGTAGCTCAAGTTTGATTGCATTCACCAACCCAGACATAGTACGAAAAATAATCTTTCGTCTCGAGTTGATAATGGTATGCTTCTGCAGCAGCGAAAGAAGGACTGAAAAAAAAAGCAGGAAAAAATACAATCCTTTTGAATTTTATACTTCTGAGGATACTTAATGTGAGATATCCAATGTAATCATCACGTAATTTCCTCGATGTAATCCTCAATTTATTTTTAGTTGCTACTGATGGGTGGCAATAATTTTAATTATCAACAAGATTCGCTGAAAAGAAAGGTTAAGTAGTCCGCGATCACATAAAATTCCAATTCTGGAGTATCTCTTTCTTTGTTTCTGTTTCTTTGATGTTGTTATTTGGTATCATTTGGTCTTTTTTTTTGTTTGTGTGTTTGTTTAGTGTGTTGTCCTCTCGCTATCGCTATTAAATAGTCTCACTGCAAAGAATATGCTAGAATGCTGGTCAAAAGGACCAATAACACTAAATACTAGTGATGAATTGATTAATACTAATAAAATTAAAATTGTAACGTATAACAATAATAATAATAATAATAATAAAGCAGCTAAAAGAAAAGGAAGCATACGCTTTTTAAAAAAAGAAAAAGAAATACAACCATTGTATTTATTTTAGCTTTAAACGAAAGAAAATGTTTCTTAAAAAAATAATTAAGTGACGCCAAATAATGAGCAGTGGTGAAAATTACTAACAATGAAGACCGTTACAATAATTTTATTATTATGATGATTATTATTAATAATATTAAGGATCAACAACATCATCAACAAAAGTAATTATTACTAATAAAAAAATTATGGAAAATAAGAGAGTTCCTTCGGATTAAGGTTCAATAAACCAACAGCAGTTCAAAAAGCAATCGGTATCAGTACAAAATTAGTAGTTCTGACTAGATATTCAATAGACAAACAAAAAAATGTGTTGGCGGGTGGGTGATAGGTGTGTGTTTGTATGTGGAGAGGCGAATTATTCGAGTGTTTTTTTTCTATTTCTCTGAACAGAAAGGAATAGTTTTTTTTTGCTGTTCTTGTCTTAAGTTTTAAAGAGGGCATTCACTCTTATTAATATTGCTGTTATTAATAATACTATCGTTTATTTTAGTTGTGTGTGTGTGTCTCTTTTATGAACAAAGAAATTTTTAGCAATGATCAATAACACCAAGAACGTCATTTGCAAAAACAATTTCAAACTAAAATGAATCAAAAAGAATAAGAATAAGCACCCTGCGCGATAATATTCAGTAGTGTATTATCTATATTATGGAAATATTTAGGGCTCCGTGACAAGATAAGATATTAGTTTCTTTCTACACACCTCTTTCTTTAATTCTGCCGTTGTTACTTGTCGTCTAATTGTTATCGTTATTATTAGTAGTAGTAATGTAGCGGCATCGCATTGCGTCATCCTTTGGGCAACTTTAAAGAAAAAAAAGTTATAGCTAAACCGATATTAATACATTCATTTTAACAGAAAAACATATCGTCATAATTGAACAGACCGGCAAAAAAAAAAAACGTCGAAAAAAATCGAACTATTCATTTGAACATAACGAGAAGAAGAAAAATAAATAAATAAATAAATAGAATAAGGAAGAATAAGAAAAAGCCGCACAAAAATAAATAACGCAATAAGAAAAATTCTCCAAATGGCGAATACATACTTCATGAACGGAGAAAAAATAATACAAATCTATGTTGATATATGCAGACTTTATCTGATAGAAGGACGGATGCAATAAACAATCATCGTCATCCCTCAAGAAGAAAAAAAAAAACGATACCCTTTCGCCTCTTGTCATTTTATACTTTCGTTTATCTGGTTACACGGGAACGAATCATATGTCTTATCCATTCTCTTTCTAGATAGAATATACGTTCTTGAACTTATAAATATTTTATTTTATTTTTTATTTTAGGCCAAATCCAACCCGTAAGGGGGACTCGAAATGCGTTATCTTTAGCGGCCAGTAGCCGCCACGCCAAAGTCTTTTTCTTTTGTTTTTACATGAAAAAGAAAAGGGCTGCGAGGAGGTTGGCGCCAAGACCGCCGATTTTGAGGGCGAGGGGGATGTGGGGGAGCACTAGGTTTGTACAGCACTACGGTTTCCGTATTTTTTGTCTTGCAGGTGAAAGATCTAATAAAAAAAAGAAAAAAGAAATAAAAGAAACACTTACTGTACTTCCAAACAACACATAACTAAAAACAAACATAACAAAAAGCAAGCACAAAAACACACACACAAAAAGAAACCAAACACAAATAAAAGTATAGGAGGATGAAAGAAGAGTGAGAGCCGTGGCTCCCTCGCAACACCCGTCGCGGAAAACCTTGCTTAGAGAGCTCGGGCAGCGACGTGGCTGCGAGTGTTCCTTTTTTTCTTCTTTCTTTCCTTTTTCTTTCCTTTCTTGCTTTCCTTCTTTTTCTTTTCCTGTACGCCGTAGCTGCGCTGCTGCGAGCACACCCTGTACCCAACTTTGTTATATACGGTAACCCTGTACTCCTGTCAGCCCCAACACCTTCTTCCCATCTCACTATACCAGAATGGCGGCGACGGCCAAAATCGAAACGCACGAGGAACTCTTCCGAGCAGAACGCTCTGAGCGCCAGCCATGGGAGGAGCAGATCCTCGACCTTATACGGAGCTTGATGGGTGGCTTCTCTGCAGCTGTGCCGGCCCACTGGCGATCATCCTGCTGTGAAGAGGATTGTCCCCCTCCGACCGCCCAGTTTGTGGCCCCACGCGACCCCTACGCCGAGGGGTACCCCCTTGGCCGGAAGAGCCAAAGATGGCATGGGAAACTCGCGGACACCAAACCACGCACGGGGCGGCGATCGGAAGGCGTGGGCGCACACCCTCCCGAACCTTCCTCATCTTCCGAAGAACCAGGGTCGCAGTCGATGCCCACCGCTGAAAAGGACAGTCCACCCCCGCGACCACCCAGAGACCCCCGCAGCACAACACACGATCCCAGGCCCGGTGGAGAGGAGCGAAGCCTCTTCATGCTTCCCTCCCCTCCGCTGGAGGACAAAAGGGGTGCGACGCCACTCTCCATCGGCCGTTCCGACGGACAAGGGGAAGGCGACGACCCGCTGGATCCCTTCCTTGGCGATGGGACACACCAAACACTCCAACAAAACGGCCCAGGGGAGGAGGCGGTGGGCCAAGGCGAGTCAGCCGAACTCAGCAGTGCGCAGCCAACGCTACCCACATCGCAACTCCATACCCACCCATCCCGGGGTCAGGGTGCGGTTCGAAGAGGCGGACAGACTAGAGGAGGAGGAACGCGATGCACGAAGGATCCTGCAGGCCCGGTTCTGCGACACCCTTGATGCGGCGGTGGAGGACCTGGCGGCCCAGCGACCCCTACATCCGACGGACGAGACGCACACTCGTGCGAGCGGCCCCTCCGTATCTCATCCCGACGGAAGGGAGCAGGTGCCACAGGAACCTGACGACACCCCAGGGAGACGGCCGATCACCAGGAGGCGTCCGCCGCCTTTGGGCCGCGTCCGACACGACCGACGTACCACCCTCGAAAAACAGAGACGGAGAAGGGAGGCGCGACGGGCAGCAACGGCCAGCGTGGCCCCTATCCGCCGCTCGCCATCCAGACAGCACAAACGAGATCGCTCCTGCGGCCCACGAAACACACCGGAGAATGAGGAAGCCCTGCCGTCACCCCCTCGGCCCTCGGAACACAAACGTCTCAACATCCCGCTGGCGCACTTGCATTGGGATCAGGAGCCTGCCCGTGAACCCACCCAGTGCGTCGAGGAGGAGGAGGCCCACGCATCTCCTCAGCTCTCACCGGAGATCCACGAACCAGACGAAGTGACACGGGTAGCGAATGCCCAAAGCTCCCCCGCGCCCCCCCAGCAACACCACCAGGAGTCCGATGAGGAGCACCAGCATCGCCACCGAGCCGCACACAGAGGACGACCCCATCCTGTACCCACAAACGCCGTCCGGTCACCGACCAACAACGCGAGAAGAGGAAGCCAAGTGGGCCTGGACAAACGCCACTTTCTACCCGGTCCACCCTGTACCGGTGGCATCCCTCAGGCACACGACCCATTGCCCCAAATTGGGGTGTGGCCACACTTTCCCAGGACGCAGTCGCATGGTCACCACGCACCTTGCCGCACAGCACCCGGGTTTTGGCCTCGACAAAGAACAACTGGTTGACTTTAACCTCTGTCAGTGCCTTCTGTGCCATGAGGTCCTCAGCGGCACATCCGCGGCCCGTACGTCACACCGTCGCCGATGCCACCTACCGCAAGGCCAACCCACGTGCCCGCAAGACTTCGCAAAAAGGGCCCCGCCTCCACCTCCCCCAACTATGGATTTTCCCCAGCCCCCCTCCGAACAAGACAAGGCTTGGTTGAGGGTCCGACCACGCTCCGTATCCTTCACCGCTCTGAATTCAGAACCTGGATTCAGAAGATCAGGACGGCGCTCACAGGTTACGGGGCGAACCTTGTTGCCTACTATAGTTTCATTTGAACTGAATAACAAACATATTGATACACGACAAGGGAAAAAAGGAAGAAGGAAATCAGGGAGGGAAGGAGCGAAAGGGAGTAGCACAACTTAATTTCCAGGACGTAGGGTTATCCCATACTAATGGCACGAGTCAATAGTATACGACTCGACAAAGGGGGAGGTTAGGAGTTAGTATATTACTAACGATCTGGCAAAGAACAAAAAACATAAATTTTTGAATAACAAAACCAAAAACTAAACCTCGCCACCTGAAGAGGTAGTTGGGGACGGCGGGAGGGTTTTTATTTCAATGGGAAATAAACATTTTTGGATAGCCTCTGTCGTTTGGATAAAATTGAAAACATTTTAGTGGGGATAAAAACAACGACAGAAGCTATTCTTCAAAGAGCGACAAAAACAGGATAAGAAAGAGGGAACAAAAGGAATTAGCCAATTATATAGATATAGAAAGCATGCATGCGAATTCTAATACGAGGAACAATCTTTTACCCCATATGATAATTTGATTCTGAAATAAAATAACTATTTAAATATTTATGTTCCGTTTTCTATTGCATAAGTTTTTTACCTTTGAACCTATTACATTATCCTGTATTGTCTCTACATAATTAGTTCTCGTTAAATTTCAATCCAGATGAGAGTGTATAAATTTTGCTCTTCCTTTGTATTTCTCGTATATGATCCTCAAAATAATAATATAATAATACCATAGATAATATAATATAATATATATATATATATATATATATATATAACGTATAATAAAATATAATATAAATAAATTTCTCTTGTGTAACAGAGTGATCACATGATACACATAGAATAATAATTCAAATCCAAAATATATATTTGTCGTACCGGAAAATATATATTTTAGGGAACAATAATTCTTTTCAACTTCAACATTCTTCGGCGCAGGTTCAACTCGTAAACTTTTCGATGGATGGGGCGCACAGACACGACGCCCAACTCCGCCTGCTTGACCTACCGCGGCTGTATCTCCAACCAAAGCCGAGAGGCGAAGACGAGAACTCGGAGAGAGGCCCTAAGGAGGACGACGCCAGAGACCGCACCGCAACTCCTCGTCATGCCCCACCAGGCCGCCCACAGGAAGCGCCGACCGCATCCACAAGCGTCACAGGCACGGAGGATGACGACGACGAATGGGACGCGGCATCCTCCGTCTCCAGCCTGGGCCCGCAGCAGGCCACCGACAAACAAAAGGCGCGGGAGAAACGACGAACCATCGCAAGGGTGATGCGATTCCTACGTAGGGGCCCTCGGAAAGGCCGCCAGAGCAGGAGAGCAGAAGCAGGCACCGGCCACCGCCGAGCCCGCTGCGCACTCCACCCGGAAGAAGACCAAACGGATTTCCCCCGTCCCCCCGAAGTCGACACTCACCTTACCCTCACACCGGCGGATGTCGCCATCGCCATCCGTCGTCGGATGTCGAGAGGAGCCAGCCCAGGGATTGACGGGTGGACGCGTGAGCTCCTCATGCCACTACTGGAACACAAGGACCCCCTAGAGGACCTCACAATTCTGGTACAAGACATCATCAATTGCAAGGTCTCCCCCAGCTTCGCCACACGCATCCGAGCGTCCGCGGTACTCCCTCTTAAGAAGGACGACGCCGGAAACGTGCGGCCGATCACGCCGGAGAGTGTGTGGATGAAGCTCCCATCAATCGTCGCGTTTCGTAAGCTGGGCCTGGCGGCCTGCCGGAAGTTCAAGGGCTACCAGCACGGGGTCTGGGGAGATGCGGCCGTGGCCGTCAAACAGATCCGGCAAGCGAGGACCTCTGACCCCGAAACGTCGTGGTCGCGCTCAACGGCAAGAACGCTTACAACGCGGTAAGCCGTCGTAAGATACTCGAGGCGACGCTCGCCGACGAACACCTCCGGGGGATCTGGGGCATCTCGTGCCTCGCCCTCGGCACCCCAGGCGTCCTCCATGTCTACGATGGGGACACCGCAGCGGTCAAACTGGAGTCCACGGCAGGGGTCCGCCAGGGGATGGTACTCGGGCCAGTGCTTTTTGCACAAGGGCTACACGAGGTGCTACGCCCCATCATGGGCCGCCACCCCCAGGTGAAGCTCGTCGCGTATCTCGACGACATCACCCTGGTGGGTCGCGATGCGGACGTTCAGGACGCCCTCGATGCTCTGCATCCAGCGCTTCGTAGTTTCGGCTATGAGGTGAACGCGCTCAAGAGCGTCGCGATCCAGCGGCCCGAGGCCCAACAGCTCTTCGTCGAAAAAAAAAAAATAAAGGAAGAGAAACGAAAGATAGACACGTCAGCCTGGCTGGAGATATAATCCAAACAGCTGGGTGGGGTATATAGTTAATGAGGCCGCAGTCAAAGGGAGGACTCCTTCCAGTAGGCATGAAGAGCCCTGATTAGTTGCGCCTGTGCCTTCGTTACGCGTTCAATGTCGACGACGCGGAGGTGGACATCACGCCGTGGTTGTTACAGAGGGTCAAGAAGCAGGACCCGTTCTTCGACTTCCTGGCGGGACAGGGCTTGTCTGCACAGTCGAAGCCCATCCTGCTGCGAGGGCTCCCTCGCATGCAGCACCTCCTCCCCGCCGCCCTCCACTTCGACGACAAGGTCGAAGAGACACTCCTGCGCGTGCTCCCGGTCCCGTCCCTCCCAGACACGGCAAAAGCGCTGGGGAATTGCCCTGCGCCACGGTGGCGCTGGGCTGCGGCGGCAGGCCGAGATCGCCTGCTACGCACGTGACGGCGTAGGCCAGAAGGGCGACCAGCACAACACCACGATGAAAGCGGACAAGGACAAGGTTACCTCCCTCAATACACTCCTCACGGAGCCTGCGAGGAACCTCGTACGAGTCCACAAGAACCCGGGTGCGAACCGAGTGCTGGCCGACCCTAGGGTCGAAATATCAGACGATGCATTCAGGTTCTATCTGAAACACGGCGCCACCATGGAGCGCCAAGGGGTCCTGTTCACACCCCTTATTCTCGAGGCAACAGGCCGCATTCACGATGAGTCACGGAGATGGCTCCGTGCAATCGCGCAGGCCAGACCCGACCAACGGGACTGTGGCACAGCGCTGGACGATCTTATGACAAAGATCGCCCAAACATTGCACGAGACCAACTACCGGCTCGTCAGAGGAGTGGTGGACGGAAACCGTAGTTTCCACGCAGGAGAGGAGTTCCACTAACGCGGACACAGCCACCCATTCCCAAAGTACTCGAACATCTAACACTTGAGGAGTCCATGAGGCAGAGCCACCCACAACCGCAACACACCTATACACAACTTTTATACATCTCTCCCACATATCAATAACTTTTCCAAATCTATATAACATAAGGCCATCTTGTTGTGAAAGAACGCCCTGGAGGAAGAGAAAGAACCGAAAGAACAGAAACACCATACGAAAACGTTACCAAACCTCGTGCCACAAGGAAACAAGGACACACATGAATAGCAACGACATCACCCGTCCCCCGACTCCAAGGCATCCCGACCAAACTCGTAGTTTTCACAGCTCTCACTTTCTAACTTTCCAGAATCCGACACCACATGAAAAGAAATCAAACGCAGGAAATCCAACCGGTAACAAAGCTGAAACAAAACCCAGAAAACGTAATGAGGAAAGTGCCACGAAGAAACCAAGGAGCGAAGCAACGAACTCTCGGAAGTAACGAAGGCACAGGCGCAACTAATCAGGGCTCTTCATGCCTACTGGAAGGAGTCCTCCCTCTGACTGCGGCCTCATTAACTATATACCACACCCAGCTGTTTGGATTATATCTCCAGCCAGGCTGACGTGTCTATCTTTCGTTTTCTCTTCCTTTACTCTGCGCCATAAACCCCACATATAAGACCATCACTGGCGCAGAGGGCCCTTGCCATAGGATGAATCGCAAACAGAAGGCCATGGTCACGAAGTAAGTACCCTGAGGTACCATTCCTACTACACACGCGTTGCTTACTTGCACGGTCGCCACCTCGGTCTGCGATCTCTCCCGCACAAAGACAGGGACAAAAAAAAAAAAAAAAAAAAAAAAAAAAAAAACCAAGCCGATTCGGCCACCAAAAGGATTGGTTTAAAGCAAAACGTTTCTTCGGCGCCATTGCGATGCGCCAGCGACAAATGCCCACGTCCACACGTGCAGCCAGCCATCATCGAAAGCAAGACTTCACCGCCACGACGAGCTAGCGAAGGTTGTGGCGCTCTGGCGCTTTGGGCAACGGGGCCAGCAGCATCATCGAACGCGACGAGGATCGACGCTCTCATCGCCACGTACGGCCGAGTATTCGGGACGGACGTGCGGGTCACTAACCCGGGGCCACGCGCCAGCGGTTCGGACAAGGGGCCGTGAACGCCGCCTTCGACGAAGAGAAGATGTACGGCGCCACCATGGAGCGCCAAGGGGTCCTGTTCGGGTTACCATTCCCACTACTAAAAATTCCCCCCGCCGCGAGCAAATACAACGGCATCGTTGGGATATGTTTTTCACATAAACAGCTTTAGTGCATACGACCATACTTGGCTGAGAACACCATATCCCGTCCGATTTGTGAAGTTAAGCAGTCACAGGCTTAGTTAGTACTGAGGTCAGTGATGACTCGGGAACCCTAAGTGCCGTATGCCCCAAAACTTTTCATCCTCCTCTCCTTGTTCCCACTCACGCTCAGGCAGCAAATCTCGAACCGCGGGCGTCACCACTGAGAGCCCGGCCAGTTTCTCGTGTGGAGATGCGAGCCTGGGAAACCGGGCCGTCGCGACTCCATCCAACACCCAATCCGGAAGGTAAGTCCAAACGCTGTGTGGATGCCGAGTCTCTGTGACGCCAAGGCTACCCACAAACGCAGCGAGTCCGACGAAGCCCTTTCACACTGGAGTGTGTACCGCGTGCGGCGCTTCTGCGCTGCGCTGCGTGTACCACCACCGCCCTACGATGCCTTTCCGCGTTCTTTTTGGACCGGTAGTGCCCTGCCTCATGGCTGGAGAGTGCCTCCGTGTGGCGCTGCGTGCGTGTGCCCCTTTCGGTGGCTCGCCCGCTGCCGCGTGGAGTGCTTCGAAGCCGCGTCGCCGCGCTGTGCGTTCCCAACGTGCATGCCGGCGTCGTGCCGCGACGAAGCCGTGTACCCTCATGAGTGCTGGAGCCGCTGTGGACACGGCATCCGTAGGCGCTGTGCGTGCCGAACTCTGTGTGCGCTGCCGTGCGATTGCAGCTGAAGCTTGGTTGAACAGAAATCGGTACTTGATTGTCGCCGCATTTTGAGGAATTTCAGCCACAGAAGAGGTCAACAGCCAACACGTGGACCACGCCCGCCGTGCTCTAATGTGCGGTGTGGCGGGATACCTTGTTGTTGTTTGTGGTCGGCGCCGGCCCTGTGTCTGCGTCGCCGCGTGAGAAACTATTCCAACACACGATCATCAATGTGGGTGCG
>VFSE01000277.1:12500-18168 GCA_010157825.1 Vickermania ingenoplastis | reverse complement strand
GTCTTGCAGGTGAAAGATCTAATAAAAAAAAAAAAAAAGAAATAAAAGAAACACTTACTGTACTTCCAAACAACACATAACTAAAAACAAACATAACAAAAAGCAAGCACAAAACACACACACAAAGAAACCAAACACAAATAAAAGTGGGATAGAAAGAAGAGTGAGAGCCGGTGGCTCCCTCGCAACACCGTCGCGGAAAACCTTGCGAGAGCTCGGGCAGCGACGTGGCTGCGAGTGTTCCTTTTCTTCTTTCTTTTCTTTCTTTCCTTTCTTGCTTTCCTTCTTTTCTCCTGTACGCCGTAGCGCGCTGCTGCGAAACACCCTACCAACTTTGTTGTACGGCGGTAACCTGCCTGTCAGCCCCAACACCTTCTTCCCATCTCACTATACCAGAATGGCGGCGACGGCCAAAATCGAAACGCACGAGGAACTCTTCCGAGCAGAACGCTCTGAGCGCCAGCCATGGGAGAGCAGATCCTCGACCTTATACGGGCTTGATGGGTGGCTTCTCTGCAGCTGTGCCGGCCCACTGGCGATCGTCCTGCTGAAGAGGATTGTCCCCTCCGACCGCCCAGTTTGTGGCCCCACGCGACCCCTACGCCGAGGGGTACCCCCTTGGCCGGAAGAGCCAAAGATGGCATGGGAAACTCGCGGACACCAAACCACGCACGGGGCGGCGATCGGAAGGCGTGGGCGCACACCCTCCCGAACCTTCCTCATCTTCCGAAGAACCAGGGTCGCAGTCGATGCCCACCGCTGAAAAGGACAGTCCACCCCCGCGACCACCCAGAGACCCCCGCAGCACAACACACGATCCCAGGCCCGGTGGAGAGCAGAAGCCTCTTCATGCTTCCCTCCCTCCGCTGGAGGACAAAAGGGTGCGACGCCACTCTCCATCGGCCGTTCCGACGGACAAGGGAAGGCGACGACCCGCTGGATCCCTTCCTTGGCGATGGGACACACCAAACACTCAACAAAACGGCCCAGGGGAGGCGGTGGGCCAAGGCGAGTCAGCCGAACTCAGCAGTGCGCAGCCAACGCTACCCACATCGCAATCCCATACCCATCCCCGGGGTCAGGGTGCGGTTCGAAGAGGCGGACAGACTAGAGGAGGAGGAACGCGATGCACGAAGGATCCTGCAGGCCCGGTTCTGCGACACCCTTGATGCGGCGGTGGAGGACCTGGCGGCCCAGCGACCCCTACATCCGACGGACGAGACGCACACTCGTGCGAGCGGCCCCTATCTCATCCCGACGGAAGGAGCAGGTGCCACAGGAACCTGACGACACCCCAGGGAGACGGCCGATCACCAGGAGGCGTCCGCCGCCTTTGGGCCGCGTCCGACACGACCGACGTACCACCCTCGAAAAACAGAGACGGAGAAGGGAGGCGCGACGGGCAGCAACGGCCAGCGTGGCTATCCGCCGCTCGCCATCCAGACAGCACAAACGAGATCGCTCCTGCGGCCCACGAAACACACCGGAGAATGAGGAAGCCCTGCCGTCACCCCCTCGGCCCTCGGAACACAAACGTCTCAACATCCCGCTGGCGCACTTGCATTGGGATCAGGAGCCTGCCCGTGAACCCACCCAGTGCGTCGAGGAGGAGGAGGCCCACGCATCTCCTCAGCTCTCACCGGAGATCCACGAACCAGACGAAGTGACACGGGTAGCGAATGCCCAAAGCTCCCCCGCGCCCCCCCAGCAACACCACCAGGAGTCCGATGAGGAGCACCAGCATCGCCACCGAGCCGCACACAGAGGACGACCCCATCCTGTACCCACAAACGCCGTCCGGTCACCGACCAACAACGCGAGAAGAGGAAGCCAAGTGGGCCTGGACAAACGCCACTTTCTACCCGGTCCACCCTGTACCGGTGGCATCCCTCAGGCACACGACCCATTGCCCCAAATTGGGGTGTGGCCACACTTTCCCAGGACGCAGTCGCATGGTAGACCTCACCACGCACCTTGCCGCACAGCACCCGGGTTTTGGCCTCGACAAAGAACAACTGGTTGACTTTAACCTCTGTCAGTGCCTTCTGTGCCATGAGGTCCTCAGCGGCACATCCGCGGCCCGTACGTCACACCGTCGCCGATGCCACCTACCGCAAGGCCAACCCACGTGCCCGCAAGACTTCGCAAAAAGGGCCCCGCCTCCACCTCCCCCAACTATGGATTTTCCCCAGCCCCCCTCCGAACAAGACAAGGCTTGGTTGAGGGTCCGACCACGCACGCTCCGTATCCTTCACCGCTCTGAATTCAGAACCTGGATTCAGAAGATCAGGACGGCGCTCACAGGTTACGGGGCGAACCTTGTTGCCTACTATAGTTTCATTTGAACTGAATAACAAACATATTGATACACGACAAGGGAAAAAAGGAAGAAGGAAATCAGGGAGGGGAAGGAGCGAAAGGGGAGTAGCACAACTTAATTTCCAGGACGTAGGGTTATCCCATACTAATGGCACGAGTCAATAGTATACGACTCGACAAAGGGGAGGTTAGGAGTTAGTATATTACTAACGATCTGGCAAAGAACAAAAACATAAATTTTGAATAACAAAACCAAAAACTAAACCTCGCCACCTGAAGAGGTAGTTGGGGACGGCGGGAGGGTTTTTATTTCAATGGGAAATAAACATTTTTGGATAGCCTCTGTCGTTTGGATAAAATTGAAAACATTTTAGTGGGGATAAAAACAACGACAGAAGCTATTCTTCAAAGAGCGACAAAACAGGATAAGAAAGAGGAACAAAAGGAATTAGCCAATTATATAGATATAGAAAGCATGCATGCGAATTCTAATACGAGGAACAATCTTTACCCCATATGATAATTTGATTCTGAAATAAAATAACTATTTAAATATTTATGTTCCGTTTTCTATTGCATAAGTTTTTACCTTTGAACCTATTACATTATCCTGTATTGTCTCTACATAATTAGTTCTCGTTAAATTTCAATCCAGATGAGAGTGTATAAATTTTGCTCTTCCTTTGTATTTCTCGTATATGATCCTCAAAATAATAATATAATAATACCATAGATAATATAATATAATATATATATATATATATATATATATATAACGTATAATAAAATATAATATAAATAAATTTCTCTTGTGTAACAGAGTGATCACATGATACACATAGAATAATAATTCAAATCCAAAATATATATTTGTCGTACCGGAAAATATATATTTTAGGGAACAATAATTCTTTTCAACTTCAACATTCTTCGGCGCAGGTTCAACTCGTAAACTTTTCGATGGATGGGGCGCACAGACACGACGCCCAACTCCGCCTGCTTGACCTACCGCGGCTGTATCTCCAACCAAAGCCGAGAGGCGAAGACGAGAACTCGGAGAGAGGCCCTAAGGAGGACGACGCCAGAGACCGCACCGCAACTCCTCGTCATGCCCCACCAGGCCGCCCACAGGAAGCGCCGACCGCATCCACAAGCGTCACAGGCACGGAGGATGACGACGACGAATGGGACGCGGCATCCTCCGTCTCCAGCCTGGGCCCGCAGCAGGCCACCGACAAACAAAAGGCGCGGGAGAAACGACGAACCATCGCAAGGGTGATGCGATTCCTACACGTAGGGGCCCTCGGAAAGGCCGCCAGAGCAGGAGAGCAGAAGCAGGCACCGATGCTCCCTGCGGCCACCGCCGAGGCCCGCTGCGCGCACCCGGAAGAAGACCAAACGGATTTCCCCGTCCCCGAAGTCGACACTCACCTTACCCTCACACCGGCGGATGTCGCCATCGCCATCCGTCGTCGGATGTCGAGAGGAGCCAGCCCAGGGATTGACGGGTGGACGCGTGAGCTCCTCATGCCACTACTGGAACACAAGGACCCCCTAGAGGACCTCACAATTCTGGTACAAGACATCATCAATTGCAAGGTCTCCCCCAGCTTCGCCACACGCATCCGAGCGTCCGCGGTACTCCCTCTTAAGAAGGACGACGCCGGAAACGTGCGGCCGATCACGCCGGAGAGTGTGTGGATGAAGCTCCCATCAATCGTCGCGTTTCGTAAGCTGGGCCTGGCGGCCTGCCGGAAGTTCAAGGGCTACCAGCACGGGGTCTGGGGAGATGCGGCCGTGGCCGTCAAACAGATCCGGCAAGCGAGGACCTCTGACCCCGAAACGTCGTGGTCGCGCTCAACGGCAAGAACGCTTACAACGCGGTAAGCCGTCGTAAGATACTCGAGGCGACGCTCGCCGACGAACACCTCCGGGGGATCTGGGGCATCTCGTGCCTCGCCCTCGGCACCCAGGCGTCCTCCATGTCTACGATGGGGACACCGCAGCGGTCAAACTGGAGTCCACGGCAGGGGTCCGCCAGGGGATGGTACTCGGGCCAGTGCTTTTTGCACAAGGGCTACACGAGGTGCTACGCCCCATCATGGGCCGCCACCCCCAGGTGAAGCTCGTCGCGTATCTCGACGACATCACCCTGGTGGGTCGCGATGCGGACGTTCAGGACGCCCTCGATGCTCTGCATCCAGCGCTTCGTAGTTTCGGCTATGAGGTGAACGCGCTCAAGAGCGTCGCGATCCAGCGGCCCGAGGCCCAACAGCTCTTCGTCGAAAAAAAAAAAAAATAAAGGAAGAGAAACGAAAGATAGACACGTCAGCCTGGCTGGAGATATAATCCAAACAGCTGGGTGGGGTATATAGTTAATGAGGCCGCAGTCAAAGGGAGGACTCCTTCCAGTAGGCATGAAGAGCCCTGATTAGTTGCGCCTGTGCCTTCGTTACGCGTTCAATGTCGACGACGCGGAGGTGGACATCACGCCGTGGTTGTTACAGAGGGTCAAGAAGCAGGACCCGTTCTTCGACTTCCTGGCGGGACAGGGCTTGTCTGCACAGTCGAAGCCCATCCTGCTGCGAGCCCCGGGGCTCCCTCGCATGCAGCACCTCCTCCCCGCCGCCCTCCACTTCGACGACAAGGTCGAAGAGACACTCCTGCGCGTGCTCCCGGTCCCGTCCCTCCCAGACACGGCAAAAGCGCTGGGGGAATTGCCCCTGCGCCACGGTGGCCTAGGGCTGCGGCGGCAGGCCGAGATCGCCTGCTACGCACGTGACGGCGTAGGCCAGAAGGGCGACCAGCACAACACCACGATGAAAGCGGACAAGGACAAGGTTACCTCCCTCAATACACTCCTCACGGAGCCTGCGAGGAACCTCGTACGAGTCCACAAGAACCCGGGTGCGAACCGAGTGCTGGCCGACCCTAGGGTCGAAATATCAGACGATGCATTCAGGTTCTATCTGAAACACGGCGCCACCATGGAGCGCCAAGGGGTCCTGTTCACACCCCTTATTCTCGAGGCAACAGGCCGCATTCACGATGAGTCACGGAGATGGCTCCGTGCAATCGCGCAGGCCAGACCCGACCAACGGGACTGTGGCACAGCGCTGGACGATCTTATGACAAAGATCGCCCAAACGTGCACGAGACCAACTACCGGCTCGTCAGAGGAGTGGTGGACGGAAACCGTAGTTTCCACGCAGGAGAGGAGTTCCACTAACGCGGACACAGCCACCCATTCCCAAAGTACTCGAACATCTAACACTTGAGGAGTCCATGAGGCAGAGCCACCCACAACCGCAACACACCTATACACAACTTTTACATCTCTCCCACATAT
>VFSE01000277.1:0-2500 GCA_010157825.1 Vickermania ingenoplastis | reverse complement strand
CGAATGTGATGAAACAGCGCCTTCGCATGCGTGTAAGAAAAGTTTCACGGGAAGGAACCCGGATGTGCAGCGACGAGTGCGGAGAGATGAATTAAAGAGATTATCAACAGTGATGATTATTTAAAATGCTCCTTTTAAAATCGCTCCTCGTGGAATATAATTTAACTGTCTTATATTCATATTCATCTTATATTTATATCGTATTATATAACTTATATTGGAAGCTTGCGAGAGGAATAAAATAAGAACGAACAGAAGAAATAATGAAATGATAATGATAAAAACAATATAGGTAACTATAGCGGGCACGCTAGAGTTAGCCATACATTCTGTCACGATGATACTTCATGGAAACAAAGCTATGTGCGTGAGACAAATGTTTATTTTCCGGATTTCTTCTTTCTGATTGACAGTACAGCAAGGCATCGTGTTCTTCGATACTTTTGCTGCTTTGCTTTTGCCGACCCACCCACCCCGATATGGATCCCACCACGATCCGGATCCTTGGAAAAATGAATGTTTTCCAAGTTTGGTGGTTTTTAGCAAACCCACCCCTTCGCGAAGATAGCGAAGCCGTGCTGTTTTCTTGTTGTCAGTTTTGATGTTTATTATTTGGCTGTACTTTCTTTTATTATTTCATACGAATTGCTTCGTGCGGAAGGTTTTTTAGCCATCGCGGTATACCTAGGTATGCTTAGCGGTGGTGAGGTTCCTGCCAAAGGTTGCAATAATCAACAAACAAATATCCGATAGAGTCGAACGCTTTACTTTGTTGCCGATGGGTATATTCTCGCCATCGTATCTGATTACCTTGTTTTTACTCTATTCTAATTAGAAACAAATAGATATATTTATATTTTATTTCTTGTTCCGCATGAGGTTTTTCCTTCAATCTTCATCTTGGGTTTCTAATGAGTAAAGGTTTTTTCCCTCATGTTTAATTTTACGCCTGCGTTTTTTCTCTTCTTTCTCCCTTTATTTAGCCCTTTCTTCAATTTCATTCAAATTAAATTTGCACACCAATAGGCAAACAATTTCCCATTTTCATGTCCCAGAAATCATTTAGTCAAAGTTTTATTTTCCCACCCTCCATCCCTCCACCTTTTTTTCTTTGCTGGCTATTAAATTTGGCATTTTGGTCAGTTTCCCAGGCATATGTATACCCAACCTTGAAAGAATACCCAACAAAAAGAAAACAACAACAACAATGCTAATACCTTACAGCTGATTGGGACAGTCGGTTGCTCTTCATTGACGACATCACGATTGCTGTGATGGACATGAATCTGGTTGCCTTACTCGAAGGAAGGCGCCCTCTATAGGATATGGCTCTCCTCCTTTCTCTTGTGTCATCTCGTTCGCATTCAAAAGTTGCACACGGAGGGTTCTGCTTCACATTTGGGAAAGAGCCCCTTGCCCAGGCTTACCTGTGCCCCAGGAAAAAAAGGAGAAAGAAGGAGTAAAGAAAACATAAGCAGTCAGCTCTGAGCCAAGCATCCCAGGGTCTTGGCTAGGGGCCTCCCTAGGGTGTTGCCTAGGTGCCCGCCCAGGGCATTGCCTATATGCCCGCCCAGGGTATTGGCCAGGTGCCCGCCCAGGGTGCTGCCTATGTGCCCGCCCAGGGTGTTGCCTAGGTGCTTGCCCAGGGTGTTGCCCATGTGCCCGCCCAGGCCACTGCCCAGGTGCCCGCCCAGGGTGCTGCCCATGTGCCCGCCCAGGGTGCTGCCCAGGTGCTTGCCCAGGGTGTTGCCCATGCCCGCCCAGGCCATTGCCCAGGTGCCCGCCCAGGGTGCTGCCCAGGTGCCTTCCCAGGGTGCTGGCCAGGCACCCGCCCAGGGTGCTGGCCAGGTGCCCGCCTCCAGCTGCCCAGGTGCCCGCCCAGGGTGCTGGCCAGGTGCCCGCCCAGGGTGCTGGCTGGGGCCCGCCCAGGGTGCTGCCCAGGTGCCTGCCGGTGTTGCCCATGTGCCCGCCCAGGCCATTGCCCAGGTGCCCGCCCAGGTGCTGGCCAGGTGCCCGCCCAGGGTGTTGCCCAGGTGCCCGCCCAGGCCGCCAGGTGCCCGCCCAGGTGCTGCCCAGGTGCCCGCCCAGGGTGTTGCCTCCAGCCCGCCCAGGCCATTGCCCAGGTGCCCGCCCAGCCATTGGCCAGGTGCCCGCCCAGGGTGCTGCCCAGTGCCCGCCCAGGCCATTGCCCAGGTGCCTGCCCCAGGTGCTGCCCAGGTGCCCGCCCAGGGTGCCGCCCAGGTGCCCGCCCAGGGTGCCGCCCAGGTGCCCGCCCAGGCCATTGGCCAGGTGCCCGCCCAGGTGCTGCCCAGGTGCCCGCCCAGGCCATTGCCCAGGTGCCCGCCCCCGGGTGCCGCCCAGGTGCCCGCCCAGGGTGCCGCCCAGCCCGCCCAGGGTGTTGCCCAGGTGCCCGCCCAGGGTGCTGCCCCAGGTGCCCAGGGTGCTGGCCAGGCACCCGCCCAGGGTGCTGGCCAGGTGCCCGCCCAGGGTGCTGCCCAGG
>VFSE01000276.1:0-7500 GCA_010157825.1 Vickermania ingenoplastis | reverse complement strand
CCGATGGGTATATTCTCGCCATCGTATCTGATTACCTTGTTTTTACTCTATTCTAATTAGAAACAAATAGATATATTTATATTTTATTTCTTGTTCCGCATGAGGTTTTTCCTTCAATCTTCATCTTGGGTTTCTAATGAGTAAAGGTTTTTTCCCTCATGTTTAATTTTACGCCTGCGGTTTTTTCTCTTCTTTCTCCCTTTTATTTAGCCCTTTTCTTCAATTTCATTCAAATTAAATTTGCACACCAATAGGCAAACAATTTCCCATTTTCATGTCCCAGAAATCATTTAGTCAAAAGTTTTATTTTCCCACCCTCCATCCCTCCACCTTTTTTCTTTGCTGGCTATTAAATTTGGCATTTTGGTCAGTTTCCCAGGCATATGTATACCCAACCTTGAAAGAATACCCAACAAAAAGAAAACAACAACAACAATGCTAATACCTTACAGCTGATTGGGACAGTCGGTTGCTTCATTGACGACATCACGATTGCTGTGATGGACATGAATCTGGTTGCCTTACTCGAAGGAAGGCGCTCCTCTATAGGATATGGCTCTCCTCCTTTCTCTTGTGTCATCTCGTTCGCATTCAAAAGTTGCACACGGAGGGTTCTGCTTCACATTTGGGAAAGAGCCCTTGCCTAGGCTTACCTGTGCCCCAGGAAAAAAGGAGAAAGAAGGAGTAAAGAAAACATAAGCAGTCAGCCTCTCTCTGAGCCAAGCATCCCAGGGTCTTGGCTAGGGCCCCTAGGGTGTTGCCTAGGTGCCTGCCTAGGGTATTGCCTATATGCCTGCCTAGGGTATTGGCTAGGTGCCTGCCTAGGGTGTTGCCTATGTGCCTGCCTAGGGTGTTGCCTGGTGCCTGCCTAGGGTGTTGCCTATGTGCCCGCCCAGGCTATTGCCCAGGTGCCCGCCCAGGTGTGCCTATGTGCCTGCCCAGGGTGCTGCCCAGGTGCTTGCCCAGGGTGTTGCCCATGTGCCCGCCTAGGCCATTGCCCAGGTGCCCGCCCAGGGTGCTGCCCAGGTGCCCTTCTAGGGTGCTGGCCAGGCACCCGCCCAGGGTGTTGGCTGGCGCCCGCCCAGGGTGCCGCCCAGGTGCCCGCCCAGGGTGCTGGCCAGGTGCCCGCCCAGGGTGCTGGCCAGGGGCCCGCCCAGGGTGCTGCCTAGGTGCTTGCCCAGGGTGTTGCCCATGTGCCCGCCCAGGCCATTGCCCAGGGCGCCCAGGGCATTGGCCAGGTGCCCGCCCAGGGTGTTGCCCAGGTGCCCGCCCAGGCCTGGCCAGGTGCCCGCCCAGGGTGCCGCCCAGGTGCCCGCCCAGGGTGCCGCCTCCCAGCCCGCCCAGGCCATTGCCCAGGTGCCCGCCCAGGCCATTGGCCAGGTGCCCGCCCAGGGTGCTGCCCAGGTGCCCGCCCAGGGCCACTGCCCAGGTGCCTGCCCCAGGTGCCGCCCAGGTGCCCGCCCAGGGTGTTGCCCAGGTGCCCGCCCAGGGTGTTGCCCAGGTGCCCGCCCAGGCCATTGGCCAGGTGCCCGCCCAGGGTGCCGCCCAGGTGCCCAGGGCCATTGCCCAGGTGCCTGCCCCGGGTGCCGCCCAGGTGCCCGCCCAGGGTGCCGCCCAGGTGCCCGCCCAGGGTGCTGCCCAGGTGCCCGCCCAGGGTGCCGCCCAGGTGCCCGCCCAGGTGCCGGCCAGGTGCCCGCCCAGGGTGCTGGCCAGGTGCCCGCCCAGGGTGCCGCCCAGGTGCCCGCCCAGGGTGCTGGCCAGGTGCCCGCCCAGGGTGGGCCAGGGGCCCGCCCAGGGTGCCGCCCAGGTGCCTGCCCAGGGTGCCGCCCATGTGCCCGCCCAGGCTGCTGCCCAGGTGCCCTGCAGGGTGTTGGCCAGGTGCCCGCCCAGGGTGTTGCCCAGGTGCCCGCCCAGGGTGCCGCCCAGGGGCCCGCCCAGGGCATTGGCCAGGTGCCCGCCCAGGGTGCCGCCCAGGTGCCCGCCCATGGTGCCGCCCAGGTGCCCGCCCAGGGTGCCGCCCAGGGCCCTCCCAGGGTGTTGCCCAGGTGCCTGCCCAGGGTGCTGCCCAGGTGCCCGCCCAGGGTGCCGCCCAGGTGCCTCCCCAGGGCTGGCCAGGCACCCGCCCAGGGTGCCGCCCAGGTGCCCGCCCAGGGTGCCTGCCAGGTGCCTCCCAGGGCCGCCCAGGTGCCTGCCCAGGGTGCCGCCCAGGTGCCCGCCCAGGGTGCCGCCCAGTGCCCGCCCAGGCCATTGCCCAGGTGCCTGCCCAGGGTGCCGCCCAGGTGCCCGCCCAGGGCATTGCCCAGGTGCCCGCCCAGGGTGCCGCCCAGGCGCCCGCCCAGGGTGCTGCCCAGGTGCCCGCCCAGGGCATTGGCCAGGTGCCCGCCCAGGGTGCCTGGCCAGGTGCCCGCCCAGGGTGCCGCCCAGGTGCCCGCCCAGGTGCCCAGGTGCCCGCCCAGGGTGCCTGGCCAGGCCCGCCCAGGGTGCCGCCCAGGTGCCCGCCCAGGGTGCCCAGGTGCCCGCCCAGGCCATTGCCCAGGCCCCGCCCAGGTGCCCGCCCGGGCATTGGCCAGGTGCCCGCCCAGGTGCTGCCCAGGTGCCCGCCCAGGGCCATTGGCCCAGGTGCCCGCCCAGGGGCCGCCCAGGTGCCCGCCCAGGGTGCTGCCCAGGTGCCCGCCCAGGGTTGCCCAGGTGCCCGCCCAGGGTTGCCCAGGTGCCCGCCCAGGGTGCCGCCCAGGTGCCCGCCCAGGGCATTGCCCAGGTGCCCGCCCAGGGTGCCGCCCAGGTGCCCGCCCAGGGTGCCGCCCAGGTGCCCGCCCAGGGTGCTGCCCAGGCGCCCGCCCAGGGTGCTGCCCAGGTGCCCGCCCAGGCCATTGCCCAGGTGCCCGCCCAGGGTGCCGCCCAGGTGCCCGCCCAGGGTGCTGCCCAGGTGCCCGCCCAGGGTGCCGCCCAGGTGCCCGCCCAGGGTGCTGCCCAGGTGCCCGCCCAGGGTGCCCAGGTGCCCGCCCAGGGTGCCGCCCAGGTGCCCGCCCAGGGTGCCGCCCAGGTGCCCGCCCAGGGCATTGCCCAGGTGCCCGCCCAGGGTGCCGCCCAGGTGCCCGCCCAGGGTGCCGCCCAGGTGCCCGCCCAGGGTGCCCAGGTGCCCGCCCAGGGTGCCGCCCAGGTGCCCGCCCAGGGTGCCGCCCAGGTGCCCGCCCAGGGTGTTGCCCAGGTGCCCGCCCAGGGTGTTGCCCAGGTGCCCGCCCAGGGTGCTGCCCAGGTGCCCGCCCAGGGTGCTGCCCAGGTGCCCGCCCAGGGTGCCGCCCAGGTGCCCGCCCAGGGTGCCGCCCAGGTGCCCGCCCAGGCCATTGCCCAGGTGCCCGCCCAGGGTGCTGCCCAGGTGCCCGCCCAGGGTGCTGCCCAGGTGCCCGCCCAGGGTGCTGCCCAGGTGCCCGCCCAGGGCATTGCCCAGGTGCCCGCCCAGGGTGCCGCCCAGGTGCCCGCCCAGGGTGTTGCCCAGGTGCCCGCCCAGGGTGTTGCCCAGGTGCCCGCCCAGGGTGTTGCCCAGGTGCCCGCCCAGGGTGTTGCCCAGGTGCCCGCCCAGGGTGCTGCCCAGGTGCCCGCCCAGGGTGTGCCCAGGTGCCCGCCCAGGGTGTTGCCCAGGTGCCCGCCCAGGGTGCTGCCCAGGTGCCCGCCCAGGGTGTTGCCCAGGTGCCCGCCCAGGGTGCTGCCCAGGTGCCCGCCCAGGGCATTGCCCAGGTGCCCGCCCAGGGTGCTGCCCAGGTGCCCGCCCAGGGTGTTGCCCAGGTGCCCGCCCAGGCATTGCCCAGGTGCCCGCCCAGGGTGTTGCCCAGGTGCCCGCCCAGGGCATTGCCCAGGTGCCCGCCCAGGCCATTGCCCAGGTGCCCGCCCAGGGTGCTGCCCAGGTGCCCGCCCAGGGTGCCCAGGTGCCCGCCCAGGGTGCTGCCCAGGTGCCCGCCCAGGGTGTTGCCCAGGTGCCCGCCCAGGGTGTTGCCCAGGTGCCCGCCCAGGGTGTTGCCCAGGTGCCCGCCCAGGGTGTTGCCCAGGTGCCCGCCCAGGGTGTTGCCCAGGTGCCCGCCCAGGGTGCTGCCCAGGTGCCCGCCCAGGGTGTTGCCCAGGTGCCCGCCCAGGGTGTTGCCCAGGTGCCCGCCCAGGGTGCTGCCCAGGTGCCCGCCCAGGGTGTTGCCCAGGTGCCCGCCCAGGGTGTTGCCCAGGTGCCCGCCCAGGGTGTTGCCCAGGTGCCCGCCCAGGGTGTTGCCCAGGTGCCCGCCCAGGGTGTTGCCCAGGTGCCCGCCCAGGGTGTTGCCCAGGTGCCCGCCCAGGGTGTTGCCCAGGTGCCCGCCCAGGGTGTTGCCCAGGTGCCCGCCCAGGGTGTTGCCCAGGTGCCCGCCCAGGGTGTTGCCCAGGTGCCCGCCCAGGGTGTTGCCCAGGTGCCCGCCCAGGGTGTTGCCCAGGTGCCCGCCCAGGGTGTTGCCCAGGTGCCCGCCCAGGGTGTTGCCCAGGTGCCCGCCCAGGGTGTTGCCCAGGTGCCCGCCCAGGGTGTTGCCCAGGTGCCCGCCCAGGGTGTTGCCCAGGTGCCCGCCCAGGGTGCTTGCCCAGGTGCCCGCCCAGGGTGTTGCCTGCCCGCCCAGGGTGTTGGCCAGGTGCCCGCCCAGGGTGTTGCCCAGGTGCCCGCCCAGGGTGTTGCCCAGGTGCCCGCCCAGGGTGTTGCCCAGGTGCCCGCCCAGGGTGTTGCCCAGGTGCCCGCCCAGGGTGCCGCCCAGGTGCCCGCCCAGGCCAGGCGTGGCCCAGGTGCCCGCCCAGGGTGCCGCCCAGGTGCCCGCCCAGGTGCCGCCCAGGTGCCCGCCCAGGGTGCCGCCCAGGTGCCCGCCCAGGGTGCTGCCCAGGTGCCCGCCCAGGGTGCCGCCCAGGTGCCCGCCCAGGGCATTGCCCAGGTGCCCGCCCAGGGTGTTGCCCAGGTGCCCGCCCAGGGTGTTGCCCAGGTGCCCGCCCAGGGTGTTGCCCAGGTGCCCGCCCAGGCCATTGCCCAGGTGCCCGCCCAGGGTGTTGCCCAGGTGCCCGCCCAGGGTGCTGCCCAGGTGCCCGCCCAGGGTGCTGCCCAGGTGCCCGCCAGGTGCCGCCCAGGTGCCCGCCCAGGGTGCCGCCCAGGTGCCCGCCCAGGGTGCCGCCCAGGTGCCCGCCCAGGGTGCTGCCCAGGTGCCCGCCCAGGGTGCCGCCCAGGTGCCCGCCCAGGGTGCTGCCCAGGTGCCCGCCCAGGGCTGCCCAGGTGCCCGCCCAGGTTGCCCCAGGTGCCCGCCCAGGGCATTGCCCAGGTGCCCGCCCAGTGCCGCCCAGGTGCCCGCCCAGGGTGCTGCCCAGGTGCCCGCCCAGGGTGCCGCCCAGGTGCCCGCCCAGGGTGCCTGCCCAGGTGCCCGCCCAGGGTGCCCAGGTGCCCGCCCAGGCCCGCCCAGTGCCCGCCCAGGCCATTGCCCAGGTGCCCGCCCAGGGTGCTGCCCAGGTGCCCGCCCAGGGTGCCGCCCAGGTGCCCGCCCAGGGTGCCGCCCAGGTGCCCGCCCAGGGTGCCCAGGTGCCCGCCCAGGGTGCCGCCCAGGTGCCCGCCCAGGGTGCCGCCCAGGTGCCCGCCCAGGGCTGCCCAGGTGCCCGCCCAGGGTGCCGCCCAGGTGCCCGCCCAGGGTGCCGCCCAGGTGCCCGCCCAGGGTGCTGCCCAGGTGCCCGCCCAGGGTGGCCCAGGTGCCCGCCCAGGGTGCCGCCCAGGTGCCCGCCCAGGGTGCCTGCCCAGGTGCCCGCCCAGGGTTGCCCAGGTGCCCGCCCAGGGTGCTGCCCAGGTGCCCGCCCAGGGTGCCGCCCAGGTGCCCGCCCAGGGTGCCGCCCAGGTGCCCGCCCAGGGCATTGCCCAGGCCCCGCCCAGGGTGCTGCCCAGGTGCCCGCCCAGGGTGTTGCCCAGGTGCCCGCCCAGGCCATTGCCCAGGTGCCCGCCCAGGGTGCCGCCCAGGCCCGCCCAGGGCCATTGCCCAGGTGCCCGCCCAGGGTGCTGCCCAGGTGCCCGCCCAGGGTGCTTGCCCAGGTGCCCGCCCAGGGTGCCTGCCCAGGTGCCCGCCCAGGGTGCTGCCCAGGTGCCCGCCCAGGGTGCCGCCCAGGTGCCCGCCCAGGGCCATTGCCCAGGTGCCCGCCCAGGGTGCTGCCCAGGTGCCCGCCCAGGGTGCTTGCCCAGGTGCCCGCCCAGGGTGTTGCCCAGGTGCCCGCCCAGGGTGCCGCCCAGGTGCCCGCCCAGGTGCCGCCCAGGTGCCCGCCCAGGGTGCTGCCCAGGTGCCCGCCCAGGGTGCTGCCCAGGTGCCCGCCCAGGGTGCTGCCCAGGTGCCCGCCCAGGCTTGCCCAGGTGCCCGCCCAGGGCTTGCCCAGGTGCCCGCCCAGGGTGCTGCCCAGGTGCCCGCCCAGGGTGTTGCCCAGGTGCCCGCCCAGGGTGCCGCCCAGGTGCCCGCCAGGGTGTTGCCCAGGTGCCCGCCCAGGGTGTTGCCCGCCCGCCAGGGCATTGCCCAGGTGCCCGCCCAGGGTGTTGCCCAGGTGCCCGCCCAGGGTGCTGCCCAGGTGCCCGCCCAGGGTGTTGCCCAGGTGCCCGCCCAGGCTGCCCAGGTGCCCGCCCAGGGTGCTGCCCAGGTGCCCGCCCAGGCCATTGCCCAGGTGCCCGCCCAGGGTGCTGCCAGGTGCCCGCCCAGGCATTGCCCAGGTGCCCGCCCAGTGCTGCCCAGGTGCCCGCCCAGGGTGTTGCCCAGGTGCCCGCCTGCTGGCCAGGTGCCCGCCCAGGGTGTTGCCCAGGTGCCCGCCCAGGGTGCTGCCCAGGTGCCCGCCCAGCCAGGTGCCCGCCCAGGTTGGCCAGGTGCCCGCCCAGGGTGTTGCCCAGGTGCCCGCCCAGGGTGTTGCCCAGGTGCCCGCCCAGGGTGTTGCCCAGGTGCCCGCCCAGGCTGGCCAGGTGCCCGCCCAGGGTGCTGCCCAGGTGCCCGCCCAGGGTGTTGCCCAGGTGCCCGCCCAGGGCATTGCCAGGTGCCCGCCCAGGGTGTTGCCCAGGTGCCCGCCCAGGGTGTTGCCCAGGTGCCCGCCCAGGGTGTTGCCAGGTGCCCGCCCAGGTGTTGCCAGGTGCCCGCCCAGGGTGTTGCCCATGTGCCCGCCCAGGCTATTGCCCAGGTGCCCAGGGTGTTGCCAGGTGCCCGCCCAGGGTGTTGCCCAGGTGCCCGCCCAGGGTGTTGCCCAGGTGCCCGCCCAGGGTGTTGCCCAGGTGCCCGCTCAGGGTATTGGCTCAGGTGCCCGCCCAGGTGTTGGCCAGGGTGCCCAGGGTGTTGCCCAGGTGCCCGCCCAGGGTGTTGCCCAGGTGCCCGCCCAGGGTGTTGCCCAGGTGCCCGCCCAGGGTGTTGCCCAGGTGCCCGCCCAGGGTGTTGCCCAGGTGCCCGCCTGGTGTTGCCCAGGTGCCCGCCTAGGGTATTGCCTAGGTGCCCGCCTCAGGGTGTTGCC
>VFSE01000275.1:0-18001 GCA_010157825.1 Vickermania ingenoplastis | reverse complement strand
TGTGCGGAGTGAGTGTGCGTCGGAAATAGCCGTGCTTCTGAACGCCGTCGTCTCTGCTCTCGGTTTCGCCCGGAGTAGGGCTGGTGCTCGCGTTGCTGGTACCCTACGATCGTTCCTAGCGCGCGGCTATACACGTACGCTCCCCAACCACCATAGGACGCGTCCGATACGGCAATGTAGTCGTACCTCGAGTCGTCGTACGTGGGTGTCAGTGGCTCGGCGATCTGCCACAGTTGGTTCTGACAGAGCTCCTGACCGATCCGCAGCATCTGAGCATGGACCGTCGAGTCAAGATACAGGAGTGGGAATCCCAGTCTCTGCCTTCGTTAATGGTGCGGTATACACCGCGGTACGCCCTGAGCAGCTTGAATGCCCCCGCCGGGTTGAGGCGGGTTGTGTGCAACGCGTACAGGATCAGCGAGATCAGCGACACAAAAGAGCGGCACGTGAACGCTGGGGCCTCGAGAGCAAGGTTGAGCTTTGCCACCGTCTTCACTGAGTTGCGGATCCATCTCTCCTCTCCAGACCACGTACTCCTCACCAAGGAAGGTGTTGGGCTCGTTACCCAGTCTCAAAATCTCCTCGTCCGTCGCTCTCGCCAATGTGTCTCTGTCTGGCGATGTCAAGAGGTTGGCGCTCTTGATCCTGTTGACGATGCTTCGCACTGCATCCACGAACTCGCGCTCCTGTCCGTCCTGGCCCGCTATCAGGATGTTGTCGATCATCGTGTATATGGTACACGGTGTGTCGATGTCGACAATCGTCCACGTGACAGCCTGGCCCACGGCCACACTCCATCCACCGGTCAGCAGAGTCCGAAGTCTATAGTACCGCTTGCTCTTCCGGAAGACAAAGTTGTTTCTAATGTCCTCGGGCAGCGGAATGGCGTCATAGAAGGCTTCGAAATCGATCTGCAGCATGTAGTGCGCATGGCGTAGTGCCTGTCGCCGGCCGAGCCTCGTGGGGTAGCTCAATGCCGGGAGGGTCTTCCTGTTGATGCATGCGTTCACTAACGGCTCCGTGATCAATCGTCTCCTTCCTTTCAGCTCCGGTACTGTAAACACGTTCACCCCATGCCAGCCGTACGGCAGCTTGCCCCCCTCCTGGTGTCGCAGCGGGCACTCCTCGAACTTTCCCATCCTGACGGCTTCGTCAATCTCGTCCTGTCGGAGCTGGGTACTCTTGATGGTGCGGCTCGTCCTCATGCCCTCGAACCGGGCCGGCGTCATGAACTGCCAGGCCTCGTGGAGGTAGGGAGCGTCTTTACGTGCGGTGGGCAGAGCAAACACTGCGGCGCTCTGCAGCGGCGTGTTGTTCTTTAGGTGGAGCCGCCAATGGCGGCGGTCCGGGCGGCGTCGGGTCAGCGTTGCCGCTGAGGCGCTGCACCTCAAAGTAAAGCCGGTTGAGGTCCAGACCCAGCTGCTTTACGGAGGGAGCCTGGCCGAGGTACTCGGCGGCGGGCGGTGGACTCGGGCGGCGGCGTCCTGCGCCGCTACGGCCTCCTGGGTTACGGGGAGGCCATGCCCGAGATAGCGGTAGAGCGTCTCCACTCGCTTGTGGCCCATAAGCCGCATCAGGTCCCCTCGCTCACGCCTTGCAAGGTGCCGGACGGCACCCGCGGACCGAGGAAAGAGCCGAGGCTCGATTCTCCCGGTGTAGCGCCTTGCGGATGTGATCCTTGAGGATCTCGTGGTCCCGAAATAGGCGCTGATTCGGGGACACTAGGCTCATCGCTCGCCGCAGCTCTGCGGCTTCCTCCTGGAGGAGCGTCGACGCTGGCCAATACGTGCCGCGGAAGCGTTCCCTACCGACCTTCTGCTCGACTCCCACGGCCACGGTCCCATCCGGGCGAACGCTGGTCGCCAGTGTCACGTCCTTCTGGCGCAGGCCAGAGATGTCGCCGGCTCGGGACGCCATCGCCCACATCATCGACAGGAACAGAGCCGCGCGTGGGGAGACCCGTCTCAAACCCTTCACCGCGCTGGTGTACTGGCCGAATGTAATCGGCTCCGGTGGGTCTGGGTCCATCTCGCGCTCCAGACGCTTCACCGTCCTCACCGCTGCGTTCCACTCGGGGTAGGCGCTGAGTCGGACTCCCTGTGACTCTGTCGTGTAGAGGGAGGTCCCGCACTCCCGCGTAGGCCGCGAGCTCCTTGGCCCAGGTCGAAGGTTGCCACTTCCTCTGCCGCGCGGTCCTTCGAACGATCTCCAGAATGGCCGACACGATGTTCTGCTCTAACAACTCGAACGGCATGTTCTTGAGATTTTTGAGGCACCGGATGTGGTGCTCTCGGACGGGCTCCGTCACCGCTAGCCATGCTGCCTCGCTGACGTGATGAGGGCGCTTCTCGTGGAGTTGCCAACTCCGTGTGCAGACTCTGGGCGCCCCTCCCATGCTCTCCCAAAGGGAAGCTAGTGGCGGTGTTCCTGGCTTTCTCCAGGTCGTCTCCGCTCTTCTTCCTGTGCTGTGGTCGTGGCGCCGCCTGTGTCGCCAGCCGCTGAGTGGCCTGGCTGTCGCCAAGCATCTCCATCCGGTCTCCTACTGGGCTTCGCTCCTTGGTGCGGCGTCTGCGTGTCGCTCGGTCTGGCGGGTCGTACCCGTACTCCACGCCTCCGGAGGTACCTCCCACCGTCGCCGTCGCCGCGTCCGTCGTGAAGTCGAACGAGTGCTGGGTGCGGTTGTTCACCGTGAGGTCACCGGGCGTGATCCAACGACGAAAGATAACCTACCGATACTCGCGGGTAATCCGCTCTGGCTGCGCGTCGTGACGTAGAGGCAGCCGCTCACAGGAAGGGGCTGGGCCGGGTTGTACTCTACCAGAGCTGCTCCTGTTGCCGAATGGAGTCGGCCACCGTGACGGGGATGGTCTTGCCGCTCTTCTTGAGGCGATAATTTCGCATTCCCACGGAGTTCACGTCGAGCGAGCGAGACTTACCGTCCCCGACCATCAGCAGGCCTGTGGCCACAAGCAGGTGGGCGATGCCTCGGGCGTGCGCTTGCCCCATGCCCCTGCTACCTTCCGCCAGCATCTCCTGCACCACTTCTCGAGCCGTCCTCGGCGCCTGCGCTCTCGGCGTCTGCGAGCCTGTGAAGCTGACCACTTCGTAACGGCGGTCCTCCTCGAGGAAAAGATCGATGGCAGGGCCCTGCGGAATGTATGCCGCCGTTGGGCGGCGGTGTGAAACGCCACGGGAGCGGGGTCGAACGTGCGCTCCTCATCGCTAGCCGTGGCCTGGCTGTCCCGTCTTCGTTTGTAGGGGCCCCGCCATCCAGGGGCGCGTCGCTCCGGCGTAGTAGCTCGGATTCCATCTTCGCGAGGAAGACCTTTTTGTCCATGTTGGTCTTCTCTGCGAGGACGAAGAGCTGTCGTAACCTAGCGCCGATGGTGGACGGTGACACGATGGCAGCGCCTAGGTAGTCGCAGAAGAACGCCGCAGCCATGAAGAGGCCGCAGTCGTTGCTTCCGGGTTGTTGGAAGGGGCGGGTGGCGATGACCAACTCCGGCCAGAGAGACTTCAGGGACCGCCGGAGGTCCGAACGCACAATTGGGGATGGTGCGGAGTCTCTCGTCTCCAAGAGAAACTTTCCTTTGGCAGTTTGCGCAGCTTCACCAGCGATCCAGTGGTGGCGCACGTAAAGGGGAAAGAAGAGAGCGCGTCTCTTTTTCATGGCGTCCTGGAGCCATGTCACTCGTGCCTCGCGATCGTGCAGCGGCAGAGTGGAGCAGGGAGTACGAGCCCCGAAATTGCTGAAGATGCCGTCCAACTCGACATTGGACGTCATCCCTTCCCTGAAGGTGCCACCTTCAAACCGCAGGCTCTGTTGCTCGAGCGGACCCGAGGGTAGGACACCGAACCTCCGGGTCTTACTCGTTTTGGGCTTCGCCCTCACCGCCCACGCGTCGGTACTGCGCTCCTTGGCGTCCCTGGCCGCGTCCGCTCCCAAATGCCCCGGGACGCTAGCCGGTTGAGGGCGGTAATACTGCTGGGGACCTGCCGGAACTTTGCGAGGCGCTCACGGAGCTCCTTGATGGCCTTCCAGAGGTCGCAGTTGGCCGACTGGCACTGGTTGTCCAGCCGTAGGCAAGCCTCCTGGACGATGCCCACATCAACGCCCATGTTGGCGTCTGTGCCGTCTGGGTGCTGGACCTGAGCCAGTACGGACCACCTCCCTGGTAAAGGGCGGCGCTATCCGGGCAGAACATGTCCTGCAGGGGCCGATGTAGCGGCATGCCGCCGCCGAAACTTTCCTCGGAAGCCTCGGAGGTGAGAGAAGGATGCGGGCATTAAGCGCCGCCATATCCGCGTTGGGGAAAGCTCCAGCGACTCTACCTTGGGCCCGTGGGTCTCCAGGCCATCCCGAGTCCAAGATGGACCAGTTATGGACAGCCAGGCGCGCCGATGGGTCCGCCATGTACAAAATTTCAAGGAGATGCTGGCGACCAATCTCCTTGTCCACGGCGAAGAGCAGGTACTCTCCGATAAGGGTGAGCAGAGGCGACAGCGCCCGCTCTTTGCCCTAGCGAGATAGTTGTCTCGCACGAGCCTCCCACGCTTCCGCGTCCGACTGGACGGCCTCGTGGTGACGCTTCCATGTCACGGGTGTTGAGCAACTCCTTCACCCAAGGATTGCGGTCGATGTACGCCGCTGTGAACTCCTCGGATCTTTCCTTCTTGATCCTCCTTCCGATTGAGCTCCTCCATCGCCGCCTGCAGCGACTCCCTTCCTTCGATTTCCTCCTCTTCGGAAATCACCTTAGCCTGAATGGCTTGCCCCAGAGCTTTAGCTGGGGCTCAGCCAGGCTTCACAGCGTCAAAGTCGATTGACATGACGGTGTCTTTTTTTTTTTTTTTGAAAAGGGATGCGACAGCGAAGAAGAGGCTATGTGTTACGATAGAAGAGAGATAAGAGTGGATGTTGTGTCATCACGAGTCGAGGACATTTCGCATGGTTTGGTAAACCTCAGATGATGTTGAATTATAGTTTTCTATGTGGCATTCCTGCATTCAATAGGTTAACCCTAACCCTAACCCTAACCCTAACCCTAACCCTAACCTAACCCTAACCCTAATGCCACTTCAATCTATAGTGTGTCAGGAGAAGACGAATGCGGCTGCTCGCGTGCCCCAAATCCTCGGCAGCTCGTCTGACCCGCATTAGTCTGTATCCTATTGCCTTGAGCTGTTGGAAAGGAAAGAGTAGAGAAGAGAAGTGGCGGTTATGATGCGCTGCGTCCCCAAGGGTGAAGCAAACACAACCAGTTCTCGTCTGAAGGACGGCAATAGTCTACAGAGTACTTTCTGTGGTATCGAAAGCCCCATAGCTATTCTTCGTCATGCTGTGTGTGGGACTTGAACGTGAGTCCCTCGCAGACCGGTGAGAAGGTGGATGACAGTAGTGGAATTTGTGTGTCGTTGGCAGGGAACGACTGGACATCGACGGATCGACCGTCACCCCAAAGGTCCTTGATATGCTGTCGGCCGGGTTGGATGTGCCTTTAAGCCAAAAGAAATACACCTCCACACCACGTGTGAACCAGAGGTCGTACACAAACTCAAACAGTTTGTTGAGAGCGTAGCCTCTACCGATGCCCCAAAACCGTTGCACCGACGCTGTGCTTTGGCAATGGCCTCGTGATCCGTTATCACGGCAATCTTCTGGTTGTCCTTCAGACCATGGCGAACGATCTGTTTTATTAAAGTTCGACAGCCCTCGGCTCGGCGTGTGCGGAATGCTGGGCATCGAAAAAACCCTTCCTTCGGGCTTCGTGCGGTGTGTATGGTGTGGAATCAAAAGTGTTTCGCTTCTCCCACCGCTGTTGGTATCCGGTTGTGGTGCCGCTTGCCCTGTCGTGGACATAAGCACCCCAACCTCCAAGGGAGGCATCGGTGACCGCCACGTAATCGTAATCCGATTCGTTGTACGTGGGGTTCACGATATCGGCAATCTGCCAGAACTCGTTCCGGCACAACTCGCGGCCCAATTCTTGTAGCTTTGCCACAACGGATGGGTCCAGATACAGTATTGGATCATCCCAGTCCAATCCCTCCTCTACCGTTCTATAAACACCTCTGTATGCTCGAAGAAGCTGGAAAGCGCCAGCCGGATTCAGCCTAGTAGTGTGCATAGCGTAGAGAATGAGCGAGACGGAAGAGACGAATGATCTGCACGTGTAGGAAGTCGCTTCCAGCGAAAGTCCCAACTTCGCGACAGTTTTGATAGAGTTGCGGATGAGTCGCTCCTTTCCGTTCCAGACGTACTCTTCACCCAGAAAGGTGTTCGGCTCCATGCTCATAAGAAGCAGATCTTCGTCTGTGGACTTTTCCACGGTGTCGCGATCCGGTGATGTGAGAAGGTTGACTCGTCGTATTCTTTCCACGATAGTCCTCACGGCATCGATGAATTCTTTCTCCTGCCCCTCACCCGCAGCGATCAATATATTATCAATCATTGTGAATATTGTCACCGTTGTTGGAATGTCGACTATGGTTGAAGTCACTGATTGCCCAACCGCAACGCTCCAGCAGCCGCCTGTTGGAAGCGTTCGTAGTCGGTAATACTTCGAATGCTTACGAAAACGAAGTGATGGCGCAGCGTTTCCGGAATCGGTATGGCATCATAAAAGGCTTCGAAATCCAGCTGCAACATGTAGCGTGAATATCGCAAAGCCTGTCGGCGTCCAAGGCGCGTTGGGTAAGAAAGCTTCGGAAGCGTCTTGCGGTTGACCGTTGCATTTAGAAGAGGCTCCGTGATGAGCCTCCTTCTGCCTTTCAATTCTGGCACTGTGAACACATTGACCCCATGCCAACCCTCGGGAATGACTAACCCGGAGACAAGAGCAGGGTTGCATGGCTCAAACTTGCCCATTCTGACGGCCTCATCAATTTCTTCCTGCTTCAAACTTGTCGAGGACAACGATCTGCTTGTTTTACACCCGGTGAATCTTTCTGGGCTCATGAAGCGCCAAGCCATTTTCAGCACCTCTTTTGTTTCTTCTGTTGCCACAGGCAGCCTAAACACTTCTTCCGCATCCAGCGGGTGTTGTGTTTCAGGTGAAGGCGCCATAGTTTCCGATCTGGAAGCGGCGGGGGGTTTTCGACGCCACTCAATCGCTGGATCTCCATGTACAACCTGTTGTCGTCGATACGAAGGTCCTTTGCTGAAGGGGACTTTTGTCCTACGTATTCTGCCGTTGGAGGTGGGCGTGGGCGACGGCGTCCTGCGCTGCAACGGCCTCCCTGGTCAGTGGGAGGCCACGTCCGAGATAACGGTACAGCGTCTCCACTCTCTTGTGGCCTGTGAGGCGCATCAGGGTATCCTCTGATAGCCCTTGCTCGGCTAGATGGCGAATAGCCCCTTTCCGTACTGAAGGTAGCGCCGATTCTCGATTCTCTAAACGTAGAGCTGTGCGGATCAGCGTACGTAGTTCCAGGTGGTCGTGGAAGATTAACTGCATCCTCCCCACTTTCGCCATCGCATGGCGTAGTTTCGTCGCCTCCTCCTGGTGCAGAATAGATGCCGGCCAGTACGTTCCTCTGAAGCGTGCTCCCTTCCCTTGGCTCTGCTCGATTCCCAATGAAACGGTTCCGTCTTCTCGGATGGTATTCTTGAGGCTTACGTCGATCGGGCGAAGGCACGCGACATCCCGGCCCTCGCCGCAAGCGCCCACATCATCGCCAGAAACAGAGCGGCCCTCGGGGACCTCGTTCGTAGACTCTGAATTGCCTGATGGCATTGTGTCCTGGTGATGGGTGATGGTGGACTCGTTTGCATCTCCCGTTCCAAGCGCTTGATTGCTGCAGTTGCTGACTTCCACTCTGGGTAATCCGTGAGGAGAATTCGTTTCTGCTGCGTCGTGTACAGTGGAAGGTCTCGGAGGGCCCCCCGCGTAAGCCGCATACTCCTTCGCTACCGTTGATGCTTTCCATTTCCTCTGCTTTGCATCTCGCCGAACTATTTCCAATACTGCCGAGGCCAGATTGAGTCTGCACAGGTCTGCTGGCATATTCTTTAGGTTGCGGAGGCAGACAAGGTGCTTTTGCCGTGTCGCCTCTGTCAGGGCGGCCCAAGCCACTCCGCTGACATGTGGGGGTCGCTGGGGCTCTAGTCCCCATCCTCGTGGGCAGTCGTTCCGGCCCCACTCCGGGCTGCCTGGGCGGTTTAAAGGGTTTAAATGGCGCTTTGGAACCACCCCCCAGTATCTCGTCTAACTCATCTTTGATCTTCACGCCGCCGACGGTGCTCTGGCGTGTCTGCGCCGCTGTAGGTCTACTGTGCGAAGGCCTTTGGGTCGAATCATCTGAGTTAGCCGATTGTCGTGCGTGCCGAACGCCACCGTCGTCTTGGGTGTGCTGCTCCGGATAGGCGTAATTGACGCCGCCTCGGAGGTATACACCAACAGTTGCAAAAGCACAATTTGTGGTTACGCAGAAACTGTGCAGCATCTGTGCTTTTACTGTCAAGACAACCGGGTGTGTGCCCGCCACGAAACGGAGACGCCCAATGCTTTCCGGTAACGTTCGTCCTTCTGCCGCCGCCACGTACACCGCGCCACGTTCCACTATCTGTGGGTCTATCCTCTCACCCCATCGGTGAATAGTGGCGTGTTGCTCCTCCATTGCCTGAGTGACGTTCGACGGGGCTTCTGAGCCCAACCGTCTCTTCAGTCTGTAAGAACGCATTCCGATGCTGTTCAAGTTGAGGGAGCGTTTTTTGCCATCACCAATGTTTAGTAAGGCGGTAGACGCAAGGTGGTGCGCTATGCCACGGGCGTGTGCGCGATCCCACTCCACCGACGGTATGCTAAGCGTCTCCTGGAGAGCGTCCCGGGCGTTGTAGCGATGTTCTTGTTCCGTTGGACGAGGCGCACCGTCTACCGCATCGTCGATGCTGAAAGATCTGACGGATAGTGAAAGATCCTCGGCGCCGGGAAAGGGTCGAACGCCTCCGGCCCATGGGGGGGCACCTGTGTGCCCTGTGGGGGGGCAGCGGATGGTAACTCCTCATCCGGCTCTCCCCCTTCGATTTTGTTGTCCGTCGACAAGAAAAGGGTTCTTATCCTGCTGAGAAAAACGGAGCTGTCCATTTCCGTCTCTTCAGCTGTGATAAAAAGTTTTCGGAGCTTGGCTCCCACCGTTTTGGGGCACTTGATTGGGACCCGTAGGTGCACGCTGAAGAAAGCGGCAGCCATATAAAGACCGCAGTCATTGCTACCTGCTTTCTGTCGTGGGAAGCGCACCGAGTGGATGGCCAACTCCGGCCAAGTGGACTTCAACGCCCGTGCGAGATCCTTGTGCACGATAGGTGATGGGGCGGAGTCACGTAGCTCAAGAGAGTAGCTGTTTCCCTTGTTGCGTCGAACGACACCTGCGATCCAGTGATGTCGGACGAAGAGTGGGAAGTACAGACTACCTCTCCGTGTTGCACCCTTGATGCGCGCAACCAACTCGCTGTCTAACGATGGTAGAGCGCTGCACAAGAGTACCCTGTCCTTTGGGAGGTACCGCTGGAAGATTGCATCGAGCTCCGTGTTCGATGTCATTCCGTGAGCGAAATCACCTCCCAAGAAAAAAGCAGCTTGGCGACTCGGCTTCGGCTGCTGGGGTGCGGCGGATCGGGGTACCTCTACTCGTTTTTTGCCTCCGCTTCACCCCCATAGCGCTGTGCGCTGTCTTGGCGACGAGGTCCTCTGGAACCCCTGCCTCTTCCATTCGGGCCGTCCGGGAAGAACTCGTGCCGCTGCTTTTCCTTTTCCGCCATCAACTGTGAGCGAAGCTCTGACAGCTCCCTTTGCATCGAAGCGATCATTGTCTTCACCTCAGATGAATCGATGGCTGCGGTTTGACGACCACTGCCATCGTACACCGGATCCATCGCACCCCCACGGAGAACGTGCTGTTCTTCCCTGGGGTTTCGGTAGAGCTTCTCCAACCTTGTGCGCGGATCTTTCTGTGCAGCACCGCCATACAGAGGAGCCGAGTAAGCCGAAAAAAACCTTCTCGTTTGTCAGACGGCACACCTCCGGCGGAAAGAGCGGGAAGGGAAGATCCTTCATGATACCACCGTACTGAGTGACATCGGCCGGGAGCATCTGCCGGGCGATCGCACCCCAGTTGTGCAGCTGGAAACGGTTTGCCAACGTGGTGCGGAGGAAAATAAGGAGAGCATCGTCCTCGCCTCATCGGGCTTGTCGTCGTAGAAAGGAGGTACTGAAGGCACATCACCTCCATTGGCGCCAGCTCTCCGCTCTTTGCCTTCTCCTCCACCTCCTTCTTCAATCTCTCGACGACGCCCTCTTTTCTTGCCTCTTCCTGCAACCGGTCGTAACTGTGTTGGCACTGGTCCTGCTGCTGCGCCACGGGTGCCGCTGGTACTCAACTGCTTGGCGAAAGCCGCGTTTATTCCTGATGTGTCAACAGTCACGTTGACTCGCGGCTGTTCAACGGCCTGGACCCCAGCACCAAAGATCATGATCTTCTGCATGGCGAACTCCTCGTCTGAAATCTCTTTCCTATTGTGGCGTGCCCACGCCTCATGATAGCACTTCTCTCTAAAGTCGGCAAAGGCCTGTTCCTTTTTCCCTGGCTTTGACATCCTTTTTTTTTTTTTTTGAATGTATTGTGAGAGTTGAGATCTTGCTGCTGTTGGTCAAGGGAAAGAGGAGGAAATAAAAGGAAAATCAAGAGCATATATTCATATGTCACTACGCTTCAATGATGCTGAGTTACTAACTCACTTCTGCAATTATTTCGCTGTCTCTTCGTGGCATTCCTGTACCTTGTTGTAAAGCAATCAGTAGGTTAACCCTAACCCTAACCCTAACCCTAACCCTAAGCATACCTTATCATATCCAGTTCTCGGACGTCACGGCAATAGAATAGTTCAGATTTCTGTGGTCTCGCAAACCCCATTCAAAGGGGTTACAATTCATTCAGCTTATTGGTTGGGTGCATTTTGGGGTGAAGAGCACCAGGAACTTCATGTTATCGGGTCTTAGTATTACAACGACAACTCTATTGTTAGCATGCCGGTACAAATTTTAAACAGACTGCGTACTTGGACAAGGGTATCAGCTGTTCTGGCTGTGCTAGTTGTTTGGCTTACTCTCTACTCGTTACTCGTAAACCTCTACTCGGAAGAAAATGAAAACGCACTCTCAAAATAATAGCACGGTGGTGCACGGAGAATATCGCTCCAAGTTCACTTTAAGAAAACAAAAATGAAAATAACAAAGTAGTAAAACAAAATAATGAACGAAAATAAAAAGTCTTTATAATGGGTTAACTCACATATATTTCCACAAGAAGAAATCCCAACCTACTTATATCCCATATGGGATTCTTCAGCGTTCTGATGCGTAAATCCTCTCTGCCCTGTGTATAAGCAAGCCACAAGCCACAGGGAATGTTACTGCTGAGAAGAAGAAACGTTGTTGAGGGGCAAGAAATGTGCAGATTGTAAATACTGCTAGTGCCGTAGGAATTACGAAGAACTAGTGGATGTTAACCAAATGCAATATCGTATCACAGGGGGGAGGGGAAAACACCACACCATGAAAGGCCAGTGCGTTTAAAAGTAAAGAGAAAAGAAAGTATAATAAAACACATACATACACATATATACGCATATACGAACATATAATAGCATAAGGATGTAATAAAATGACCTTCGACCCAGATGACGGTATCAGAGTAATGTCGAAAGAATATTTGAACACAACACATATGCAGGAAAAAAGAAAAAGACAGTAAAAATACAAAGTAAAATAAACGAATAAATTATTGGCAACTCAGAACAAAAATGAGAAGCCCTCAATGTGTACCAGTCGAGAAGTGCGAAAAACACTCAGTACAATAATCCAACTAACCACTCTCTACTTCACCCACACAAAAAACTACCATTGCACTCAACCACACAATGCACGGCACCTGTCACCTTTTTTTTTTTTTTTTTTTTGAAAGTTGGAAAGCAACAAACTAAAGGTACCGCACTATAGGTAGTCAACAACGATGAGTGAAGAGAAGAAAGGGTTGTTGACGTCATCGTGTGAAGAGACATATCAGCAGAATCAGAAGACAGTCGATGCATATCAGATGACATCTTGTGATTGTTAATGGAGTATATAAGAGACCAAGTGAAATCTATATAATATTCTAGCAAAGCAAGTTAGTTTACCGGTGGCATTCCTGTACTTCTTTGTATACAAAACAGTAGGTTTAATGCCACTACACTAGATAGGCAGGTAGGGAGAAGACGAATGCGCTGGCTGGTAGGTGGCCTACCTGGTCGCGCACCGCATTACTGAAATATCCTATTGCCTACGTGTGTGTGAACCTACGGAGTAACAAAGAGGAGGGAAAGGGAAACTGACTTGCACGCTCTCGGCGGAGAATCGTTCATCATATCCAGTTCTCGGACGTCACGGCAATAGAATAGTTCAGATTTCTGTGGTCTCGCAAACCCCAGAGCGCTTAATAGTCCTTCTTTGACCTTGTTGCCTTGAAAGGCAGGTCTTCGCACACCGGGCAGTAGGTGCTGTGCAGCGTGGGGAGCCGAGTGTACGGTGCAGGGGAACTTGAACACTCCAAAGTCGTTTGGATCTCCCCCAAAGCTCCTTGATATGCTATCTGCCGGATTAGCCTTCCCGCTTAGAAAAAAGAACGTGACCTCGATGGCGCGGTGATACCATAGGTCATATACGTACTCGAACAGCTTGTTGAGTGCGTACCCTCTGCCAATGCCGCCGAATCCGTTGCTTCTTCGTTGCGCGTGCACAATGGCCTCGTGGTCGGTGATGACCGCCACCTTCGCTCCGCTGGGTTCGTCCTCTCGCATGATTTGACGCAATACCAGCTCTACAGCTCGTGGCTCAGCATGAGCGGAATGCTGAGCATTGAAAAAACCGTATGCCTGTTTTATAGGCGCGTATGGGGCGTTGATCCGCCTGTCCTCCTTCTCCCACTTCTGCTGGTAGCCGACTACTACATCGTCACACGTCCTGTGCACATACGCCCCCCATCCGGCAAAAGACGCGTCCGTCACTACGATATAGTCGTAGTCCGCATCCTCGTACGTGGGCTGCACAACGTCGGCGATCTGCCACCAGCTGTTGAGGCACAGGGTCTGGCCAATCTCCAACATCTTCGCGTACACTTTTTTGGTCCAGGTACCCTAGCGGTCCGTCCCAATCCTTGCCCTCCACCACTGTGCGGTATACTCCTCGATACGCCCTCAGCAGGGTGAACGCCTTGGCTGGGTTTATTTTCGTCGTGTGAAGGGCATACAGAATGAGGGAGACCAGGGAGACAAAAGAACGGCACGTAAAGCTTTGCGCCTTGAGCGCCAGACCTAGCTTCGCCACCGTCTTGACCGAGTTTCGGATCAGTCTCTCCTGCCCATTCCACGCATACTCTTCGCCAATGAATGTGTTGGGTTCACATCCAATCGCCAATATCTGGGCATCGGTTGCCTGCGACAAAGACTCGCGGTCGGGGGAGGTCATCAGATTCGCCTCCCGGATCCGGTCCACAATGCGCCGGACAGCGCTCACGAACTCGGCCTCCTGCCCTCCTTTGCCGCGATCATGATGTTGTCGATCATCGTGTGAATCACGACCGGCGTATCAATGTCCACGATGGTCCACGTGACTGCTTGGCCAACAGCCACGCTCCACCGAGCTCCAGTAGGAAGGGTGCATAAGCGGTAATATGCGTTCCTCTTCCTAAACACGAATTTGTTCCGTAGCGCCTGGGGTATTGGAATGGCGTCGTAGAAAGCCTCGAAATCAATCTGCAGCATGTACTTGCAGCACCGCAGCGATTGTCTCCGGGCCAAACGGGAAGGATACGACACATTCGGTATCACCTTCCGGTTAACGGCAGCATTCAAAAGCGGCTCTGTGATGAGCCTCCTTCGCCCCTTGAGTTCGGGAACGGCGAACACGTTCACGCCATGCCACCCGTACGGTAGTCGCGCCCCTCTGATCTCTGATTCGTCGCAGCGCTCGAACTTTCCCATGCGCACTGCTTCATCGATGTCGCTCTGGGATAGTTGCGTCGACTTCAACGTACGTGATGTCTGCAGGCCCTCAAATGTGCCGGCCCGCATGTAGCGCCACGCGTCGCTTAGGAATTGTTTCGTTTCTGCCTTCGTGCTCGGCATAGCGAAAACAGCATCAGCGTCTACTGGTGTGTTACTCTTCAGATGTAGCGGCCAATGCTTCTTGTTGGTTGGTAGGGGTACGGGGTTCAGGTCCCCCTTCATCCTCTGAATCTCCAGATACAGAAGACCTTCGTCCAAACCGAGCTGTTTGGTGGACGGGGCTCGCGTGCCTATGTCCTCGGCGCGGGGTGGTGGACTCGGGCGGCGCTGTCCTGCGCGGCTACGGCCTCCTTCGTTATTGGGAGGCCATGTCCGATATACCGGTAGAGGGTCTCCACTCTCTTGTGGCCGGTCAGCCGCATCAGGTCCTCCTCGGACACCCCTTGCGCGGCCAGGTGGCGTATCGCGCCTTTGCGCACTGACGGCAGTGCGCTCTCTCGGTTCTGGCGCTGGAGCGCCGTGCGGACCGCAGTCCGTAGCTCCGTCTCTTCCTCGAATGGGAAGAGCTTCTGGCCCATGCTGCGGGCGTTCAACTGCCGCTTGAGCTCTGCGGCTTCCTCCTGGACCAGGGTTGAAGCTGGCCAGTACGTTCCTCGGAACCTCGTTCCCTTCCCGAACTTCTGCACGATACCTAGGGAGTGGGTTCCGTCCTGGCGGGGCTGGTCGCTCAGCGTCACGTCCTTCTTCCTCAGCGCCCCGACGTCTCCCGCTCTCGCGGCTAGCGCCCACATCATGGACAAGTACAGGGCGGCCCTCGGGTTGCTGGTGCGGAGCTCCCGAACTGCCTTCTCGTACTGCACGAATGTGATCGGTGCAGGCTCGTTCGTGTCCGACTCGCGCTCCAACCTCTTGACCGTCTTCTGGGCGGCCCTCCACTCCGGGAACTCCGACAGGTTCACCCTCTGCTCTCCGTTGTGTACAGCGGCAGGTCCCGGAGCGCGCCGGCCATGGCGGCGTACTCTTTGCCATCGTCGCTGGGCTCCATCTCCTCTGGCGCGCGTCTCGGCGAACGATCTCCAGAACGGCCGACGCGATGCTGGTGTTCAGCAGCTCTGTCGGCATGTTCTTCAGGCTGCGGAGGCAGCGGATGTGGTGCAGGCGTACTGGCAACGTGGTGCTCTCCCACGCTGCTCCGTTCACGTGTGGGGGTTTCTGGCTGTAGATGTGCCAGCTGCGTGGGCAGACTGCCGGACCCCCGGCCGGGCTGCCGTTCTCGTTTAAATACTGCTCAGGCTCTTCCTGAAGCAGCTCCTCGTACCGTTCGGCCACAGTCCTATCTGCGGCTCGGTGTGTCTGTGGCGCGACTCCTGTGCGGTGTGTCTCTGCGCCTTGGCGTCTGGGGTGCCGTGCTCTTGGGGCCTCGTCTAGGGTATTCTCTGAACCCTTCCGGAAAGTACAACCCCACGTTGGCGATGCTCCTCTCCGTAGTGAGAATGTGGGACTGTTGGACCCCACTGCGGAGACTGACGGTGGCTGGACTTGCCCCCAGCACAAAATGGCTGCTCCCGATGCGGTCGGGCAGCTGGCTGGCGGACTCCGAGTGCACAAAGAACGGCTGTCCCTGTCGTGCAACGGCTTCCAAGTCGCTGTCACTGACGCTCTTCACCACTGCCTGCTCAGCTACGAGGACTCCTCGCACGTCTTGCGGAACCTCCTTTCCTTGCGACTTCATCCGGTATATCCGCATGCCTATCGAGTTCGCTGTGAGAGAGCGATCTCTCCCGTCTGCCACGCTCATGAGCGCGGAGGCCACTTGCACGTGAGCGTTGCCACGCTGATGGGCCACTTGGACGTCCGCCTGTGGTATGCTCATGACAGAGTCAATCATGACATCCGCCTCTGTGAGCTCCTCGTTGGCGGACTCACCAACTGGCACGCCGATCAGCGCCAGACCATTAGTCGGAGGGGATGCCTCCTCATCAACGAGAATTTCCTCCTGGCTCCCCGAAGGCGGCGTGAGGAGTGGGTCGACCACGCGCGGACGACCAGCTGGGGCATTCGGAGCTTCTCGTTGGCTCTTGCGAGGGCCACCACCCTCTAACTTCTCGCACCGGCGAAGAAGTTCTTCCTCCATTGAGCGCAGGAAAGACGACCTGTCCATGTCGGTCTCCCCTGCCCTCAAGAAGGCGGCGTAGCCTGGACCCTATGGTGGAAGGGGACGTGACGTAGGCGTCCAGGTAATTCCCGAAGAACGCTGCAGTCATGAAGAGACCGCAGTCGTTGCTGCCGGGGTTCTGTCGTGGAGATGGCCCTCGTGTATGACGAGATCAGGCCACAACGGTTTCAACTGCTCCCTCAGGTCCTTCTGGACTACGTAAGAGGGAGCCGAGTCGAACGTCTCCAGTAGCGCCTTCCCTTCTTATTCATCCGCAGGATTCCTGCTATCCAGTGATGGCGGACGAATAGGGGGAAGTACAGGCGCCTCTTCTTTTCGAGCATTTTCTGGATCGCTTCCACCCTCTGCTCGGTAAGGGTGGGCAAGGTGGCGCACGGGAGTGCCTTTCCGGCCGGAAGGTACTTCTGGTAGATGGCGTCCAACTCGACATTGTCCGTCATCTTCCCTTCCACAAACTCCCCACCACACAGCACGTTCTTCTTTTCGGTAGTCGGAGGCGGAACAGCTGTTAAAATAACCTCCTGCGGTTTTCGCACTTCAACCTTCAGCGGTGTCGGCTCATCTGTTTGCGTTGCTGCAGCCGTTGCTTGTCTAGTCGCGGGTTCGAAAAAAGTCGCCTCGTCTTTCGCCCTGGCCTCGTGTCCTGTCACATTCACTACAACTCTGTTCTCGTGAGAGGATAGCCGGTCCACCTTTTCGGCTAAATCTGCCACCCAGGCACCAAGCGCACCGAGCTCCTCGACTGCAAACGATTGGGCTTCTGCAATCTCTTTTACTGCCTCGTCCTGTGCATCCATCCGCTCACGGAAAAACTTCAAGGCCCTGGGCCACCTGCCCAAAGCCTCTGTTCACCTCCGCAAACTCGGATCTCAGGTCCACAGGAGGGTTGCGAAACATACAGCCTAAGAAAAACACCTTTTTTTTTTTTTTTGAAAGTTGGAAAGCAACAAACTAAAGGTACCGCACTATAGGTAGTCAACAACGATGAGTGAAGAGAAGAAAGGGTTGTTGACGTCATCGTGTGAAGAGACATATCAGCAGAATCAGAAGACAGTCGATGCATATCAGATGACATCTTGTGATTGTTAATGGAGTATATAAGAGACCAAGTGAAATCTATATAATATTCTAGCAAAGCAAGTTAGTTTACCGGTGGCATTCCTGTACTTCTTTGTATACAAAACAGTAGGTTTAACCCTAACCTAACCCTAACCCTAACCCTAACCCTAACCTAACCCTAACCCTAACCTAAACCTAACCCTAACCTAACCTAACCCTAGCCTAACCCTAACCCTAACCCTAACCCTAACCTAACCTAGCCTAACCTAGCCTAACCCTAACCTAACCCTAACCCTAGCCCTAACCTAGCCTAACCCTAACCCCTACCCTAGGCCTAACCCGGGCACCTGGCCAATACCCTGGGCGGGCACCTGGGCAGCACCCTGGGCGGGCACCTGGGCAATGCCCTGGGCGGGCACCTGGGCAATACCCTGGGCGGGCACATGGGCAATAGCCTGGGCGGGCACCTGGGCAACACCCTGGGCGGGCACCTGGGCAATGCCCTGGGCGGGCACCTGGGCAGCACCCTGGGCGGGCACCTGGGCAATACCCTGGGCGGGCACCTGGGCAATGGCCTGGCGGGCACATGGCAGGCAATGCCTGGGCGGGCACCTGGGCAACACCCTGTGCTGGCACCTGGGCAGCACCCTGGGCGGGCACCTGGGCAGCACCCTGGGCGGGCACCTGGGCAATACCCTGGAGCGGGCACCTGGGCAATAGCCTGG